>OX453052.1:8872398-9472398 GCA_949699805.1 Tromatobia lineatoria
AACTCCGGTTGAACCTGAAGATTTTCCGCCTGACTTTTGCTGTGTGTCAGCAGCGTCGTAGAAACATTGTGACTTTTTCGATGACTATGAATTATGTGATCAGAGTTTTCCATGGCCCGACTTCATATGATTATCACTGAAGTCTGTGACAACTGTTAATTGCAGAGTCTTAGAGTCCAATTTTGCCTCGCTAAGCGCGGGGATATTGATGGCAAATATTCGGACTGGCTCTTTGTGAAGACACGCAGCTACTTATAACGGGTACTAAATTAGCTACCGATCCGGTAATCGGTTGATCATCGAAATCCTTTCTTGAAAGTTCCATATGTTTTGTAAGATCAGCGCTAACGTGACGCAAATGTCTTCGTTGTTCCATAATGCTGCTCTGGCTTATATTGGGAATCGTTTGAAAAGCCGCTTGCGAAATCCTCGAATCCTTTTTGACTTCTTCATTAGGCACAGTTGATCTCGGATCTCGTCTTTCTTCCGATTGATTGCGTGAACGTGGACTAGTCGAAAATATCTGACTCGAATGCATTCCTCTATCCAACTCTTGACGCTGTCGCTGTTCCGCCCACATAGCCAGTTCTTGTCTTGTTTTTTCAAAGTTCTGGTTCGCAAATGATGGACTCTTTTGCGCTGCACGATCGCTGGACGGATCTCTTATTGGTACAAATGGCATCGGTGACCGTCTGAGATCATCCACTCTCTTAGTATCAAGTGTCATTGGCGAACGTCTGTGTTCCTCGAAATAGTCCGATCGTCTATTCTCCTGAGAGGACATTGCTCCAGAACGCTGATTGGGACTGACGTTGCCCCATTCCGGCTTTCTCTCGGTGACTGTACTCTTGCGATTTTCCTGTCGTGGATCAAAAGTCATTGGTGATACACGAACAATAGGTTCGACTCTCCTTGGTTCAACCGGAAAAACTTGAACATTTTCTGGTCTCTGTCTGTCACCCAAAGATGCGGTTTTACGCCCAACCATTGATGCATCCGGCTGGTTATTCTCACCAGGAAACGTGAAAGTAATTGTGTCATTTCGTCTTTGAAAGCTCGTCGTTACATCCACAGAAACGGACTTTCTATGTTCTGACCGTGACACATAGAGTCCGCATTCGGAAGCAATCGTATCCACTGTTTTTTCTCTGGCAATTTGGTCGCCGTTTGCGTCAACATAGAGACCGTCTTGCCTGGTTCGCGGATTTTGATTTATAGGTGACAAAAACCGGCGTTCTTGTCCATCGGAACCAACTTGGCCGGCCGTTAACAAAATGGCTGCATCGGTCCGTAAGACTTGTTCCTGTGAGACTTGAGGATTTTGAGCATTCGAAGGTAATACCGTTGTCTTTTGTGCTGGAACATCAACACTCGAGGATTTTCGATGTCCTGGATCACCATGAGTGATCTTGGAGTTTCCTCGCGGTGGGACCATCGGTTTTGGTCCACGTCCACCAGGTCTTTCACCAGGTGCGTTCATGACGTTGTGAGCAATCGGCTGAATTATTGGCTGTACTTGATACTGCGACATATCCTGCGAAAATCTCTGTGGGTTCGGTGATTGCTGGCTAAATGGTTGTTGTTGATATATAGTTCCGTGAGTACTGTACGGAATAGGATTCATTACAGTCTGTGGGTATTGACTGTAAGGATATTGAGGCTGACCGGTGGTGAATGACCCGTAGCCTGGTGGCGCTTGACTCGGTACAACGACACCCGTATAGTAAGGTGGTTGTGGACTGGCCGATTGAGAGGGCAGCTGAGAACCAGCATGTTGAACGGTCACATAAGGTGCCACTGTGCCACTGAAAACTGTATTTCCTGTACTTTGAGGGTGCGCATACAGAGCAGTCCCCGCTTGTTCTCTATACGTGACGTCTCTTGTCACATAACCAGCGCGATCACCATATTCTCTTGCTTGCTGCTGCTGCTGCTGTTGCTGCTGCTGCTGCTGTTGTGAATATATCTGAGATCTAACCTCGAATTGACCGGCACGAATTTGCGTATATTGCGGAGGCTGATCCGTAACATACTCTGATACAAAATGCGGTTGCGCCTGAACCGGTACCGTTTGAGTACTCGTTTGTGAAACATATTGCACTCGATCTAGAGCCGATTTGTCAGCTGGATATTGTTGCGATGGTAGCTGGCTGGCCATTGAATTACGTTCGTCCGGTTGAACGACCATGGATGGTCGTCTGGTTGTTGGATACGGTGCAGTCTGTGGTTCAGAGCTCGAATATTCCGGCGGTAAGTCACCGGCACCCGGTGGATACTGCGCCGCGACTCGCGCTTGTTGAAAATTTCCCATGCCAGTCTGATTTCGCTCAATAGCAACGTATCTGTCATAATCGACTGTCCGATTTTCAAAACCATTGGACATGTCGGGTTTTGAGTTGTCAGCTTTCGATGAAGTTTCCACGCGGCCATCTTGACAAGAACTCTGGGCAGTTAGTCCTTCCGGTAGCACTAACTGATTTTGTGGTTGAGCTGATCGCTTTTGAGGATCCTGGACAGGAGTCTGAGTTCCATTTGGACCACCGGAACCGGACTGTGACATTGCGGCCTCCACCGACGGTCTTCCGCCGATGTAGCCAAGAATTCGCCCCAGACCGCACACCGTGAAAAGTTATTACAAAACACTTTGGTAAAATCGCTTTCGGCTACATCAACGATCTTGATGTCTCTTTTTTGTTTTCTCTTACGGCAATTCCTGAGGCTTCTATCACTTGAGCAGCGAGATAGAACGCGTAAGTCCCTTGTTTTAACTACCGATTATCTCAATGCTATGAAACTTTGATTATACTTTCATTTTTAATGTTGCGCTTCAATAGACTGACTTCAATATTCCACCTCTCTGACAGTCAACATTCAATTCCAAGATTTCTCTTTTCTTTTCGAGTTGCTATAGTGGATGGTCTTTATCGATCCTTCAACTTTGTTCAATGAATAGGAATTACGGGGCCACCTCTCAAACTCTTTGCCATACTTCTCTCCCAAAATACAAGACTCCTGCTTTGTAAACAACCCCCCACCGAGTGCATCAAGATGAATGCTTTCTAGATTCTTTCCTCGGCTGCTCGTTCTATTCCAAGACTTTCTTTCGAGCTCACTCGTGTTTTTAGCTCCCTTTCTCTATTTTTTCCCGATTTATAGTCAGCGATTCGTTACTCGTTTCTTGTAAAATACACTCGGAAATATTAATAAAATTAACACGTATACATACTAACAATATTACGAATTTGATTTATTTATTTCATCACTGATCAGTGCTTTAAACGGCACACTTTTTGTTGATTCAACAAGACAAAAAGGAGATTTAATTGGGGTTTATTATTCACTACATTCGCTCTGTCACTTCATCGAATAATTTAATCAATGCCCAATAATTTTAGTTATACACTTCTGATGTTTTTATATTTTCACTCATCCACTTATATTCTTATAACATTTCACTGCTCACTCGTTATGACCTGTCGAATGTTGAGATTATGCGTAAGCGATATTAAAAGTCTCAAATTGAGAATATAGTCTATTGTAGAACCCTTACTTTCTTTTCCGTTTTATGTTATTTTCCATTTTAAGACTGGTTTTGATTAATCGCTAAATTCCGTTGTGCTGGATATTCATTGAGCATTGTTTTTCACGTGTATAAATTCTCCCGCACTAAATTATTTGATAAATAAAGTTGTTGTGCCGAGGGGGTGTCATAGTCGAATGTGGATTAAGTAAGGTACTTCGTCCCAGGTACACTTAGCTTAATCCCTAGGATTCATACAACTCGCCGAACTTTGATCCGGCACATATGTCATTGTAGTCGGCGTCGATAGCATCTGCCGAACCATCAACAGACCAAAATGATTCCGTTGAACGTCCAGTAATCACCCAGTCGGTTCAAAAACTCTCCGTCCACGTGAGTTCACCGACGATGCTTTCAATAATCGATGGGGGCTCGGCTTCACGTGTCGATGAGCTAATCTGTAAGATAATAAACGTTTTTTTTTCGTTGATGCGAATAACTCCGCATCGAATATATCGCTTTAAGTCCCGTGTGCATTGCGTATGTGCGTGTGTGCGTGCGCTTTTGTCTCTACACTCGTTCTCTCTCCACACGCTTTCCCGCTATGGAAAGTATCGTTATCATGGTCCTGGTTTTTTATTTTTACAATATAGCCCTATATTATGAGAATATATTTGCCAATATTTTTTAATTGTAGCCTAGACTATTTGAAGCTGTCCTAGACTAGGCAGGTCCTTATTTAGACGAAAGTTCGACTTCGTGAAGTCCCACCCCATTACCTTGAAATAATGTTTTCATTTAAAATTACTGGCGTGAAGTTTTTATCGTGAACTTACTAGAGTAAATTAACGAATAGAATAGAGGAAACTATACGAATGGAAATTCAAGGAATTTCGTACATTATTTGCAATCTACGTTGCCCGCTTAATTTATTACGATTGCCGAAATAATACAATGCACGTATGAGTGTTTGTAGTCATGAGTGTAAATAATCTAAAATATGTCTTGTTTATACAATTTTCAAATCTAATATGTGGTGTAAATATCCGTAATTCTTCAGTGCAGTAAAGATTCTGATATCATCTCTTCTATTATTTAAATGAAATTTATAAAATCATCAATTGTTGAAGAAATGTCTATTGAGTGAAACATAGATTATATTACAGGTCTACTTAATTAGTACACAATCCATACTTCACACAATAAACATTTTTTTTTGGATTGCAATACTTTCTTTTTTTCCATACTGTGATAAAAATGAAAAAAAAATGGCACAGTTGTGCCACTTATGCAGTAATATTGATGAAAACAAATTGTAACGAAATGGTTGTCGAAAAATTCATCAAATTGGGTTTCAAACAAAATGTAGATTTGTACAAGGATTAGTGTGGAGATTGAAAAATTGACACCGGCTTAGAATTAATTTTAATACTGCATTTTCAACAGTGTAGGAAAATCTGACGTCAAAAGGACTTTTCCAAGTGTTGATAGCAGCTCATTTCATCCCAAATCTAGATTATTCACCAAGTTCTTTAGGCGCCAATGAAAGACGTGTCTTTTTTTTTATTTTCGTGGACTTGGTAACGTTGCATCACCAAAACAATGAATGCCATAATCAATTTTGAAATTTGTCACTCACGGAGCTTGCAATAATCTCAATCGGGTTGAATCTGATATGATACGGATGAACGATTCCACATAGTCATTCGATACGGAAATCTCTACGTGTACTAGCTCGATATTCCGGTGGAATTTGCCTCAGGTTGCTGATACATTGCTCGACAAAGCGGAGAATCGCGTATATCCGGGTAAACCGGAAAACCCTGGGCGTTAACCGATGGAGGGGGCCACTGCAGCGATTACTCTAGCACGCCGATGATGATCGGCATTGACACGGAAACCTTCCAACTCCGTGTCGGATGCGCACGCTTCGATATCACTGTTCACGACGGATTCCAGCCAAAGCTTCCAACGCGGTTTAATTACTATCTGGTCTATCTGAAATCCCGTATCAATTCTCATGGCTTCCTAATCCTAGCTGTTGCAGCTCTGGTTCCTAATAAAATTTGCCATATGCTAGTACTTAATGAAGTACGCTTAATCTCCGACGCTTGAATTTTACTGTCACTCTCTGATGACAGTGTTGAACGTACTTAATGTATTCATAAGGGAGATACAGTAAACACGGCAAATAAAATGGCTGAGGTTACTATTCGAATACCTGGGAATACGTGTGTAATGCATCACTAAGAGCGCCAAGACATCTAAAAATAATGTAAATCCATCAATGCTGCAATTGCACATACATTTTATCTCGATGAAAAATATTACTAGGCAATCATAGGATTTAAAATATTTTATGGGTGGACATTTTTGTTCCGTAGCTACGTTCATCCGGACTAATATTTCTTTTCATTTTGACATTTTTTCTATAGTTTAGGTTGTGCTGCTGCACCGTATTGGATTTAAAAGATTGAACTGTCTTCACTGAAGGTCAATTCGAAGTATACGAATTATCATTGTAAATTACCTAGCAGAAGTTGCAAGGAATTCGGTAAAAAAAGTTACTACGCAAGAAAAAAATTTGTGTAATGGGAAGTTCCTCTGCGAAAGAACTTGCGATGGAAATTCTAATATCAGGACCTTGCCGAGTTTTCCTACGAAGAAAATTGGACCTTGCGAAACCTACTTGCTCTAGTGGCTGAACTAAAACTCTCCGACAATCCAAAATGTACTTTTTGACAGATAGTATAATGCATAGAACTAACGGAATATGTTCGCTGCACTTATTAATATGTTCGCGGAATATGTTCGCTGCACTTATTAATATGTTCGCGGAATATGTTCGCTATCTTCTGATGTTGCGATGCTACATCTGCATGAATAATAAAACCTGTTATGAGTTATGATACCGATGGAAAAGGACCAGATTGTGTATTCAAAAATGAAATTTTCATCTGGCTAATATTTAGTCACTGTTTCGGATTACGGTTTCGTTCGTGGTATCGCAAGAGAACAAAAAAAGTTTAAACGCTTTCTCGGGTGAAACATTTACGCCACAGTTGATCCGACGATACGCACGAGAGGATCTTTTAAACTTCTGTGGACCGTGAGTAATTCGCAGAATCGCATTATCCGAGAATCTCTGATCTTACACAACAGGAGATATGTCTATGTTATCGCCGCCACTGTTTTTCCTTCATCGCTCCTATTTTCTCGTATTTTCTCCCATGTTTTCCTCAGAGGTAACGGTCTAATGTTTATTTCGCGAATTTTGGTCTTCTCATGGATATCCGAAATATTCTTTAACGAATTCGTTCCTTCTTTCGGCAGGTGAAAGTACCTTCGATTGAGAGATGGGCAATATTCGAATCAAAATGTAGTAGATTTGGTAAGAACTATTTAGTTCATTGGGTAAAAAAAACTGCGAGAGCCCAAAATCGTAGAACGTTTTTTGAAAAATGCAAAGTCTTGTAACGAAAACAAACTTTTTTTCTCCAGCAAGCAAAAAACATTCATCCCGATACACATTGAAAGACTGAAACATAATGCTTCTAGGCAGATTTTTGGGGGAGTGGGACGCACGGGGTAACAAGTAGGTAAGAACCTTCGAAAAGTACTTATACCGAATCGCTGGTTAGCGATGAAATCAATGAATACAAATATCAATCCACCCATGTCTACGGAATCAATGAAATCTTTTCTCTCGGTACGAGATTATTTGTTACTCGAAGTACTTTTCGTTACTTTGGCTAGTCCTAACGCATATCAAAATAGAATATCTATGTTGTGTGAAATAATAGTAGTATATACACTCTCAGGATACATGAACGAGGAAGCACTCCGCGCATTGATCCGTCCGATTGTTGAAATATACGCACGTCCCCCCATGAGTACCTCGTCGTCGGGACCTCCGTATATTCCACAGAGGGCTACAAGTAAAATACCCTCTAGAATGCACTCGGATGTGCACTCAGGCTGGCGCCTATTGCACTTGCAACCTGAGAGCTCGAGCAAGGTTTCCGAGTGACGACAAAGAAGAAAGACCGGGAAAGGGAATGAAGAAGATGAAGAAGAAGAAAAAGCTGAGAGCAGAGGCAGTGAGTGAGTCGATGCGAAGGCAAAGTCCATGGCCCAAGTACCGGCCCATTTCTCTTACAAACTTGCCGACTTTTTTTTTCTCCTTTTTTCTCGCATGAGGAAAAATGCGAAAGACCAAGACGAGTAAAACCGCACTAGAGAGAAAAAGAGACGGGAAGCGAGAAGTACTACCATAATTCTTATTCTTGGCGTGTGCGCGGCCGGGTACACCAAGTGTCTCAAGTATCCACAGGGTTAACTTATCGTCTTTCGCGCTCGCGCGCCCGCTTCTCGTGCAGGACGTTCGAACGTGGTGAGAGCTCGTCCCCGAGGTTAACGTGGACCGCGGGCGCCTTTCTGGTATAAACCAACTTCATCCATCTTACGTGCGTTCTCCGAGCGTTTGTTGGGTTATTCTGGTGCTTACTATGTGCCACTTTTCAGTGCTGAATTCCCTTTTTTTTTTGTCATGCGGTCTCCGTCATATTCTTCACTTGAATATTTTTTTCATTCTCTCCGGATTTTTACCTCTTTCCACCGAATTTTTACAGATAACATTGCCGAACAATCGTCTCGTTACTGGCCACAATTGCCGACATGCCGCTACTGCACCTATTCATTCTGCTTTTTCAAGTACCATCGCTGCTACGTGCTTCGTTGACCATATCGTACAGTCATAAAATTATACGGCGTCTCACCATATCACATGTGCTGAATCTGCTACTCCTGTAGCAGCAGTTTTCCCGGCCATTTTCTCATGAGAAATGTCAACCCAATATTCCCGGGTGGATTATAGATTTTTCATATACGTCCAAACCGAGCGTCTACGAAAATTTGGATTGTATATCTTCTATCACGATTTGTTCGCTTGATAGCTGTTGAATATAATTAGATTCAGTTATATTTGAAAGCGATTATATCGGAAAATGTCATTTAACTTATACTTCATACACGGAAGAAAGTAGTTGTAAAAACTGATTTATTGGTCCTGATAACCAACCGAAATACTTAGGTTAGTAACAATGGCCAGCTGAGATCATTTAGATCGGATATCAACCGTGATAGTAATAGCGAATCCAAAAAAGTTGAAACTACAATTCCGATTCACTCGAAGAAAAGGGTTTTGTTGGCCCAATAAAGCGTTTGCTAAAATAAACATAGCCTAGTCAAATAATTTGTTGGACTGCCAAAGGAATTTACTTGATTAGCAAAACAATTCGTTAGGCTAGCAAATAACGCAATGCTGTCACCATTTTAGCACAAGATTTGCTGACACAACAAAATCCTTCCCTTTGTGTAATTTCAGTGATTAAAACGCGAAAGGACATATGAGGCATTCCACATGACTTCAGCCAACCGAAAAAAAAATTCGAACAAATGTCCAAAAATCACGTTCAGTGCAGCATGGAAAAATACGATGGCCCGACGCTTGTTTTGAGCATATGACCTGAAGTTACAAGCTCAGCGTCAGCAGTCACTACTGTGCTAGTGCTGCGCCGTATTTCCAGCACTCGCAGCATTGAATTAAGGAGTCCTTCAGGTTGTTTCAACTCTCCACTCTCGACAGCCACCGAGTGAAATACATATTTCTCAAGACGACGATTGGCTACTCACAGAAATACATGCAATACACCTTATTTACTCACAATTAATAAAATCTCAGGTGAAATAGCGAACGTAAGAAATTATAATGCATTAGACTTAACTAAATATGGAATTTTGTGTGAGCTCGCACGTCAAAAGAAGATGTTGCAGACATTGGAAATGTAAACTCTCTCTCTCGGTAGGAAAAACCGAGGGAGCTCGCACAGCTCGTAATTCATTGAGGTTTTTTTAAATCGATCGTTCGAGAGTCTGCTCTTAGACTCGAAACTCATTGTCGTCTCACTCTGCCGCACTGCCCTTTGCTGGAAAATGTGAAGGTACATATTACCCGCTGGCTACCCAGATGTGGATCATGATTCATTATAAAGTTCGCCATGAAAGCTCGAATTGAGTGCCCGAGGGGAAGATATCCAACGATTTACTGAAGTTATATTAATCGCACATATGAAATTCAATGAGCTACGATACAGATATAATTATACCTCAGCTGAATGAAATACTGACAGTTCATTATCATATACACGTTTTTAGTTATTTTTCAAGTGCTAAAAGAAAATATGGCCTTAAGTACTTCCAGTATTTTTAATAAAATAGGGAGTTCAATATTTACCGAACGGGTATGTAATTATACTTGCTATATAATAGGAATCATATGGGACCTTCCTTGTGGTTTCCACGTTATCATCTACTTTTTTTTAAACGAATTATCAAATGATAATTTTTTAAACCTTAATGTAATATAAACATTTCCAGCAACCGAGCCCAAGTGGGCTACGGATTCCTTTATTTCTTTACAATTTGCCGCACTTAGGAATATTGTAATATCTTGTAATTCTTTAGAAGATATATGCATCCATATGATTTGTACTCTATTTTTCAAATTTTTATATAATTATTACAAGAAGCCCGAAAAAATTGAAGGGATTACGGTTCCACTTGGCTCGGGTAACAATAATTCTCTATAATAAAAGGCTCGCTTGTTATTGCTTTATTTCGTTAATATTATGGCTTTGTTAGACGTTGATATGGGAAAAAAAGTCGAATAAGACGAGACTTTCATTGTTTGGTCGATGCGGCAGTTTTGCCTTTTCATGGTACAAGAAAGCCAGCCTTGTTCTGATTCTAAAATAAGTAATGAGAGGAGGAGTGGAAGGCCACAGCTGGGTGAAAGGGAGAGCTCAGACGGACTCGGAGGTCGCTGCAAAGTTTTCCAAGAGCTCTGATAAATATGGAAATTAGAAAACTCCATTAATGAGAAACTCGGAACAGCGCAGCAACGGCATAAGCATAGTGGGTACTACTGTATAGTGAATAAGGGTAGTTAAACTACGCAAAGAAAAATTCGTACTTGTAGTTGTCAAGACGATCGTGACAAGCTTTAAGTACATTTACATTTAAGACTTGAATACGAGGTGTGAGTCTGGAACTTCCCCCACAGAAATTGTGAAAATGCAGTCAACCATCAAGTGACAAGGATTCATTCTTATTCCCTGCAACTGTTGTCATGGTTATGCCAACTATGACAATAGTTATATTAACTATTTGGTAGTTCTGATAAATATTTGAAAAATTGTTGTCAGAACTAAAAATGAATAGTCGTTACTCTTCAAGGTTACTGATACCATAATCAGCTCTCAATGTTTTCATATCTGAAATGGAAGCTGTCTATGAAAGCAGATCGAAAATTTACAACTTAATGATTTGTCCAATGGTATTCAATAAGCTGCTTATCTGTGTTATCTCCATATTCGTCACTCCGAATAATTATGAAAGACAAGTCAGTCATGAAAGGACTTTCTTCATGAAAGGTCTACTCACCTCCTCACTGGAGTGAAAATTCGAAACAACACCATCCCTTCAGGATGAACCCTGAGGATTTATTAGTAACTTAGCCAACCATCTCGGTCGATTTATGTCTGGACAAATATTCATTCACTTTGCGCATGATCCTGAGGACACTACTTGAAGGATTCACCTTCGCTACACGTAGAGAAATGGAGCCCGGAATATAAATGACTAATACTACTTTAACCTCTGGAACGCGTCAGTTTATAAGAAAATGGAAAAAATAATCAAACCATTATTCATAGTTTTGCATATAGTAGTGTTTTTCTTTATGAGGAAGCAAAACCTCTACTATAGCCCCTCGTTTATCACACACCTACAAAAATTAGAGTAATTAATTATGGAAACCCTCGTAGCTATTCGCAGACCTATTCTCAGCTCCCGTGTAGGTCTCATTTTCTTCGCAATTACACTGCGCTCTTCTTAATTGGAATGATCGTCCCCCTTAATCGCGATCACCAGCTCCGAATCACCAAACAGCCTCATTTTTGCTGTTCGATTATCGCCGCCAATCCGCATTGCAGTTTTCGTCTTTCCATGAAAGGACTCGAAACGCAGGTAACTGCAGGTTCGAGGTTAGGTTTTTTCATGGCGCTGCAGATCGCCAGACTAGTTTTTTGCGCATATACAGGTTATTACTGTTTTTATTTATCAGCATATATACATATACATATACATCCAATGTTTTCAATCATTTTAAGTATATTAATATCAAAATCTCGCGGCTGGAATATTTACGAAAATTCTTTTTCTCGGTCTCTCTGTATGAAGAATTATTAATCTTGGCAAAATGGAGATGTCTTAATATATACAAATAAAAAATGAAGTAAACTTGAGATAAAATTTAATTCATGTTCACTGAGGCAAGTTTGTTAATTTTTACAATAGAAGTTCCGTGTTAGAGGCCAGGTCGACATCGTACGTCAAACTCCCAATTTCAATCGCCTCTACCTAAGCCTAATAGCTCGACTTGCTTACTTTGGCTAACAAGCTAATCTGAGGGTGGCTTGCGCTCGCCAACAGGCTCCTCTGGTAGCCCAAAATTGCCTAAGAGCTTTATACAACGGCACTATGGAGCGAACATGTATGTGTGTACGAGAGCACACGATGCATCCTGTGTACAGGAATTTCATGTTCATCGGGGACGGAATTTCCGAAGCTAGTTCGACCCCTCCAACTTGGCAACACCCAAGGGGTCTTAACGTGCCGCTGCAAGCTAAAGTCGAGCGAAACGATTTCTTCTTTCTAGATAGTTAGTCCGACATTGCAAGATATAATAACATTTAAAGAAGAAATCGTAAACATAAATCCAAATAACGGGGTTATAGAATGGGAAGAAATAGAAGACAAAGAAGAGACGGAAGTAGTGAGTGATTACAATCACTGGTCAGATCAAAGTTTCATTCCATTAAAATGTTAGTAACAGAGCGCGGGATAAAGTAAAACAGTACTTCGGGGAACAAAATGCGTGTCAAATTGCATTGCAAACAACAACCCTAACATTCTTTAAAGTGCGTTTCTATAATACAATTTTATTTAATCATTCAAACATTACTGGAACCACTTTGAGTGTTTAAGGGGACCGAGTCACGTGAGGAAAGTCATCAGAAAAACAAAGCCCAAAAAATTTTTTACCAGAAAAATTGGTACGCCAAGTATTAAACGTGTTATTAATTAATCGATTATTAATTAATCGATAACACGAATGCAAATAAAATACAATCAAAACTGGTGACATCGTCCAGTAAAAAAACCATACATTTCTGGATTAAGGATAGTATTTTTTTTTGGACTAGAAGTTTTTTTTTATTGCTGACGCTCCAATTTGGTTAGTGCAATGGAGTTTTTGGAAAAATGAGGTAAAAATTTACTTTGGATCTTGATGAAGTCATTTCTGGATGATGCTTCTCACTTTGGCAATAAGAGAAAGAAAAATCCTTCATGTTTATTCGTATTGGGTGTAATAAGTAATAAGCATCGTACACAAACCCACATATCAATTTACCGCTAGAACTTGGCGCTAACGTTGTGACATTAGAGTTGGTGAACTTGAGCGTGTCCGATTAATTGCAAGACGGGGTTGTGGTCGGTGCCACGTTCGCTGACGCCTTTCACCAATCGAGAAGTTGATCTTGCCAAGGAGTCCGCGCGGTTCACCAAATGTATTACATCTCTATCGAATCGTTCTATGAAATTTTGACCTACGTCGCCGTTCAATTATCTGTTATTCGGCGACCGTCAACTTTCGATGATTATTATTTTAAAAATTTATGTTGGCAAACGGTCAATAAGGACAATTTCACGAGTAAAAAACAGTTGAAAGATTCGGAGAGGTAATGAACCAAGAAAGAAACATTTTTTAGCGACTTACTTTTCATCTTTCTCTCTCGTCTAATCCTTCTGGACTTATTCCTTCATTTTGAACAGTTGGAATATATTATTGCGTCCGTTTTAATCAATTTCTCAGTCGAAATTCATCGCAGTCTAAAAATACAACTCTATCCTTGTACTTGACAATTTTAATTGCAGAGCGTTTCAATTTGTCGGTTGTAAACCATTGTAGGAAGAACTCCTAGACGAAACTGTCGCCCAAAGAAATTCCCGATAGATGTACTGTCAAGCTTTTAGCTTCAAAGCTATGCAAAGATGAAAGCGAACGGCGACGACGATTGTAATGATGGAATACAAAAGTGTTACCATTCAAACTAATGAAATCCGACGGAATTAAAGTAAAGTTGGTGTGTAGTAGAAGGAAAAAACAAAGAACAAGTGTTTGGCATTTCGCTTCAACATGATCGGCATTGGCCACTGCACCACTCTTGAGTGTAAGTAATAAATAATTAATATCTCTTGAGATATTAATGGACCGACGGAATGGACCGACTACAGAGTCAGAAATCGACAGCGCAGTAGTAATAACCCGTGTCGTGTCAGACCTGGTAATTCGAGAGTTCGCATAGTGTTGCAAAGCTCGCTACACTCAGAGGATATCTGAACCAAGACGAGAATCCGGATCTAATCGGAGTGTCAATGTTCGCCTCTGTAATTCAAGGTGCCAGAGAGGTAATAATTTCTATCAACCACAAGCACTTCCGGTCAAGCGGCACATATTAACCTTTGCTTATAAACTAGATTTACTTGCACACATTACGACGTGTAAACGTTCCAAATCTACTTTTGTATGGAAAAACCTCTATTTCTTTTCTTGACCTCGGATGCCACATAAAATTCGTTATTTATTAGACATAGGAAATTGCGCAATCGCTTACGGTAATTTCAGAAAAATTCCTAATGGTAACAAATGGAGTATATTTACTAAAATCCTTCGCCAGTGTGCACTCGTCAGGAGGAAATTGATATTATTGTTGGTAATAGCCCATTTTGCCCTACTGACTACAGATTATTTGTTTCCGAATTGAAACGATGATTCCCGAACAATGAAATTATTGGAACAAAATCAAGGTGTAAATCTGCAGCAATTTGTTGATATTGAAACAGTGGACTCGCAGATACTCTCCTTCGTGCTACTTTCCTAGCCGAATTCTCTCGGTTTTTTTTTTTGTGATATAGAAAAATCGTCCTCCATCATACGCACAAAAAAACCATCTATCCGTACCTGTAGCGCGTGGTGAAATGTGGCTTATTGGTAAGCCACGAGAAAAAAAATCGGGCAAGCTCAAATCACCTAGTTACATGAAAACACACTTTTTAGGTAGATGGAAGCCCTGTGGTAACATTTGTGCACGGAGTATTTCAGAAGAATCATCCGTATCTCATCAAGAACTGTTTTTAATCCGCTCGGTACCTCATGTTCGATCGAAACGATTCACTAAAACTACCATAACCACCCCCACCTCCTGATCTCAGCGAAATTTAACCCTCCTCAAACAAAATCCTCGCTATGTCACTGGAAATACCCATTCACGACTCGGTATAAGTTAACGTCTGTCCGTTACGCTAAGTTTCAACCAAAATAAACGGTAACTCGCGGTAAGTGTAGTTAAATTCCTCTAGGCAGAGAAATAAGTAGGTATATGTGAGTTGATAGCCATTGGTAAAGTGAAGACGCGAGTAAGCCAAAGGTTCTTCGTATTTTCGTGTTTTCTGACAGTAAATCGGAGCCCTTTGGCTGCTGCTCGCTGGTAAATCGAAAATCGATGTGACCTCCTGTACACCGCGTCATGTATGTTTCGCTCAACGATACATCGTTGAGCGTTAAAGACCATGTCTGCTGTGCGACTTTTTACGCTTTGTCGTTGACAAGCTACCTCCCACAGTGTGCACTTGATTCGCAAGAGTATCGGCGAAGCTCGCGTTATGCGCTCCAGTTATTTCAACTATGCTGTAAAACTATGAGCTCCGTGGCTTGATTTCCGCTCTTTACTTCCCTTTTACATTCCATCTCTACTGTCGAATGAAACTCTATTTCGAGGGCACTGGAATCAACTAAACATAATCCATATTTTTTTATTTTGTTTAGCATCCCTTGGGAGTCTTAATTTTGATGGAGGGAGTAAATTTATTTTATTTCAGAATTGTTGAAAGTATTAATCGGTATCCCAAAGCCATTTGAAGACAAATTGTGTATTTGATTAATGATTGCAATCTTTCTCTTTTAATTCCGGTGAGATTTTTATCAATTTGACAATGTGACGTTATTTATATTGAGGTATATTTATGTGAGTATGTATCACTTGTGTGCAGTTTGTGTCTACATGAAAATCGACGTCCAAATTTTTATAACATCGCCTGTAAATACTAACGAGTTAGAATGAACGTATTGAAAGAAATCTGTCTCATCATATTTTTTTTTATAAGTTATGCATTAAATCAGTATTGATCAGCATTCTAGCTGGTCAAGAATCAACAATTTCTAACCCAGGTTGCAAGCATAGAATGTGGTCTTTCTAGGCGTAGTCAGTCAAAAAGTGCAGCTACTACATGTACCCCTTATCCGCCGTTGGATACCAGCAAGATAACACAGTCACAGACCAATACAACGTGTAACCAGCGTGGTTAGTAGTCACGGACGCCGTGGTCAACCATCGACGCCACTGACTCTACTATCGTCACTGCCCATTACTCTTCAACTATGCCTACATAAATGAATGACTCTTGTAGCGTATCGTTACAAACACATACGACGAAAGCACCCGGTACGTCATATAGCCACACAACAAAACAGATATAATCATTTGCAATGACGAAACACTATCCCACAGTTTTCCTCATTCTATAATCATTTGTTGTTCAATATACTTTTCAGCACAAACTTTTTACCTGCGCAAAATTGAGCTTTTGTATTTTTAGCATAGATGACAAATTGGATCTAATACGGAAAATTATATAGAATCCGAAAAGAAATATTGAGCTAAATTCGCTGCAAGCGAAGTAATTGGTTGGGTCAATTGGCTAGGAATTATTCGGTTCAGCTGTCAAACTACTTGGTTCTGTACTTAATCCATTGTTTCCTAACTAATTGATCTTTTGGCCTAACCAAGTGATTAACCGCTTCAGCTAACTGATTTGTGTCGGCAAATCAAATAACTTATTGGCCCAGACATTTTTACTGATTGGAACCTTTATTTCCGGGTAGAGCAAGTGCTTGTGAATATCTGCAGAAACTCCATGTGGCCGTGTTCGAATGTGGTAGAGATGTCCGCGTACGGCGTAGGCCAACGGTGCTTGAGGGCACGAGAAATGGCGCCAGCAGTTTTATTTATCGCGAATCGAGAAAAATCGATGCCGGACGGTAGACCTAAAAGGGAAAGAGGCGGACGTGTACGCCACGCTGCAGGTTGGTACGGCTTTTGCGGTGATGCTATGCGTGACGATCCGCGCCCCAAGGTGCGTGACTAGTCATCAGTACAACTACGCTGGGTATTCAAGGGCTGAAGTCAACCTAAGCCCATAGATACTGAGAAATCTATTTTGGATACTGGATATCCATACTGAATACCGAGATATTCATACTGGATTCGGTGATATCCATACTAGATGATATTTAGATATCTCTGTTAATTCGGAAGTTCGATACCAAGAAAAAAAACTAACATATCAATCACAATTAATTTGCACTGGAAAATTGTTCTCTCTGGTGTCGGCAAAGTAAGGGCGAGAAAATGCGTATGTACAACACTTAAAGCATCTTCTAGACTCTGTAACCCTGTTAATTAAAGTCACTCAGAAATATGTTTGAACGAAGCAAGTTGAAAGTTTCCATTTACTTGCTGCTATAGTATGGCAGATATAGAACTGCACTTTCAGTAGAGAACGCACGTTACTTTCACTCCATCTGCATAAAGTTGTGCGCCTCTGTGCGCCTAAAGTGCACGTTAACCTGGGCAGAATTACATATTACGACGCTTCGCCTGCAACACACGTACCATCCCTACACAAATGTGCAACTACAAAAGTTTAGAGCTCAGTAAGGGAATGAAAAGACTTACGGAAACTTGTGTTTTAAAATTTATATGTATAGTGAGGGTTAAACCGGAGCTTGCAGCCAAACCAATACAATAATAGGGTAGGAGAATTTACTGGCAAAAGGTCTAATTTTAAATTTGCTTAGGGTCGAGTGGATTGTGTGACCTACACCGTTCAAAAGTCAATCCGGTGTCAAACTCAATTGGTGTGGAATCTTTGATGCTGTTATCTACTAAAACGTTACTATTAACACTTTTGCTGGTGTAAATTTGGAACGAACCTTAAAATTGTAATATTCCCTGACATTGAGTTTTTTTATTCTACCGTGTCACTATAAATTTGGAGGTTTGCCGATTTGCATTGGATTCGCATATTCCAAAGTGTCATGTCGTGAATTTTGTTCGTATTAAAAATGCTTCGCCTAAGACTAATATAATACGGTTCCCCATAAGACTGTCGAGTGTTGTTTCCCATTCCTGATAGTTTATCGTTTCAATTGAGTGCTCAGTGTACCTCGATGTCTAGGGTAACGACAACCCTTCAGATTGCCATTTGAAGCAACGACTCTAGCAACAGCGTTTTCGCTCTATAATCAATAGAATAAACGCCCCATCGATATTCGTGTAGGTAAATTCGTAACTTACTCTCTCACGCACATAAGACACACACGCATATGCGCAAAGCTTCTTGGGACAAATATTACAGAATGTTATGAAACGCGACATAACCGTCGAGATTGCATACAGGATGACTCGCGACGTTCAATAAAAAAGTTCGAGACTAGTAATGCGGAAGTGTGATTCTATTCTTCGAGAATCGAGTATTTTTTTCTGAAACAGTCAGTAGTAATATCCCGGAGACCTCAAAAATTATCGGAATGTTTCCCGATTGTTTCGTTACTGAGCCACGAGAGAGACAAGTTTCGCATATTTAAGTTTGGAGCGCCAGGGATTTTTAAGGGAAATATTACGATTAATTTTGGAGGTCAAGGGGTATTTGCCGAATTATTCTTCGGGCCTGGATTTCAATCAATCACAGAGCGGCCTTCTTGGTAATTGAGAGTCCATTTCTTGAAAATTTCATTGGATATTCCACACGCAGATTGCAAAGTAGCTCTTCATTTTTGTTCGGCCAATGCAAGATTCTTATGGATGTCCTGTTTCCTCGAATTCTGTGCTTAGTCGAAATCCAGACTCGAAAAACAATCCGACAAATAGCCCTTGACCTCCAAATCTAATCATAATTTTTGCCACTTGTTCCTCTGCTTAGATCGGGATAAGTTCCGCACAAAAATCCCTCGCGCTACCCGCTCGGGATTTAAATATGCCCATCTTTTCCCTCTCGTTGCTCAGCAACAAAACAATCGGGAAATATTGCGATAATTCTAGAGGTCTCAGGATATTACTACTGATTACTAATCGATCACTATACGACATTGCAAGATTTTTCTTTATTGTTAATATCACTAAATAATTCTAAGGTTTTACAACACACCTTTGAATATTAAGCCCCGTGTTGAGATGTGATATTGATTCAAAGTTTGCATTTCTGAACCGGTAAACATTTCGATAAAAATTTTTATTTTGAAGGGAACCAACTCATATTTTACCTTTTATCGTTTTTAAGCCCTGCTTCTGGAATATTCTCTACATCTGCTTATCAATATACTCGAAATACTTCACATTCAATTTTTCAACAAATTTTGTAAATGTGTACGCCATGTTTAATATGTACTCATTGCAATTCATATTAAGCAAGTTTTATTGCATTGGCCTTTGAATCTTTGTTGTCTCTGAATTATTTGTGTGATTTAATTTTTCTACCCTCCAGATAAATAATCGATTCTTTACCGAATTTTTTTAGCTCGATTGTAATTGCTCCAATTGTTCGACTTCAAAAAATGATTTTTCAAAAAATAATCGATTGTGAAGAATCCACTTTCTTCTACCAATCTCCGCACTACTAATCCGAGTCTCATGCTCGGCTTTACAAACACTGGGCGAGCCTGTATTCTCAGCGGTATGTCGTGAGAGCTGCACTCTTTACCTACTACATTTACTTGAAGCAGCTCAAGGCGTCCACTCCGACACTTGACTTAATTTTACCTCAGCAGTAGTAATACTGCTTCATCTCAACGTATCGTTCCAACTAACACTCCACACACGTCAATTCACATTACACAACACACAAGCATTAGAAAGCCCACTTGTTTTCAATTAAATCCATATATGTGTAAACGCACTACAGCACTTGAGTTAAGTCACTCAACACAACAATTCCATGCGGAGATTACGCGATCACCAAGATGGTACACACCTCCTCGACAAACACGCGGTAGTTCGAAAAGCGTTTCACCCTAATGTGTTTTTTTTCCGCATCACCCTCGACCCTCGACTCGGTCGTTTACTCATTCAACGCTAATCGCGAGGTCAAGCGGCGTATAATCGTGTCAAGCGACA
This sequence comes from Tromatobia lineatoria, assembly GCA_949699805.1. Classification (NCBI taxonomy): domain Eukaryota; kingdom Metazoa; phylum Arthropoda; class Insecta; order Hymenoptera; family Ichneumonidae; genus Tromatobia; species Tromatobia lineatoria. The sequence goes on from OX453052.1 coordinate 8,892,334, forward strand.
TCCGACATCGATGATCCGTGACCGATAGCTTCGTTAATCGTTAGTTCAAAAGCTCCCAAGGTTTTTCTCAATCTTACCGATCACTTTGGTAACTTATCATCGTTGATATCCGCATTCAATAGTTATCTCTTTTTCATCCTCGTTCACATTTCACTTCGTGTCACGAGTTTTGGCTACGAAATTTTTCACGACCTTATTATCAGCAATTCAAGACAATTTATTCTATGGGCTTCGACCTCCAGACGGACAATTCAATCCCAGAAAAATGGTAAGCTCCTGCGGCGTAATATCACAATAATACGATAGAAATTCCATAAAATGGGTTAGCATTAATAATTCGTTACTTTCATGGAGTTAATACGTCGTGCGATCTGTCACTTACGACTCCGACAGACAATGCAAACGTTTCAATTAACCCAGATTCAATGAGCGACCGCCAACACCACAATACGTTGATTAATTATTCCCTAAAGATGAAGCAGAGTTGCCAACGGCCTGGACACGTGTCATCTCCAATTTGACGTAACATTGTTTTTCGTTATCTCAATATTGCGATTCTATACGAAATAAGATCGAAAATCGATTGAGCCAATCATGAGACTTCCTAACAGCGGGTTCGTGTCGTAAACGTCCTCGGGGTCTTCCGGTAAACGCCCTATCCACGGCCCCAATGTGAGTCGAGCCAATACCGGCGAATCACCCCCTTAACGTCGTTAACTATGTTCAACACACGCTTTATTGTTAACGCTCACACTCCAATAGTATATTAACTGCTCGATTTAACGAACAAGCAGTCATGCAATTTCACGATACACAAAAGTCATTCAGCACATAAATTGTCGAAAGCTCGAGTTTGAAATAATAACCAAGAAAATGATACAATTCAATAATCCACAGTAGAAAAAAAGAGGCATATTTTTGTTTGTATCTTTGTCTCTGTCGAAAGTCCCCTGTGAAAGAGGGTACCGCGTCGCTTGTCGAGAGCCACGTGTACGGCACTGCACTAGACTCACAGGAGTTTTGGTGCGGCGTGTCGTAAAATGCGCGGTGGTTGTCAACGCGTCCGGCACTCGAAGTCTTTGCGCACACACACGCGTTAATCCGAAGGCACCGTACGTGTTGTGATAAATAACCAAATAATTTGTAGGCTCTTCTTACTCTGTCTGTACACAAACTACACTAGATGAAACAATGTTTATCATAATTATACTACAGGAAAATGATACCAGACGGTACGGATCGTAACAGCCGCGTGTCCAACTCGACGAGTATTTTGGCCGAATATCTTGTCTTGTCTTCTTCCTCAATGAGGTTCATTGTGGTCCAGCCTGATATTTGTTGTTTTATTTGTTATCTTGATTATTCTTGTTTCCACTATTTTCAGCTAATATTTGTTGTAATTTATGTTGTTTGTGTATCCGGAAGAAACGGAGCGCGGATGAAGGCTCGCCTTACGCGGAGCTCCGCTACGACGCCCTGTCGTCGCGGCGCGGGGTGAACGCACGACTTGCGGACGATCCACCCTCCGCCACCTATCCACCGCCAACCTCGATGCCCCTACCACTATCACCATTGCCAACCCCGTCGCTTCGACGAGGACTACCACGGCTGCGTACAATGTACCACCACCACCGTTTCTACTGTCGGCTTCCCAACGAATATCAACCGGCTTCACGAATTCACCATCACTAACCATCAACCTTACTTATACTAGTTCGAGAAATACGACCACCAGTGAGAAACTCTATGTTCCGACGGAGCCAGTGGTTCTCTGGGCGCAGAACACTGCGCAGTATCGCAAAGCCGTCATTAGACGGTCATGTTTCCGTCATATGACTCGACATTTGGTGACGGAAATTAATTTTTTTTTAATTTTAAAGAAATGACGGTATGGCGGCCGTTTTTCCAAAAACTACGAAATACCACCTTTCTTTTCATCGTTTCTTGCAAAAAAATAATAGTTACACTCAAAATTTTAAATTTGTATGATATGCGCTATAGCTATAGTCATAAAGAACATGTGGTAAAATTTTGGTAAAGGTTGATTGAATAGTTTCGGAGATTTTTATCAACAAGCCGGCCAAAAATGTTCTATTGAGAAAAAAGCGTTTGAAGTTTTCGTCCTTCGTCGTTCGCTTCGAGCGGTGCGTATTTTAGCGCTCAGGTAGCTAAGTAAACGTCGGTCGGAAGGACACTTAGACTGCTCGGATCTTTATAAAATTTTAGTATGATATTTTTAAATATGTATACTTTTTTTAAATGTATTGTATTGAGGACGTTCTCAATATTGTATTGAAGACGACAATCGTTGAGCTGCTGAGAATCCTGACGTCCAAATGCTAAGCCTCGCATTCATATACGTGATAATCAAATGGAAACTCTGAAAAGTCGTTGAGGCACCTCTAAATTTTTTTTTACGGGTCTCAAATTTAAACTTTTATATTTCATATTTAGCGTGAACATTTCATGATAGTACCGATGAAAAAACAAGTAAAGTTGTTTAAGACACACACACACACACACACATTCCGCTTTTCTCGACGTTCTGAGTTTGCTGACATGAAAATCTCGAAAGAAAAAATTTTCACGATAACAAAGCTTCCTCTATGAGGAAGCAAAAAAGCTTAAATACTGTGACATCATAGTAAATTAAGCTGGGTAATTTGACACGAATCAGAAATGACGGTAATTTTACATCACCACTATGCGGGCCATTGTAAAGGCGACCTACGATGACAACGTCGCAAAGCAAAAGAGAAAATAAGCACACACGCTCGCGCTAATTCAAGAGAGTTACATTCAACCAACACGGATAAAAAGTAAAAACAGAGAAGGAAGACAAAGTACGGTAGTGAAATGGAAAAGAGAAAGAGAGATCGGAAGCCTTCGTCCTTATTCGGGGTGAGTCGCGTGGCACGCAGCGCTACCCTCGACTGGAACGGTCGGAACGGAAACTCCGCTGACGATCGAAGCCCCGATTGGGTGGGAGTCTGCCGCCACAGCCGCGTGGACCACACGAGAGAGATTAATGATAAAATGGAAGATGAAGGAGTGAGAAGCAATGACAATTCAGGTGCAGAGGGAGGGATTACGTCGAGAGTGAAAGAAGCGATAAATGGTTGAAAGTCGGACGGAGATGGATATAAGAATGAAAGATAGAGCATGCGCACTCGCAGAGACCACACCATCAGCAAAAGCGATGGATCTCCAGGTCAGTGTGGTGTCAACGGACGACCAAGCACAAAAGAATCAACGGTGATGATGTGAAGGAGAAAACTAACTAAACGTGATGTACCGAATACTCGACGGAATTTTATGAATAAACCTGCGGTATGCGTATGAAGCTTCGGAATTTAGGGATACCTCGTAAATGGACTGAGAAACATCACCGTATTAGTAACTATAAAGTGATTCATTTCTGGTTCGTACAACCAATTTTTCTTATAGTTGCGAAAACTATCAAATAGTTAATATAACTCTCAAATAGACACACGAACTAAAATTTAATCGTTGTCAGTTCATAGTTGATTGTACTATCACAATTTCTCTGATTGTACCAAGCCAAAGTTTTATTGGAATTGAATTTTACGCCGAGACCAAAATCCGAAAAATAACAATAAGTGTTGGTGAAAGAACTGAGAATATTTATTTCGATTAATGACAACACGAAAGAATTATACATTTTTTACGGTGCAAGCTATTGATGTCACTAATTCGATGGAGAAATTATTTTTACTGTATTATATATCATATCTGATGATTTCTCTCATCCGATGGAGAAATTATTTTTTATAGCATATACGAATCTTCCAATTTCTTCAGTATGTATGATTCCTTTATTACTCTAACAGTTTCGTATTTGCATTTTTATACGTAAATTATAACTACGTGAATTATGAATTACTAAAATAATCTTAAATAAAAAGAAAGGTAAAGAGTAAAGGAAAAGGGGTTAAAAGAATTGGCAATACGAAAATTTTCCTAAAATGCTAAACTCATGGAGTAAGATATGATTACAATTTAAAATAGCTTTGTAGCTATTGATACACTATCAAAATCTCTGTTAACTGAGCCCATCGATAAATAATGTATCGTGACAGTGTATTATCCGACCTATTGAAATTTGGTTCCATCGGTCGTCGATACCAATGATAAATATATGAGCACGGCTTCCGATGTACTGCACCATACTAGATATCCAATATACTGCGGTGTACTATACAATCGACGGAGAAATTCCGATGCCGCGCACACTCACTCGGGAATAAGTGAAAACGGTCGGATCGGGTCAGACGCGGTGGGCAGCGCACCTACGGCTATGAGCTATTCTGTACCTTCCTATCGGACATAGACATTTGGAATTTCGGTATTTTTTGAAATTGATTATTTTGTGTGGGAAATCACGTAGTTCAGTAAAATGAATAAGCGGAAAATGGGTTTATCGAGGTTCTCCCGATACTCAAATTCTATTTTTGCTGCTGTTTACCCAAAAACTTAATTTCAACAATTTATCTGGGCATCAGCAAAAGAAAAATTCCGGCCTGAAGGAACGAATTTCGGAAAACATTATCGCATTATCACAGTTTTGGAAATATATGGTTTTTTTTAAACTGGATGTTACTGAACGTTATTAGCCTTAATTATATTCTGATCGCAATGGCGTTTTTGATTAATTTTTACATTCTGAAAAAAAATATCGTCCAGAGAAAAATAGGCCAGTTTCGAATTGCTCCAAAAATGTGACTCCTTCTTTTCGCAGTCAGTTAAAAGTTGGCTTCAATGCCAAGACTGTGAAGGCTGGTCACATATATTTTGCGCTGTCTTCGATGACTGCGATGAAATTAATTCTACATGCGACTTTTGTAAACAGTTATCTGTTTACAAAAGTGGATATTGTGCTTGAATGCTATAATATTTGCTTCATCATTTTCGTAACTTATTGTTTAATATTGGTAAAAGAATAAATAAATAAATTTATTCTTAACCGTTCAAAGGTTTGAATAATTCATCAGTTGATTATAACTAAATAGTAAATTCGCCATATTCAACTTTATAATTAGTTGCAACTAACAAATCCTAGTACCTACAAATGAACTCTTCTGACGGTAGATGTTTGACGTGTGCATATCGGTTTTCGTGAACCCTCGTGTGTACTATCCAAGGCGCCGGTTACGTACTCCGCCCGTCTCCTCATTAACCTCACGATCGTAACCCATGTTTTTCTCATCCTCTTGTACCCTCAATGCTTCGTTGAACACACCCTTCGGCCCTGAGCCACAGCCAAGTCGTTACCAAGGGGAAATAAGCAGAGGCGCAGCATCGAACTTCGATGCGTAACTTCGCTATCTCTTACATCTTACCTTGCACATGTCCGTTCCATCGCTTCTTATTCTTCTTTTTCAGAGACGAGATGGGCATTTATCAAATGAAAATCTATTTAAGGGCCTACATTTACCTGAACGCTCAAAAAAAGGTCGAACTTAGCTTTTTTCCAAAGGAAGTATTGCTCGAAATGAAACAATTTCTAAAAAAATTGATCAGTGGGACCAGAACGATTTTTTTTACTAAAAAAATATTGAAAAAAAAATATATGCCCGCCAGCCAATGATGAATTTTTTTGACCAATGAACGTCATATCTCGAGAACAGCTGGATAAATGTCGTCTCCAAATTGACAAAGTATACGCTAAAAATTATTCAGAGGTGATGATCGCCGGTCTTTACAAATAATTTGGTTCACTAAATGTGTGGAACTTTCACAAAATGTTTAATTGAACATTTCCATTGAACGGATGCTCATACGTGCTTCAGAGCACTAGAAGTACTATCACTGTCAGTTCACTTAACTCTTTTGTTTCCACTGAAAACATCTTATTTTTCGTAACGTTAAAAAGTTTATTGTTCGAGTGACTGGCGGTCCAGAGTCAGTTTCTCAGAGCACGGACTGTGCAGAGTGCCAGGAACGAACTGCATAAAAGTTGTCTTCGTCCACGTAGATCTTGACCTAAGTCACGATGCGAATATGTATACTCTGTATTTTCCCAAGACATCTCGAGCTCTTTTCTTTTTTACTGGACGATATATTCACCGAGGAAACTCCTTGTACTATCTTTTCCTCGCTGTTCTGTTCTCTACGATATATACGCTTACGTGTATATGTATATCAATTTTTTTTCTGTCTCGTACCGTCTATTCTTTTTATTTTACTGGGCAACGTTGGCTCCAATTTCTTCTACCTAGTCGCTGTCCGACAATCGCCAAGATCTGGAGTAACCACTTCTGGCAACTTTGCCCTAACATATTACCTCCTGAGTTCAGTATTACTTTATCCGTTGTCGTTCGCTAATGCTGCCACAAATTTCTCCAACTTCCGCCGAGGACACGCATACTATCGACTCGAGTTTTTTCAAATTCAACTTATTTTTATTAACATAAGAATTAGGGGCGTACTCGAGGTTTGGTTAGGGTCGGGTACTCGTCGAACCGAGATTTTTTTAATAGCCGAAATAATCGGTTACTCGATATAATCGGGAACTCGATATATAATCGGGTATCCGATAGAGACCCTCATCAAGACCTAAATGTAGTACCCATGCAGCGAGAATTCCTCTATTTCTTCGGCAATCATCAATACCTCCGAAAATGACAGATATTATCCAAATAAAGTCTGAAATCATTATGTTTGAACCTCCAAATAGGTTGTAAAAAGTGTCATGAGGTTTTCAGGCTCTTCCACAAACCTCCAAAAGTGGCATATTTTAACAATTTTCCTTCAACGGCAGGTGTTCGAAGGGTTTTAATTTAACTCGGGTGTAACTACGATGCAACTCTCAAGCGATGGTGAATGGCTTGTAAATTTAATTTCAACGCCACATTTTTGTTCGTGTAGACCGACAAGATTGTAGCCATGCTTCACCGTACAATCCGGTCAAACGGTTTTCGCAATCAAATGACCACTCTATTGTTGTTCAGATAAGCAAAGTGCGATATTTCTGTTGGCTTTCACTGCTGCTGAAATTGACATCCAATCAAAGCCCAAAGACTACCGATAATAATTAATCGTTTACGTATGTTTTACCTATCGTAATTTCATGTTAGCTGAAGAACGACACTTTCTATGCCTCTTTTGTCAAGCACGATAATTTTTAATTAAAAATTCCCAGCCTCGACTTGCCGCTGGTAATATGTGCATTCATAAGGGATGTCCCGAGCACAGGCTAAGCAAACAGTCGAGACCGTGCTGGAGCCGCAACGATGGCCGCTGCACAGTGCTGGATTAAACTATAGATATATACCCTCGAACATCGTTGTACTAGAATTTCGTTTTCAGCTTCCCACGTGCGTAACCCGGATTAGCATTAACGAGCATAATAATTAGGTTTTTTAAAACTATTAGTAGTACAAAGACATTTTTACTTGTACTTCTCATTTTTGTTAAATCTGTCAAAGAAGTTTTCTTTTGAATATCATTAGGTCTCATTCATAATAGTAAACATTTAAAATAACTTTGTTCCGTCAAGATAACCCGAAGGATTTATTTGTAACTTATACGTATAGTTTATGGTTAGATTATCGTCAGTCCAACTATATTATTTTTTAAATTACTACATTTTTCTCTCAGTGTATCCTGGATACAGTGGAAATATATCGAGCTTCCTATTTATTTGCATAGCAGAAGAATCGATTATCCTTGTGTACAAGTGATGTGGATTTTTCATAGTTACATATATAGTACACCTGATATATGTAAACAAGTTATACATGCAATATGTCATTCTGACGGGAAAACGAACCGTTTCATTCGGACCATCACATAGGTTTCCGTATTAATTACAAGCTCTCTCGTGAAACTTTCCGCTTTGTACGTATAGCCAATTAATCCGGAGCGTTGGATAACCCCTGGGTGATGGAATATAGTCACCGCAACGGTGAACCGAAGAAATTTATTTAGCTACCCTTTTCACAGAGTAGAGCGTTCTTGATGTTCATTCATGCTGAATCTCGCGATTCTCTGATACTTTTATAAATTAATTATTATTACCTGAAAGTAAAGGAAAAAAAAGTTATTACGATTAACTTACTTATATCACTGCTCTCTCTTGGTTTTCTACCAATGTTAACATTATTTTAATTACGTCATGCAAAAATGTGTGCGTCTCGACGTTCCACCATATATGGTGTTAATTATCATAAAGACCGACAGCCGCAGCCTCAAACATAAATCGATCTTCGACCCATCGATGTTGCGCGATATATTTAGCGACGTGAGAAATTGATCGGAGAAATTGTGACCGGAGAAATTGATAGATAGATCTATCGATAGATCGCCGATCCATTAACCATTTTTTAAGTGATTTCCCGTGAAGAGAATTATTAGGGATACCCTAAGATAAACTGGGGCCCTTTTAGGCTTCAGTCGGACTAGCAAATAACGCAATATTGTCACTATTTTGATAAAATATCTACTGATCTAGCAAATCGTTTTCTCCGTGAATACACAGTAGAGCATGACATGGTAATACGGCCTTCGATGCTCTGGAATAAATCAGTCAATTGTTAACCATTTCAAACGTGATGGAGTACTGAAACGCAAAGATAGCGATTGGGCGTGTTCAACAGTGGTATAATGTAATACATTGTGATATCTTGCCACGGTGATCAATCACTCTTCGGTGCAAACAATAGGGAAATGACGTTGATGGTATCGGAAAACTGATATGATAACGGGATGTCGCTGCTCGTTCACAGCATCGTAGGGATAAGATAAGGGAAAATCGTATGAGAATAATTACGATCAACCAAGTTTAGCCAGATGCAAGAATCATTTTTGCGTGCAATCGAGAATTTTTTTAATCTGCTTCTAGAATGAAACAGGTTCGTTAAATCTTGAACAAAATATTTTATACATTAAATAAATGATGCAACCTTAATTTCCATGTTTCAATAGTGTCGAGATATAAATAGTGTTTATCGATGTTTGACATTTTCTAATTAAATTGCGAACGAATTAAAGTCACTCTCATTCATTATCTCATTTTCGTCTGTCACTCTATTTTCTCTTCTCCCTATTTCTACCTTCATGCAATTTAACGAAGCTTCGCGAAGGTAGAACGCCGAAGCGGAGACTCGATTGCACTTTCGCTTCCGGCGAGGTTACTTCATTTAATTCTGAGCTCCTCTTCAATTCTCTTCTGTTGTTGGCTTCATTTCGCTGTGTCTTTCCCCGTTTCATTGTTTGAAAATTTGCACGCAAGGAAGACGGTGACTAGTCTCTATTCGTTAAGGCTTTAAGCAAAATTCAATGCTTCAATTGCATGTATTGATATTACAGAATGTAGATCCTTTCACAAAAACGCCTTTACTTTAACATTATTATTATTATTATTATCGTTGGGTTATACATGAATATTTGCATTAATCGAAATTTCGAATATTCGTTAATCGCTTAGATTTAGAGGCACTGAATTTTCTAAAATATTCGATCAACAAATTGTTCAGCCAGTAGAAGATGTTCGTTTTCGAATAAAAAAATTCTTTATCATTCTTTTCGTGAGTTAATTTTTGTGGCCTTGCTTACCTTTCCGGAAGCTCGAGTGTTGCAGAGAAGAACACCAGCAGCATGGATTCTATACTCCTTGTCGAGTTGCTCGTGTTGACCCTGAATTTTCCTAGAATTCAAAGAATAACGAAATGAATGAATATATAAATATATTTACATATTGCATTGCATACATTTGAAGCAAAATGGAGTAAACATGCAAGATAAAATCTATAAAAAAAAGTGTTTTCACAGATTTATTAACGCGCAGTTTTGGAACCGTTGGGAAAACGATCATCTATAGTTAAAGAAAAACCTTTAACTGCAAGATTTACCCGAGTAGAAATTTAATCAGGCATGCCTACTGTCACACGAGGCCCAGATCAATTGTAGATACCGTAATATTATTTGGGGCCGCCGTAAATTGCTACAGCAGTCCTTTATTTTGCTCATATACCAAATTGCCAATGCCAATTTTTGATAAAATCCAATAATTTTTCCTTTTGGAGTCTCAATTTCTTCTATTTATCATTTAATTGTGGGGTGTTTATCACTGTCATAAGGCGCCAATAAATATTCAACAAATTTCGTTTGTATAACTTACGATATGGCGTGGAGTAGCTCCTGTTTCTGTTTCTCCTTAACTTTCACGCTGCCTCCCTCAGCGAGAGCTACTTGAAGTTCCCGCTGGAGAACTGTCAATTTCCGTCTTTCTCCTTCCAACAGAAGAGAAGTTACCTGCAACATTTAAAAAAAAAACATCTAGACGTGGCTGCGTTTGTACAATTAATAGTTATAATAATTTGTCAGATAAGCAATCACACTTTTTTCCTATGGTGACCCAAAAAAACTCTGGGATAAGTAAACGGTATTCGTAAAAAGAATATGGGCCGTCGGTAAAGATGCAGGCGTTGCTTCTAGATAAACTCTATCGGGTTTTGGTATTTCAGAGGCCAGATGTACAGATGGAGCTCTAAGTATTTTCGCTATACGCCCAAATCTGCAAATCTCCATCATTTTATTTCAAATACATTTAGCATATCATTGACTTGAACTTTTTAACTTTGCCACAATCTCCTGTAAGCATTCATAAAAAAATATTCTTTCTCTGAAATAAATATTGAGAAAATAACATGTGTGTAAAATGAAATGAAGAACTGTGAGCTTTGCATTTTTCTTACAATTTTATGTGATATTCATTGGAAATTAACTTTTATTGCCATCATTCAACGATTTCACCACCTTTTTAACTTTACTCTGAATAATAACTATTATTGTTATTAAAATAATTGAACCATATATTCATATTCCAGCGCTGATGTTATACATTCGGATCAATGTAGGGAAAGGAGAATGCGCGATTTGAGTCCTAGAGACCTACCTTACCATACATTGCTCACTTACCACCAAACGTCATCAACAAACTCTGCAATTGTGCTCTATAGAAGGATGATAAAAGCGCAGGTTGGACTGAATTCGATATTCATACAGTATCAGGAATATCGCCGTAGCGGCTTTTAGGTTTGAAGGTTTGTACAGTATTCGGAAGGGCAACTACTTTTCATACTATTCAAAGCAAACAACTACAAGTTATTATTCCGTAGAAATAAACTTTTACATACTTTTACAATTATCATGAGTAAATGATAGTGAATAGTTTCATAATGAATTCTGCTACTTTGTAGAAGGAAAAATCCTTGCCCAGATAACTATCAATGTTGAGACCACACAGTTATTTTGCACATTAAGTAACCGAATGAAAAGAGCTCAAAGTCAGTTGCAAAAAAAGGCTCTTGCCGGCTTTAATGACTTTAGTGGCTTAAGTGTGTTGAATATAGTGATGAGATGGTCAATAACATTTTTGTACAAAGTACAACTACTTGACGTACAATTCGTGCCGTATTTGGATTTTTCCCACTTTAGTCTAACTAGTCGATAACACTATGAATCATGATTTTCACTTAACTGAATTGCACACCTTGATGTAATTCACTTAAAGTGTTGCTCTGACCGTAATATTCGCCTGAGTAAGCTGATAGTTTAGATTGTCGCAATCACAGCCAATTGCTTTATTATTAGTAGTACAGTGTGCCTATAGACTTTTTCATCTACTATTTATACGTAAGAAAAGTGCAATATTTTAATTTCCATTCGAGCGATTTTTTTTAAGTCCTCGAAGCAGTTACAGACAAAGTTATAAAATCTCAGAATAATTTTAGCATCTGCAACATGCATTTCCTTCTGTTTGACCTTTTAAAAAAGTGCTCCAATGCAGAGTAACTCGAAGTGAATTTTTCACAATTATTACATTATTATCATTACATCTTTTCCACTAATTTAAAGCTACCGTGACAAAGCGCCAACGAAAAAGGCCCATTTTCCCACAGTTTATTATTGTATTTATTCCAAAAAAAATTACGTCATATTCGAAATACTTGAACAAGTATACCCCAATGTTCGCTGGGCTTAGTTGTTTTTTTCCCTTCCACAAAAAAATCCTCGAAAAAAGCTTTTATTTGACAGGATCCTCCTAGATGAACTAATCCTCTCCTAGCCGTAAACACACGTGATGCATGCCGCGAGTCATAATAATTATTAATAGGATCATCGAGAAGGACAGCGAAAGGCGAATGATAGTGTCTCAAACGGTCTGTGCCTACAATCTCGAAATTGCGACGCGTGTGAGTCTCGCGTCAGAACTACTGTTGTAAAGTTGCGCTACAGCACGCGCCAAAGCCTTCTACCGCTTCGTACACACGCTGCTATTAAAATAATTCATCGTTATTAGCACGAAAGTGAAACCGTCCGAGTGCACGGAGCCGTAACTAGATTTCCACGATGACCGATAGGCGCGCAACTCTTCGTAAACTGTTACGAAATCGTAATTCTTCTTTCTCTTATTCTGATACCTGTTCTCAGACTTGTTCATCATACTCTTGGTTATTTGTTTCTTCTTTGTTTACACTTCGTTATCTTATTCATTTCGCTATTTAAGGGACTACAATGACCGAAAAATAGTAATAGAAAAAAGTTCTGTAGAAGATACAGTTTCCCAGTAAACACGAAGATCGGTTTTGTTGCTGCTCTATTACAATTTCTCACTCAGCAATGTAACTGTTACATAACACTGTTGTTAAATAATCCAAAAGAACCTTTAAAAAATCCTTCCTCGCTAACGTACCTACGATTAACGTGTTCATAGGTCGGAAAAGCGTGTCATTAAGTGGTACACCCGGTATTTAGCACGGCCCAAATTTCTAACCAAATGAAGCGGGCCAACTCACTCTATCGCCAAGTTTTATATGGGAGCAATTGCATTATTGTGAAACTCCTGCATCGTACGCACGACCGATTGCTATAGTAACTCGTGAGTTCGGGTGATCAATGTCACAAATCCTTATTGAGTCGATCGGTTTGATGCAGAATTGCCAATTTTTATTTTGCAACGGAAAAATTCTAAACCAAGCTTATCATCAAATCACAAAAAATTACCATCTTCTGTAAATCGAATTTTATACATACCCAATTTATGCCTGGATCGTTTAATCGCAGAATTAAAGGATCCAATTCAAAGAGTCGATTTTTAAAAATCATTCGGTAACCCAATATATCGATAATTTCATGAGACACAAATAATTAACTGGAAAATTGTACACGAAACAGAAGTGAAAAAGCTTGTATATGCGTTGAGATACACGATAGTGCGCGCGCTTCTATAAGAGAAGAATCGCTCCGTACATAGATATAGCTCTGCAGGTATCTATTTTTATGAATAGATAGTCAGCAACGACGATTTAACGATCGAGCCTACTTTCCAAGCTACTGTTCTTTTCATTTCATATGTTACTCTTTTTATGAGAAACTCCATACAGTTTCGAACACTCAAAGACCATCCCTAATATTTTTGAAATTTCGTTACCATTCAATGTTGCATGAGAGGCAAATAAATGGTTTTTTAAAAAAATTTTATATTGAAAATAAGTGAGTATGCGTCAAATATCGATGAAAATATACGAATTAAAAAAAAATGTTTTCAAGTTCTAAAAATCTGAATTTTTTTGCAGAGTATACTTTACATAGTCCACGAATACTTAAAAAAAATTTCTGGAGTGGTCCGAGCCAATGTTCTGAAGCTACGTTTTGTATTGCTCCCTCCAAGTTTTGGCTCACATACTTGACTTTTACGGAACTCAAGGCGAAAATTTTAATTTTTTGGAAAATTCAAAATTTCCTAAGAACCCAACGACTTTACCAATTCAGCCCAAATCGAATACCAGAAGTCGCATCACTTTGTTCAACTTGTTCAGAGTTTTCTTCTCTATGAGAATACAAAAAAAAAGAGTATCCTGAAAACTTCTGCTCGGCCTCCTCTGAAAATAACTTTACGTATTTGTAGACTATGTGAAAATTTCAGAAGAGAATTAAAAATTTTTGATCAACACATAAATAAAAAAAACAATATTCTATTTTCGACGATATCACACGCGAACTCCTTATTTTTATTTTCAAACAAATTCTCTGAAAAGTTCACTCCAAACAAGAGTTATTGAGAAATATACATTTTTCCATAATAAAATCCGTATTATCAAATAAATTGAACCTTATCTTCAATTAATTCGTAACGCAAGACCGGTGCCAGATAAAAATTTGAAAAAAATCATCATATTCCCTTTCCTTTCACCATGAAATCATAACGAAGTTGCAACAATGCTGCAGATGGTCGGGCTTTTGAGTGTTCGAAATTGTATGATATACCTCATACACATAGATTATCTCCTGCCACGACGATATAATATCGTCAACGCACGTCGTTGTCTCCACCGTCGGTGCCGCCGTCGTCCACAGTTTCTGGGTCGGGCCTCTCACTGGCCCACTAACGTTGTGCACTATGTATTACTGTATAGTCGTATGTTATATTACTTTTACTCTATAGACACTGTGCGAATGGTGCGCAGAGCGAGTCGCAGCGAAATGACCATTGGCCCACACACTCACCGGTGAATGGCCGAACCAATCGTATATGGGCCATTCTCTATCAGATCAAGCACTTCTACTTTTCAATAAGTTTTTATTAATTGGAATTTTCTTTAACCATTAAAATTTACAAAAATTCTAGCACTATACTTTTATAGATATTAGTCTACTCATTTTTACTAATTCAAAAGATTTCTATATTGTTCACCTTGTGTTTTTCTTCTATATTGCTCTTCTTAAATATAAAATCTTTAGGTATAAACAGTTTTAAAAAAATGCAGCTTCTGAATAGCTTGGAAAATGAGTTCACAGAGTCAATTTACTCAATGAATTAACAGGCCCGATGACTCTCAATCCATATTGAAATGAAAATATGTACTCACTATATTCGAAATATAAAAATTTCGGCACTAAGCGTATATTAAAAATGTTTTAAATGTACCTATCTAATATCTATATTTCACATATTTCGTATATATTTTCTATTCGCATATAATTCTATATTCTTCCTATGTAGGAAGTGCTAAAATCAGCCTAATTATGATAAATATGAGTATGGCTGAGACTCAGAAGAAAACAGTGGCTAAACTGGCAAAGAATACCTCATATATAATATATATATTTGTAACACATACTTTATCCTATGAGAATAGATGTATATCCTGTACTTATATATGTATTTACGGATTATCGATCTAAACCCTCGAGCTTAATGTATTATACACCTGCAGCAACTTTATCTAACAATCTGTACTCGTGGTGCGGTGAATATTGTCGTACATTCTCGAAGGTTGTATTTGCACGTGTCCTGTCACGCGCGTCCTTCGTTCTTATCGTATTCTAGCGCGTATAATTTATATATACTGTGACGTATTCGTCAAAGGGTCGAGGAGCGCTGACGTGTCCGCAAGAGGACATGAAGTGTGCAACCTGACTGCTTCATTATGTCTTCAGCATCTGCCATAATTATGCATATCCGGTTTATGCCGAATCATGATGGAATATCTGACGATGAAGCGATTCTTAAATCTCAGGAAACCTGCTTCATTGAATAAAATATTCAGCCATAAATTATTTCTGCTTTATTTTAATACTCAATCGCCGATATTGTTGCACTACATTTTTTTTCATTATAATAATAGCGAACTGATAAACAGATTAATTGAAATGTGGTGCGGTCCTGATATGTATAAGGACTTTCTGCTGCCTTACTCTTAAAAGGGATTAAAAGGATGAAAAGACCGGTGCAATTATCTCGTCCTTTAATGAAGCGTCCACAGAATTTTTTTTTTTCTTTCACGCACTTTTTCTAGGTGGCTCGGCCCCCTTAAATCTAAGCAACAGAAAGGAACGGGAAAACGAATGTGCAGAAGTGAAAAAAAAAAGTACCGCCGAGGAGTATGTGCATAGCGGGTACAGAGCAAACTCCGGTATACTGCGGAGACTGTACAGTAATAATACAATACTGAGAAGAGTAGAGATGCGTGCGCGCGCGGTCGCTCACCTCGAGCTGCACACCGAAGAGATCCCTCGACCTTCCCGGTCTCGGAGATTCTTGCAAGCCCTGCATCTCGGTCCCTCGTTCAACTAGGCCCATTTCCCGAATCGCTCTATAAAATCAGAAACAAGATAACCATATTAATATTAATATTAAGTCAAATTAAATTCATATCTGACATATAAAAAATGCTGCGTCTATATAAATTGAACTACGGATAGCAGCACACAACAGGGAATTAAACTTTTTTTTTAGGCAATTATTCTATATGAAAATATTTTCACATATGCATAATATGGTACATTATTATTATGAATTACAGCCGCACACGATATAACATTTGATAAACGAACAGAAGCTTTAACCCTAAACTTTGAAAACGGATGTTTTACAGGTTAAGATTGATGGGATAATTAGAACTATTGTAGTTAATAATATTTGCTCGACAACGAAATATTCGGAAATATTCCATTCATTTACAGGAAAGCCGCGCAAAAAGTATTCGAGTTTTTCAAATTTAATTTTCCAATTGATCAATAAAAATTTTGGAGTAGTATTTTTTACTAAAATCAAACTATCTTAATACTCTTTCTATACTTTTTTTGAACGGGACGTCGTGGCTATAAGCAAGGGAAGTACGTATTTTTTTCCGAGAGTCAAGTTTTTTTTACAAATTACACGAGGTAAAAATCACGCTTCCTACTGTGTAGAATACCATTTGTTTTCGATTCCATTAAAAAATGAACACATTCCGTGCTTGCAAGTAGATTGCAAGGATTGTTTATTGACAACCGATAACGCCTACGCAGTTCCAGTACGGTTCCCATTACTTCCACAGGGGAGAAATGGGAATGAGCAATGAAACTGGATTGCGCATACGTACAAGGCAGAGGTTGAAAGTAAGCCTTTTGAGCGCGCGTTATGCGCACAAAATGAGGTTCTTTGAGCAAGGTCAGGAAAAAAAAATTACTCTCAGTATTATAAGTCAATATCAAACAAAGTCGTCGCTGCAAGCAAACACCATAGATATTTTTGTAGCTTGATTTTTTAACGATTTTCTTAAAAAATACTACCATATTTTCATATTACTCACGAGTTACTGTTTAAGTTTTTGGATACACAACTTATGGTAAATCGGAATATGTACTGTAAATTTCATAAGCGGTAAATTCCTTGGCAAAAAAAAATTCCTACACATGTATACTTATTCAAGGTAGTTTCTTTAACATTGTTGACCTAGAATGTATCATAAAGACACGGGAGCAAGGAATGCAAACACGAGGGAATGAATTAATTGGCAAATTGCTTGAGTATTCGGTTGAATAATTGCGAGCGAGTTCGAAAAGTCGACATTTAAGCGAGGGAATCTCCTGCCGGGAAATAGCAGGGAAATAAATGCAACGCGCTATACTCAAGAGTGGAAGAACGTGCGGTCGAGAGTCGCTTCGTATAACACACAACAATGAGAGTCTACTGCACGTACGCGAACAGCGAACAATGCATGTGCATAACCTCGACGCGCTGCGATGCACCGTTGAAACATGTTGAGAGGATGCAGCACCGCGCATACTGAAGATAAAGACAACGCGTTGGGCTGAACCGAAAGGAAGATGAGCACGAAGAATACCCAAGACAAAGGGAGGCAAGAAAAGGGAAATTACGTACTAATTATTTATATAATTAATCGTTAGATTCTGCAGAGCGCGGAACCGCTCTTCGTACATTGCTACCGAACTCGCTACTTTTCTTTGATTCGTCAAGACTTTGGCATTGATCAAATTGTAACTTGTATTATGAACAAAATTTATGAATAAAAATAAAATGAGGATACAAAGTAGAACTTTGTACAGTGTAGGAAGAAAAATGGTTAGTTGACGAAACCAATCTTTAAATGGTGGACGTAGTTAATGTTAGACGTAGTTTCCTTGGGATTACCAATCGGTTGGTTCTGTCACACAATAACTTACTAATTCCATGCATTGTACCAAGCCCATTGATTGCCTTGTGTCAATTCTGTGTTTTTACCAACTGATATTGAATCTTCAAAACGACGCCATTTCGTTGTTTCTTAACCTTCCATGTTCGTTCCTTATAAATCGTATAGCTTACATTTTCTAGTAAAACACTGCTATAAATGTTGCTACGTCAACGTTGCTACAGTCCCCGGAACTCTGCCGGCGCAGAAACTGCCTCGGCCGCCGTCAACGTTGGTTATTGTATAATTACAACATCTGGACATATACGGAAAAAGACCTAATAACAGCTTTTGTTGATCTTGAAGAAAGGACCAATTTATTATTAGTAAATTTGTCGATATCCCCAGTTGAACACTCGAAAGGTATTGAAGTCGAGATTTTGAATCAATGCACAGAAAGTTGTCCGAATGAATATAGTTGAATTTGGCTAATTGGAAAAAAAAATGACCAAGAGGAGCGAGAAAAGTGGCTAAGAGAATGGCTGATATATGGGATATGGTGCTTTTCTTAGAGCCCTTATACCCGCTGCATTATTAGTAAAGACGGCGGCGCAGGTTCTCGAGTACAATTAGCCGCACGACATACGTATAGTACGTGCGTACTCGGCAGTGTAAGGAGAGCACGGGCTGCGCATTAATTAAAATTAATCTCTCTGTCGTACCGCTCGACGAGTACTTTGGCCAGCACTGGTTTTCTCTTTTTTCCATAGTTAAATCACAGAGAGAGCCCGTTAAAGTTGAGACCTCGAGAGAATAGGGAGCCTACGAACGATGTAATTTTGAGTGTGCGTGTGTGACATACAGGTCTGGCATACTGTAATAATAGTGTGGTCAAGCAACATTTTTATTTTTCTCAGTCAGCTATTTAAACGAATTTTTTATGTTTTTATGAATTTTAATGTAGTAGAAGAGTTGAATTTATGAGCAATTCTGTTGAAAGATTTCAGCTCACCAATCCAATACTACAAGCAAAAGCACCTAGAAAAAGGACTTACCTTAAAGTCATTATCCATAATAACGAATTTATTACATGGTCTTCTTAAGATTATTATGCTAGACTGTCAAGGGAAAAATAGTTCTCATCATTGAAAAAAAAAAACATTTTGACTGACTCGTCCATCTTAAGCGGAGCGCGTTAAGGCTAATTAGTTGAATTTCAAAATTCAATATGATCCATATCTTAAAATATATAAAAATGATCAAGAAATGACATTATTGACACTCGATCTAACAATTGATCTCTTTTAGCAAAGCTTGTCTTAAGGACAGGTTTATATTTTTTCAATCTGCCCATAATGCTGACTAAAATGCTTGATTAATTTTGAGCAGTTGAGAAAGGAAAAGAAAATAAATGGAACGCAATGAGGATGATACAAAAACTTGAAGGTTACAAATTACAGGTTCGGCGTGACAGTCGTAGAGAAAGTGAAGGACTAGCACCGGAAAGGGCTTCGTCGCGTTTCGTTGGTTCGCCCTTCGGGCTCCGGTCGACCCACGTCATTTAAATGCCAACCACATTAACGTCCTTTCTACCGTATTAAATATTACACGTCAGAGAACCGACAGCAGTGCACGCGCGTTCGGCGTGTGGCTTCGGCTTGACTCGGGTCATAACTCCGATAGGTGACCGCTTACACGGAGAGAAATAGTTTCCTTGAATCAGGAAAATCTTTGACAATGAAATGATATACTTGAGTTGGGATACTGTCTTAAGAAGATCCCAAACTTAATGACAAGTAGTGACATTGGATCAAGGAAAAATTTCTCCAAACGAATAAACCGTTTTTCATTGATTGTAAAGAAATTGTCTTTGAGACACTGAACCAAAATCTAACCAATAATATACCTCGTTGCTAACAGAATAGAGGCAAGGTAGAGATTACTTAAAAATAATTACCGCGTTTTTAATAATTCATAACAAACTCACATAAATTTTTTAGGAATTTTCGTCCACATCGTTTACACAAAATTAATTTTTTTATGCATACATTTTAACATGGGCTCTTATGGCATGTTTACGAATTTTACAAAAAATTGAAAATATTGATTTACCTGTCTCTATTAATAATTTTACCTTGAATATTTTTAACCTCTTGAATGAGTGACTAAATACAACAATCTTAGGGGTTCACCATGACGGATCAGGGAAGGAGAGAAGGGCTTGAATAACCCGTACGGAGTAATAATTCCCAAAGAAACAAAATTACACTTCAGGGCAATAATTATTATGCGGAAATGTTTTTTTTTTTCAATTTTGAAAATTCCAAATATTGCTTTGAAATGATCATCAAAATAAAATATCTTCCCAGGAATTAGCACGACAGTCGTGATTATACAGGTTATACTTAATTACTTTTAATGCACGTAACCGTTACCAGCAAGGAAATTAAAACAGCACTCTCGTTGCGCTCTGTTACGACTTAATCACTCGGCGATTACATATATTATACATCATGTGTGATGCATTTCTCAAACCCGTTTACTTGATCCAAGTTCATTGGCAAGGTCGTACGTCAAAATATAAAAGCGAGCATGATTAAAAGCACCGAGCTCTTCGTAGTTTATTTTCTTTTATAAAATAATCATTTATTTATTCCAATATACGTCTAATCCGTCTTACTTAAATGCTGTACACATGAAACTTAGATACTTTGTGACAAAAAACATTGGTAAAAAATAAGTTTCATTTATGACCGAAAGCATTTTTGTGTTCATGTGAAATAAATGCCCAAATGTTTCAATATATATTTTTTTTCCAATCATAATTTTTTAAAATTTTATAAATATTATTATGTAATGTTTGGAAATTTCGTTTTTTTTTTCAAAGTGTTTTAACTGTGTTTGTGAATTTACTTGATTAATCGCCCGGACACTTCTTCGGTATAATAGGTAGTGTTATGCCAAAAACATATTAAAAAATCTAGATTCCCCACATATTTTTTTCCATCCAAACGATTCGAGAATCACAATTTTCAGATATTACGCAAAATTTGAAAAAAAAAAAAAATCATATATTCGGAGTAGTTTCAACAAATTATTTTCATTGAAAAAAGTTAGATTACCGAAAATTTGTCTCTTTTTCGCAAATTAGTTAATAACATTCAAGAATTATTATTATGCAACATCAATATCAAGACCTTCTATATGGTTGATTTTTCTAAATTGGCGAACTTTTACGAAAGTTAGAGCGATCACGACATTTTTTTTTTAAATTCAAAATTCTATAAAATTTGTATACATTGATACATTTAATTAAAAATAACGTCAATTACAGAGTAGTGAATAGTGAGTAATGAAATATATCATTTGATAAACAAAATTTTCGATAATGATAATTTACAAATATTTTGAAGTGTCAAATCAGTATAATTGGCTCGAATTATCGAAAAAACATGGAAAATCATCGATCAATCATGCCAACATTGCTCCGAATTGTAGTTACGATCAGTGCGTAAGTATTCGTGCCACACAGTCGACACACGACGCGAAGCCTTCATTGGTTGCGGTTGGTAGAAGTAAAACGAAGGCATAGTGTGCGCGCATGAACAAACTGCGAAAGCCAGAACGACGTTGGCTAAGTAAACGTGAACGTCACTCGCATCCAATAACCGTCGAGACGCGTGAAAAAAAAGCTTGGCCCTTCTGCTTGTTTCGTCGTCGTGGTAGTCGTCGCCGCTGCCGCCACCGCCGCCGTTCCCGTCACCATCACTGCGTTTCCAAGAACATTTCTCTCGATCGATAATACGAACTGCGGTATAGCTTTGCTGTAGAATAAGCTGCTTCGTCGTGAACTCAACTCTGCGTAGTATTCGCTCTCGCACTACGTACTTTCGTCTCTCTCTCTCGCTCTCTCTCGCTCACCCCTTTGACTCTTTGCTGTCTCACGCTACACCGTGATAAGGGTTGTTTTCTCATTACATACATGCACACATGTCGGAATTGTCAGGAGGAAACGAGGCGCTGCTTCTTGCCAAGGTATATGAAGCACGCGAGTGAGTGCATGCTCGCGTAGGCCTTGTATATCAGGCATTCCCCGTCAATTTAGTCACTTCTTGCTTCCTAACAGAGTAAAATTTGTTTTTGTTTAAAGAACAAACAAAAAAATTTGGAGATTTTAATGCCAGGCTACTCCAAATGGTCTAAAACATCGCGGAAAGTTCTTCACGAAAAACGTGTTTGTGTGTGTACGTATGTGTGTATGTACAGAATTCCTTGTTAGCACGATGACTGTCGCAATTGTTCATGTATCTCCTTCAAATCTAGTACACAAGTGAGCTATTCTACAACATCATTTGCGACTAACCATGGGGTAGTTTTGCTGGAACGTCCACATCTTACAGCGAGTAGTATACAGTCACTAAGTTGACATGTGGAGCACCATAAAGCAAGGTTTAAGAACAAATTTTGCGCAAATCGGTTGACCGGATTGAATTTTACGGCACTTTGAATTTATAAAAAAAATTTCTGTTGAGCCAAACAAAAGTTTGCAATGTAAAATATTGTAAATTGCTTAAAAAAGTGCTAACAACTGCTTTAAAAAAATACATTTTCATAGTAATATACAGTAAGATACTTAGGATTTTTGCCTGGTATAAGAAACGATTCCTGAACTAGGCTAAAGAAAAGTGAGCCAACTGACAGAGAATTCCGCGTATTGTGTACTGCATAATTTGGCGAGCGAACCCTATTGCTTTCCGGAACGCCGATGAGGGGTTGCTGTGGCGTCTTAACCCTTTTGAACATGGGGATACTGAGATCATTACGATCATTGCCATTTCAGTAGCGAAGGGTTTGAAATAGGAGTCACCTGTCTATTATCTATTCAGCACAAATTTCCATAAGTAGCATTGTTTCAATAGTAAGCCCGATTAGTGATACTATCATTGTAGGTATTTAAATATTGGATCGTCGAAACGTCCAGAAATTCGCCAACGAAGAAAAAATGTTTGCAAATTTTGAATGCACCTACCGAATAAATAACACATTACGATATTAGTGCGATAAAACTTTTTTTGACAAGTGTTCCAATCTCACAAGTCAAGAAAACATTTATCGCACGAGTACCGTACGAAATTTTATTTCACACAGTGTAGAAATGGAGTTCCACGCGCGTGAAGCGTGTGTAAAACTGCACTTTACACACCGAGTAAAAAAAATCACTTAATCTCTAATGAAACTGAACTTTAGGGACCATCGTTAAAAATAATAACTATTATTGATATTTGACTCGATATGATAAATAGATATCCAATTAAATAATCTGTGTTCCAATCGTAGGTCAAGTTCAAAGGCTTAGCCATAGCTGGTGAGCGTTTAATGGTAGCACCTCATAGTAAATCTTGAGTGCAAGCCACCATCGCTTTTCGAGTAGCTAGAATTTACCACCAAGACTGTATAGTAGCAAACAACATGTATACTTTGCGCTCGTAGGGCAAACTATTGATCCATGAGTATAGTCACGCGATTCCCTCGTAGAACGCCACTCAAGCCTTTTCCACGTGCGTTTTTTTACCTTTCTCTCTATCTCTCTTTCTCTCTCCCTCTCACATCGCTCTCTACCTCATCCCTTTGCGCACTGCCGCTACTACCGGTCGGTGCCGCGGTTTTCTGACTTTCATAGGCATATTATAGACACAGTCAGAGTTTGTTCGCGTGCGGGACCACCCACCTCCCAACTATCGCTATATAGGTAATAGGCACGTTATATCAATAGACGACAGTAGGCAGTAGTACTAGGCCTTACCTATACTGCCCTTACTGCCGCGCTCTAACAACTACAACCTGTGCACCCTCGACAACCACCCCTTTGACAATTTCCGTTGATTCCTTTTTTTTTTCTCTTGGCTCCCTTCGCGCGCAAGGTGTAGACAGCTCAAAAACTTTATACGGTAAACACCAGAATTCTATATCACTTTTTGTAGCACGCATTATGGTACATTCGTCATTGCTCCCATTTGAGTATGATTTTTTTAACAAGCGTCAACGGCGAATGCTCCGTGATCACATCTGATAAGAATCTCGTTCGGGTCGATTATCGTTCAATAATAAAACTATTTTTCATTACTTCGTAAAGTTTTTTTTCTGCATTCCTTTCCCGATAACATTCACTGAGAAAAAAACTGTGGTTAATTCGCGTGAGATAAATCGCACTTCTTGCACTCGTTTAATAACATTGTATACGAAACTCGTGCGAGAAACTTTTTCTCAACTAGTTTTATCGCAACACTCGGCTTTGGCTCGTGATGAAAGCTCACGCTCGTCAGAAAAAGTTTCATCGCACTCGTATTGAATTCGAGATCATACGAAGATAAGATCCCTGCTTGAAAAAGACATAGCACATCGAAAGTCGAAATATCGAAGACAGAAACCAGTTCTCGAACATTCTGACTGATCGTCGGTGGCTATGACGTCAACACAAAGTGACGTTCACAAAGTCAACTTCACAATGTTATAATTGCTGCGGAGTCACGTATCGCGTGCTTTTTGACTGGCTGTGTTTTTAATGATTGTGAAAAAAAAATACACTTTTTCTACCGTAAGGAAAAAAATATGGAATATCGAATGTCGATTATAAAATTGTGTCACGAATTGTATAAACATGCAAATGTCATGTAGCCCCAAGAAAATACAAATGAAGAGAGAAGAGTGCGGGCAAAGCGAGAACATTGTTACTAGTGTTTAAACTCAAGTATATAATTTAATTGGCTTTTTTGTGAATAACTGTACTTCTTAGCCTCTCTCGTCCCCTTCAAAACAGCCAACGTGTTCACCAAATGCTCAATATCGATTAAGAGAATATATGTAAAAAAAAGTTCCAACGTCACTCGTCGTCGTCCCAAAGTCATGCACACACACATATGCCTAAGAAAAGTGCTTTTCGTTTGGTTGCATTTCTTGAGGAGAGGGTAGTTGTTCTCCGGTAGAGGCAATGTCAGAGGGTGGCCGATGATAAAACGCACGCGGGCACACCACGATCCAATTAGGCCTCTAGCCGGACAAACAGGAAGCGCAATGGACGATGGTTGTGGACACAGAATACGACGAAGGAGTTTGAAAGAGGAAAAGAGACAGGGTCGAGTGAGAAGGTGGATGAACCAAGGGAGGAACAGAGACACAGTCACTATACAGTGTAATATCAGCCCAGGAATAACCTCGCCTTTATTTCATCCCCTCTTGGAGTCTCGGCTTGGTAGCCACGTCGTAGTTGGTTCGACTCGCTCGTCCAACACCAACACCACCACCATCACAATCAGCCACCCTTAACTCACCCCATTTCCCTCGTTTTATCACCTGCTGCCATCACCACCTAGCGGCAGAGAGACGTGAGCGAGTGAGCGAGCACAAGGTACATGCACGCCGCGCCCGTTAGAAGGCCTTATCGGTAATGGTCCTATTTTTGGAATCTCCGCCCATTCTTCGCGTGACCCACCAACACAAACATCTAGATACACATACACGCACCAAATAACAGGCACTAACTCTGTCAGTGCCGAGGCACTAGTTCTGCCATCAATCGTTATACTTGTACGTACGTGTAGATTATTAGAATTTACAGTGATTGGCTCGATCAGAAGCAACGAATAATTGTATATCGGTGATTATGTGCTTCATTTGCGACTATTTCTTTCTTAGATCATTCGCTGTAAGTTAGTACCAATCGATGGTACAGATTGACAGCAATAATGGTACGTTTTGCAACCAGGTTTTTACTTGCATTAGGAAAATGACTCTTTTTATTTACGATTTATTAAAATTACGGCAATAGCACTTACATTTCGTTCTGGTTTATCTCTCTCATAGATGATTCGCTGCGGATTGCTACCAGTCGATGTTGAAGATTGGCAGCAACAACGGCATTTTTCGAAGTAGAACTCAACTTGGATCAACAAATGGACCCACTTCCTCATGCCTTTATCGATTTTTTTTTATTTAGAAATTAATAGTATGATTTCTTTCTGGTCAATACCTTCCACAGATAATTCGGTATGAATTGCTACCAATCATAATAAAGATCAACAGCAATAACAGTACGATCCACAATAAGGTGTTTACGTGGATTCCGAAAAAGATACGCTTTCTACTGTCTATATCGATTTTTCAAAATTCAGGAAATAATATTTATATATTATTTTTTGTTGCTCAAAATGGCAAAACGAATCTACACAAGCAGCTTACATGATAATAACCGTATTATGAAGAAACAGAAAGATCCAGAAATGATTCTATAGTGGTCTGCACGAACATATATCAGAACAAGATTATTTACAGGTCGATGTATATGCATGCGAATGCATTGAAGTAACGGAGCGCATGCATATATCTATTTTGTTTTTGGCTTGTACCACTGGTACTTTGGTAGTGTCCTGCTTTTACAGAAGGTTGTAAGTTTGGTTGGCGTGTTACAACTCGAACGGCTCCTGCTAGACGATCGATGAAGAGAGGGTTTCCTCGGTTCAAGCAGTCAGCGTTCGCACATCACGAGAGAATATTATTGTATCTCCATATTTTTCGAAGTCCAGGACAATTTTTCATAGTTTTCGGTAAGGAAATGGATATTTCCATCGAGAGACCCGATAGCGACTCGAGACATGTACATTTACTACTTAAACGACCGAGACGAGACGCTCCAAGACTCTTTTATCGGAGACACCATGTTTTAACCTCATTGCAATTGGCGAACATCGTTTAATATAAATATGTAGAGTGTTTTGGGTGCATCACATGTTGTCGTGAGATGCAGTCATTGAAAATCTTGCGATTAATACCGGAAAACGACCTGATAAACGATCTTGAAGTCGTAATTTTTTTATTTCGGCTCCTTTCACTGCTTTTTCGCACACCGCCAGAGACGTTAGAGAGAAAATTAAAGAAAAAGTTTATATCAGGTTTTTGTAAGCTTACTCACATGTTAGTCCTGAATTGAGATACCGATAACAATTCGAGATAACGACCGATAGAGAAATGGGCGTTTGAATTTGTTTGTTCGCAGCTAGAAGTAGTAGCCCGCTATAAAAATGAGTTGGTGAAAAGGGACTATCGAATCGGAAGCCACTCCAGCCGTGGCTCGAGCTATTTAAAAAATGAGGGTGGCAGCTGTGCCGGGTTAATGATTCTAACGACCTTTCTCTCGGACCTTGGGAGTGTCGAACCGTTATATTTACCAAAGCCTATGCCGGTTTCGTTGGGTCGTGGCCACGTCGTTGTCTCGTAATTTTTTAGATTGATTACCGGAGTCGCACGCCGATATCCACGCCAAATTTCGCGACAAAAGAGCCCATGTTAAAATGTATGCATGAAAAAATTAATTTTGTGTAAACGATGTAGACGAAAATTCCCAAAAAATTCATGTGAGTTTTTTATGAATTATTAAAAACGCGGTAATTATTTTGATGGCTATTTCACTATAGACTATAGAGTTCGCATAAAGCAAGCCTCAATTGAAATCGTTGAAGCGAATTGAGGTTCGCGAAACTGCGAACCTCAATTGAAGTCGTTCTATTTTGGCGTGTTCGTAGAAAATTTCATTTCGTGAGTTGGCTTCGTTATTATTCTTAGTGCTGTTCGTTCTTCAACGTCCAGGTTTGAGAACAATAATTTCACTATAATTTCTCAATGAGTTAACTTCGAAGCCGAATGAATCTCTTACAGAAAACCTCAATGTACACGTTAGAAAAATTTCATTCCACTTTCATAATATAAAGCCGGGGCCGAGTTTCTGACGATGTCAAAAACTGGGCCGTTCACTTTACTATAACGATTTTAGCGTGTTTAAATGGTGCCTATCGTTCGAGCGCTGTTGCTTCTGCCGTCACATCGCTGCACCGCTACAGAGGGAAGAAGAGGTCTCCCGAGGTTTTGCGGTGCAGGGCCGCGTGCAAAGGACGTCGGGCGTGACGCCCACCTGCCCTGACACAGCCTTGGATGAGTGCGCGCACGGATACTTTTCAAGCATTCTGGCTCCCATTCTCTATCTGTATATATATATGCCTACCGACCACAGGAACGCCGAGCGTCAGTGCTGAAGATCCTCCTGCTGCTGCTGCTTTCAATGTTCTTTGTCTCATTCCGTTTCCTGTGGTACAGAAATTTGGCAATGTTCGGTTCCTACTATACTATAGTATAATGTAGTCATTTTCCCACCTTCATGGAAAGTCATCAGATAAGATTATCACGTCCCTAAGGAAAACTACCGTATACGTGATTTCGCCAATTACACGCAGAGAAACCGTAATAGTACAGTCAACTATAGAGTAACAACTATTAATTCTAGCCCATCCAACCGTTTCCATAGTTACAGTAACTATGAAAACAGTTGTGGTAACAACTCGCTAGTTATGATAACTATCCGATATGCTTCGAGAACTATGACAGATATAGTCGTACGTACTAAAAATGAATAGGTATCACTTTATAGTTAGTAATACCATAATTCTCTCTCAGTGTATTGAGCAACGGTTGTACCTCACCTCGTTAATTTTATTGTGATTTTGGAACAAAGATCCCACCGTTTCCCGGTGGCTAAAACCCTGCCGTCCCTTAGTGGAACGTTCTCGCGATTCCCTTCACATCTTCAACTCTAAATTTTTAATCCATACTTTCTTATGATAGTTTTTTAAGCTTTGTAGTTATTCTAATTCTTGTAATACTAGAATTGTACGCATTCTATTCGAATACATTTGTACCTTGTATTCGCTCATTCTTTTCGTTCCCTAATATATTTTTATTTATCCAGGCAAACGTTGTCCCGCAGCGTCGTCTGGTAACAAACTCACTTTGAGTAAAATTATAATCGCACGAAAAGAATAACGGACGCTGCTGTATAGTTGCTTTGCGCTTATAAGCGCGCGGCTGAAAGTAAACAAGTCTACATAAATAGTCGACAGGGCGTTTCTCGTACATTCACGTGCCCGCATTGCAGAGGAAAACCTTTCCTTTGATATTATCCTTGACCAATCGGTTAAAAGATCTGAGTTCGGAAAGTATATAGGAGGCTAGAGGACGCGAAGCACGCGACGTAGGTCGTTACTGAGGAGTACAGAACAATTGTACCTAGTACGCGAGAGCTCTGAAGTCGATGAACGTTCGCGAAGAGCGCCGACGGTGAAGTTTAACATCGAATATCTATATGTTGTAGAGGGCCGCTAAAAAATCGAACGTCCTGAAAATTTGTGTTATGCGAACTTCCAATAGAATTAGTTTCTAATGAATAAATAAAATATTGAATCAATGGATTCAAATCCATTGAAATAAAAAATCTTTAATACACTCAGAGTTGTATAAAACATTCGATATAAAACATTTAGAACAGTATGCGACGAGCTGCGGACTAAAGCGAACCGAAATTAACTGGAATGGCCCGTATGTTTAGCGCGCACTATGCACGAAACTGAATAGGTACAGAGATGTGCGCATAAGTCGTGTGCTGGCAGAGCCGGTCGCCGATTTTACCGGTCGGTGGTGGGATTAGCAGCCGACGGTGCCCGCAGTGCTGTGGCGCAGCGCCCTGACCTCAAAACATCGCGAGCATCGCGACAACGATCGATAGAAAACTCGTCGTCACTTCCTATGTTCCTTCTGGCTCTGCTTCTGCCACACCACGTGTACTTACACAGAGTTAGGACGTCAGTTCGACTTCCTATATGTATTGCGTACGAATTCGCAAGATCAACGGTACATACAATATTAACTAAATCGTCAATCGATCAGGAGGTTGACTTGGAAAAAGAGAAATAGGAATAACTTTCCGAATTTCTTACAAGGTTCATTTTCAGGCATTAGGATTAGTTAAGAAGGTTGAAGCGCTCCACACTAGTCAAAGAGCGCTATATATTATTTAATTAGACAACTTTTATGCATCTGTTGATTATAATGGATGGTGTTTTTTATAGTTTTCATCAACCAATACATGGCTTGAGAGAACAGTACGTCCAGTTGCATGAACCGTCAGATTGGTGCATGTTTTTCAGAAACACACTCATATTTGGGGAAGAGTTATTAAAGGTCTCGAGATTCGCAATCATCATAAAATGTGGGAGAAATTTGTATAAAGAATTTTTCCCTACTCTTATTGAAATTATGTTTATTTATATGATTATCAAAGTTATATTAATAAAATATTTGTTTTAGGGTTAATGCTTTTTATTGCAATTAATCCTCTCTATTGTGCCGCACGGCACGAACCTGCTCCGTATCCTCGCTCACACCGGTCCTGTGACGGTCAACGCATTTAAACAAACGGTATAGTCAAATCAATCGCACCAAACGTCAAATAGTCATTTGTTGACCATTGTTTAATCCGCAGTCATTTTGAATTGTCTTTAATCTTGTTGCCGTGAAGCGTTCTTTATTTATAATATATTCATAATAAACATCCAGCATTTTTTTTGTTTAATTGCATTAAAAACTCGTTCATTTGCCGGAAATACCATCAGCGTAGTAGTTTATTATGAAAACACTCATCTTTATTTGGTGCTAATACATGTCAATACATTTTGTAATTGTCGACGAATATTCTTATAAAGAGAACAACTGAATATATTTTGTCGTCGTAAAAAAACTATTTCCGCAGTGCACAACACTTTTCTAAATGCTATTATAAATTTCCAAGTAACAAACTAAAATATTTTCGCTCAACGTTTCCGGCAATGGTGGAATTTTTCCGGACGAGCAATTGGAAAAAAATTGAAAACGTGCTCGATACTCTTATTTCGGTGCACTACACAAAATCATTAAAAATATATAGGTAGGATATGTGGCGCCTCACGATGTATATGCTTTTAGTCTGATGCGACGCGACGCCCATGCGAGAAGAGTGCACGCGATTTCCGAGCGAAGCGATCGCTCTCAGTCACGACGCCTTTGCTGTCGATCGGTGTCGAAGCGTATGAGCGGACGAATGGTAAGACACGAGCACGCGAAAGCGAGAGAGACCACTTTCGACGAGCGGAGCCGGGAAACTGCGGCCCCGACGCTTCCGGTCTACTCTCACGCGCTTTATCATCTCTCTGCCTTCCCCTCCTTCTTTTCCATCAATTTTATATAGGCCGCAGTATCGGAGCATAATCCCCGTCATATTTCCGCAATTGCAATTCGAATTATACCAACAGCTCGTTAATTGTGATAGACATAATATTTCCACCAGTTTTGAAAATTTGCATTATTTTATATTACTAACAGAAACGGTCGACCGATAGATTTGTACATATTTGCTGAGTGCTTTATGTGTATATCACGTTACTTCAATTTGATTTCCCTGAAGGGTAATGCTTTTAGTGTTATTTCGTTTTTGTAGGTTGAGGGTTAAAAATAAGTTTTGTGGTCAATGTTCATAGCTACACTCAAAATGTTCTAAAACATCGAGAAAAGTGGTTTTTACGAAATGTCTGTACAGAAAAAGAAAAAGTTTCTCGCACGAGTATCGTATACAATTTTATGCCACTAGTGCGAGAAGTGCCGATTTCACCTATTCGCTTCGCTCGCGTGCGTGAAATGGTCACTTCACGCACACTGTGGTATAAAGTAGTGTAATGACACTTGTACGAAATGGCAGACCGCTAACGGCGTTTCAAAAGTACACCGCACCTTCGTTGAATAGTCCACTTTCCGCACTGGTATATAAAAATACTATTGCGTATACTTAAATATTTGTGCACGATAATTTAAATACTTACAATTCAAGATTACCATGGGATATTAAGTTAAAATGTAGCACATATCTCGTAAAACCACTGAACGGTTGATCAATTGATCATTACCGTTGTCCGAACGCAAATTGACAAACGAAAAAATAACTTTTTCCTATGTAATGAGTATATTGTGTCCGCGCCTGTTACTCACACGAATATATCACAAAATTGCAATGTACAATGGTATTGCTGAAGTTTTGGATTGACTCGTGTGATTACGGGACCCATAATCTAATTCGTAATTATACACGGCAGGTGCGCGCACACGTAATACGCCAGCATAGAAAAGAGCTGAGCATTTCGTTCACCCGGTGAGTCTCGTCGGTTCGGAAAGCAGATCGAGGGTCGACTCCCAGTAAGAATGAATGAAAGGTAGATGTGGCTGTGCCACCAAGTCAACTAATCCAACCAGTTCGCTGTAACCGGAAGTACGCACGTGTGGTCGCGCAACACGTTTAAACTCCATCAAAAATTCTAACAAAAATTCAGATTTTTATTTTGCATTGCCGTTTATTACTGAATCACCGTAAGCTCTTACCCATGTAAACTATAACAGATAGATAAAATGAAAACAAATATTCTCATTATATGAAAAAAATCACGAAATTTACAAATGCAAGTACACGAATTTTTCGATCTGTGAGTACCTAAAAGTTCATGGTTTCCTGCGTCAGCAATGCGCTATACAATCAAATTTGTTTGTATTGTTACCGGAATGTTATTTCGAGAGACCTGGAAGTAAGGCGCATGGAGATCGATATAAAATGCGAAGGCCGCACACAAAAATGGGAAGTAAGGGCGGAGAAGGGTGGCACGAGTGTCATTACGGAACTGCCACGGTGCGGAAAGGGGTGGGGGGGAGGGCAGCTGTGGAAAAAGGAAATCGACTACCTCCCGAAACCAACAAATCATCCTTTTCGATTATTCACCGTGTACGCACCGTTAAAAAAGTTTAGTAAATTTGAAACTCTTTGTTATAAATCCTATAAAAATTACAATCTGCAATTTCACTACAGTTATATATTAAATTAAAGTTGCGCGCTACTGAATGTAATTTTCGGTAGTATAAACTTGCGAACATCTTCAACAATGTAGATATACGTTTATGTATTCAGTTTTGAGTAAAATCGTCGATATTAAAACCCTCTGATGTAAATTAAGCACGTACGATCATTTAACTAAAATGACATGTAACCATAATTCCGATTTGCTTAATTCAATCAAAGTTAAGATTAGTGATACATATCGATCAATCGACGAGAAATAAAGACAAAGGTTCATTGAAATCTGATTGAAAAAAATATCGATCTAGCACCGATAGAATGTAAATTGTAAGTTGGTTGACTAGGAGGCTCGCGAACCCGCAGGTAGAGGCACAGGTGCACGCGAAATTACATGATGAATGGCGTCGGCGTTAGAGGCGAACCATGTGTACTCGTGGGGCTGGCATGGCAACGCGCTCGATAAATACCTGGAGGCCCGCGAGCTTCCGGTTCCGTTATCGCTACGACGGCGACGGTGGCGAGCTGCTACACGGCCAGAACGTGCGTCGCTCTGGCATTCGGCTTTACCAGCGGGAGGGTGCTATTCGCTTTTAACGTGGCATTAATGCCACGTTTCACGACGTTCGCCATCACTGCGCTACTAAGGCACTCGAATACTGCCTTTACATCTCTTCCTGCAACGCCACCAAAACCCCTAGTTATTCTTCACGAGACCGATATCTCCGATCTCGGGAGTAAAAGTGCTTTTTACGCCTGCCTGCCCACCCGGACAGTCATTTGCTAATTCACTGGAAAAAAAAAAAAATTATTCAGTAAAAATATTATTCATTACATAGGCAGGGCTTGTTGCTACGGTTACGCGATCGATTTGAAAAAGGTAACTGCCCTTTTTTGCTTCCTCATAGACAAAGTTTGGTTTTGATGAAAACATTTTTTTTTCGAGAATTTCATGTCAGAAGTAAAAATGGTTGGAAACGTCGAAAAAAGTGGTTAAGAAATACTGTCCGGATGTATGTAGTGTGTATTTGTGTGATGGAGGGACTAAAATTCATTCTACCGTAAATCGTGAAGTACTCGATGGAATGAGATCAAATTTTGATTTTATGTAGAGTACTGGTCAATGTTTATTGAGAATCATTCTTATAGAAATCGCTCGATGTATTCCGTTTGGACGGGGTTTAAAAGATTTTGAAAAATACAGTGGAACCCCTCATAGCGTACAGCCTTGTAGCGAACATTGGTGATTAAGTGGAGGGGCACGTATCAGCGATGTCATTGGACGATTTAGCGAGAGAGAGTGAGATGCACGAACGTTTCGTGGAAAGCGAAAAAAAAAATGTTAATGACTCGTCCCCTTTAACCCTCGTAGTTTTGGAAGAGACGCACGTGGTCTATACGTCTGATTATCTTTAACTCTCTGTTGCTCGCAGCTACGAAAAAGTAATTTCTCGGTTGAGCCATAATCGAGATTGACTGGGGCTTATGCGAATAGACGCAGCGAAGGTAAAACTGCCCCTTCGAAGGCAGTCGAGGATCGACCCGTCATCAGACTCGGTACCGGTTCGTACCTGGAACTTCCGGACTGTACGATACTTCTCATTCAAATCGTATAAACACGAGACATTAATGTGTCTCTGTCTCGATTTAAAATATTGTTCACCACCGACTTTTATATGGAACGTTATGGAGCTTACCATACTCTGGATGATTATTGTTTCCTTTAATTTTTTTATTTTTACGAAACAGAGATAAAATTATTGAATAAACGATGTAAAAAAAATCATGGATCATATACATGATCGGCATAAAGACCGTAACATCTATGTATACAAGGCGTCAAAATGGACTGAATAATATTGCGTTTATGCAAAATATATAGCGTAATAGTATATAGTATAATATAGCGTACTGTTACGCACGTTGGAGAATTACGATTAAAGTACCAAAAGCGAAAATATCAAGAAATAAAAAATGGTTTGAAGTTCTGAAATTCTTTTTTAAATCCTCGAAAAGTTCTATCATTTGTAATACCACAAGAGCTTAGAAATTATCGGATATTTCCCGATAAGTTCGTTGCAAACGAATGAACGAGTCAAGTTTTCCAGGTTAAGAAATTTTTCTGGAAAACTCGACGAGCTTAATTTCGAAGGATTATTTTTCCCATCGAAATTGAGAGCAATGAAATTGCACCATGAGACAAAACTTACGGTTTATGTTATGTTGTATGACTGTTACAATTGAATTCAATCTTTCCGTTTGACAGATTGTTAACGCGGCTGCATGATCTTTCGTTTTGTATATATAGCAACAGACACAATTATCAAAAAATTATCAGTATAATTCCGTGATCTTCTTTAAGAAATAATCAATTACGAAGAATCGATTTTTTTCTACCTATCATTCCATCACTACCGCGGTAGACATGCGGTAGAATCTTCGTCTGTTCTCCGGCAGCAATGTTATGCAATTGCACGTTCGTGTGCACCGTCGTGATGCATTGAGCGTGTAGGAAGAGTGTATATAGTTAAACGGAAGGGCGAATGCAGAGAGCGTGAGTTCAAGAATGAGCGAGAGAAAAAAAGGGAGGAAGCTAAGAGCAACAGCTATATAATGACTCAACGTCCTCGCTACCCCGGTGGATATATACCTACGCAGCAACAGCAGCAGCAGCGGTGTGTCCTGCCTAGTCACGTTATCGGCGACAGGTGCACGTCTCCGTGAAAATATGGGCGCCCGTAGGCTGCATATCTTCCGTCTCAATTCCTGTTCTTTTTTTTTTGTGCTTTTTCGCTCTCCATGACAGTGAACCTTTTATATAGCCACACACGTGGCGATGATCAACCACACGAGACGTTTTGTAATCGAAAGAATAGTCAATTTCATCTCTCGTTAAATTACTTCATTTCCATTGCGACCAATGTTGTTTATTAAAATACTATATACATTCGTCATATTCAAGATGATTTATTGAATATGCATAATCAAGAGATTAATCCTATATAGATCAATATCATTCAACGGACTATATTTATCGGTCAATAATTATTTCAATTTTTGTATTTATTTCTATTTTTAATTGGATACATTATTACAGCGTTTTCACACAAAAATTATAATTTTTTGTTTTTCGTTTTTACACAGCTTATCTTATACGTATATTATTTCGGTATATTCCAACTCTTTTTGAATTTTTATCTTGATAATATTTAAGTATTCATCTTTTTATATAATAACAAATTTCATTGGCATAATAACATTACAGATAGACACAACACTTAGTACTTTATCATGCATTAATTAACTTAGTTTACATAGCAGAAAGCTGTGTTACAACTTTCTGCATCCTATATAATAATTATTCAATAAAAATATTTCTATCAGCTATTATCATCAATTATAGATAAGGTGAGCAATTGAGTTCCGTTCCACGATGAGTATTTTAACCCAAGACTCTTTTCAAGACCGTTCATGACTGTAAAGTGAGAAATGGTTGCAGGCAACGATGACACTAGGCGTTTGGTTTTGCGATATTCCGCTGAATCGGCATCAAGCAAGTGATGGCATTGCAAGATCCACGATTATATATAGCACATCTGTGAATTCTTCCAGTGCCAAGACCCGCCAGAAGCAGCGCAGTTACACTCTTCAAATGTAAACTCCATTACAACAATAACCTCACTAAGATATCAAACATGTTTACACTTTATTTTATGGCCTAGAAATAAATTCAATATTAATTGTAATATAATATTTCGTTGCTTTGTCACTCGTAATACTGTGGCGAAAAGCCTCTTTTCTGTCATCTTCATGTACTTATTCATTTTAATGATTACCAAGCCACTGATTAGAATGAATGTTTGAATAAAAATATTGTACTATAAATATCAATAATACTGACAATACATACAAATACATGTAACACATTAATTCAGATGAATAATTACCAAGATTCGAATACATGTTTAAAAAAAAATATTCGATTGGAATAACGAAAACCGGAAATCCATCAACTTCTGGGAATATGACTGAACTCCGAAGTCGATCCAAGTTTTCTGACAGCGTCATTCATCGTCCTTCGGGTGAAATCGATGAATTTTCTTGTTTACGAGCAGCGGCAGCAATAACATAACAGCAACACAAGATCCCGTGGGATCGACGAAGGTTCAAGAGCATCTAAGTGAGTATAGACCAAGAAATTCTCGTGGGAAGCGAGGCTTCCACCAGGAGTATTGAAACAACTTGTCGAGATTCCAGGGTCAAAGCCATGAATGATGCTGAAGACGCGCGTGGAGCTCCCTCTTCGAAACAAGTTAAAATCGCGTGGCTGTGAAGACAAAACGATCTCTAGGGAAAGTAGTGGAGAGCTCACACGGTTGGATCGCTCGAGCGCAACATTCACCGTGTCAGCTAGGCCCAAATGTACAAACCGCTCTTCAAGTACTCCGCACTAAAAACCTTCTACTGTATTTATTTTCTAATTTTCAACGCTGCACAACGAAAACTTTGATTCAATCGACTCTCGACACTTTTCAACAACAAAAAAATTATTTTATGCGATATCCTTATTCAAGATTGAATTAATGACAAAATATGTTGAATTTGTTCCATAGGAAACTACATACATTTACATATTAAATTATTTTCTCAAATTTTTTAATCGCTACGAAAATGTAGAAGTGATTTTTGCAATATTTTCAGCATTTTTCAAAATAAAAAGAGTTAAAGTTTCGCATACAAGTACTAAAAACAAAAATTCCTCTTCTGATTCTTCAAGAACTTTCTGTACATTTTTTAATTCATCATCAATGTTCTTAATATCTTCAATGATGTCGATATTTTCAAATATTGCGCCTTTCGCAGAGAAGTCAAATTTTGATAGTATAAAAACTTTTCATTTGAATGTTTGTGTACTCCATAAATTTCACCGATGCTATCGACAGGCATTGAACTGTCTGTAAACGCAAACATGAAAAAAAGTTTTATCAGACTAGAATTGAAACCTTATCACATATTGTGATAAAATTTCCTCAGTTCGTATATACATTTGATGTTGATGAATAATTTATTCAGATATGCTATGAAAAACTCGCAAAAAAATGTCTTCACAAAAGTGTATGGGAAATGTTTTTGCAGATACAGCGTATATTGAATTTAATATAGAAGTACGTTATAAAATTAATGTATAAGACATTGAAAAAAACTGTCAGCCTTCAAATTGACAAATCAAGTAATTTTAGAAATAAAAGTTTGTTTGAAAAATCCATTTGTTTGGTGAAAAATTAAATGTTGACCGCGCGCTGACAAAAATGACGAGTTACACTTTCCCGTTTAATATATGAGACGTTGAATGACGAGACTTCCGGAGAAATATACGCGTTCAGAAGCCAAAGGTAAGCCGGAAGAAAATAACGAAATGAAAAGAGAAAATAAAGAAAAAAGAGAGGGCTGTTTCGTGTCCGGCCCCACAAAGCGCACTAACTAAACTGGCTCGAACGGCTGGTTTCGAACACGGTACGAGCCGGTGAGTCGGTTGGAAACGCGCGCGTCGACTGCGCCTCACTGTCCGGTATCTCGTGATTCGTCGGTTTCGCCTGCCGTGAGCGCGTACCGCTTAATTCTTCGCTTCGTTTCGCCTTGGTTCCTGCCAACCGCCGCGACTTCAACGCGAGACTCATTCAGACTTTAGAGAATAATACTAAAAAATTTTTTTTTGTTTCGTACGGAAAGCTTTTTGATCTTAAGATAAATTTGGCGGTACAGTCCGGTCCAATGTGAGATTCAGAGAGAATTTCCAACACTGATCAATTCAATAAGAACCTTGAAAAAAAAACAAGCACTTCGAAAATGCTAAGATATCAACTTTCCATAATAATCATTGGAAAATTTTATCAAGCAATTAATGAAAAAAAAAAATGCTCAAAATTTTTTAAAACGCCGTTGAATTAACTTTACTCAAATAAAAATGATTTGTTAATTTATATACGTACTTATTTTTTTAGAGTTTTATCGAATTTTTGTGAAATGTGTTTCCGCTATGTTCGACTTGCTATTTTGCGAATCTACTTGATTACTTGTTCAGGTATTTTGCAGGTATAATGGGTAATTTTATGACACACGTATATTCACAATTCGTGACATTGCAACAATTAAAAGGGAATTGCAAACCATAATTTCCAATAATTATACAAAATATTTAAAAAAACAATTTGAAAAATGTCAGGTAAACCGATTTTTTGTTCAACAAATTTTTTCACCATTTTGTTAATAAAATTTTTGAATCAATATTTCGAAAAATCAATCTTTTGAACGTCCTTAATTTTTCCAGATTTTTATCAGACTGTACCGCTAGAACTACTTCAAATTTATCTGACGAGTTTGACTTTCTTGTTAAAGCACAAATTCTCAAGTATTCGCCAACAAGAAAACATCCTCTGACATTTAACAAAGGTAATTTGTTTAAACCGCAATGATACTTATACTTGACATGCATTCGCAAATAAACTTCGCAAACATTTCGCGGTGAAATTAATAATGCCGAAATAATTTTTTTTTCATGTTCGGTGATGTTTTTTTAAAAAGACTTTACACACACACACACACACACACACACACACACACACACACACACACACATACACACACACTGTGCAAGCGCATAACACACATTCAAACACTGTGCAAAAAAAATTTCGACCGCGATGAAAACACGAATGTGTGAAAACAGATCGGAAAAAAAGTGAAAAAAAATAAAATAATATTATGAAGGATTACAGAGTGAAAGTAAATAGGTTCCGCATGGGTGCGGTTAGTGCCTCGTGAATGTCGTCCTGTTGGATTCTTCTCGTTCGTATGACGACAAGTTTTGTGATGATCCGGGACGAGAAACGAAGAAGAAACGTCTCGTTTGAGAAGACGAGCGAGTACCGGCAACCACCAGAGTCCGAGTCAGACTGAGAAGCGTGGGGGAGTTTTCGAGGTGAAAGAGCTAACGCGAGGGGGTTGCTCGACGATCGTAGGTGCGACTGCGCTGCGCCTGAGGAAGAAACGATGTAGCGCACCCCTCATACTACCCCCGCACGCTCCCAACGGCGAGCCACTTTGAAACGTCCGCGATACACGCTCACTTATCGCTCCGTCTCTTTCCTTTAGCTCTGTTGGACGTTCCCCATTCGCCGAGCGATCGTGAAGGTGAGTTAATAGCAAATCGCTCCCAACTAGTTCTCCAGGGGAATGCAAATCTCTTCCAGGAACTTCCGATGCACACCCGACAAGAACGACCAAAATATCGATCCGATAATTTTACCGTTGAAAAATACGAATGTACCGGCTTCTGAGCTCTCAACACGCTTCACCGATAACTTCACATGGAGTATTCCACCTGGTTTCGACCTGGCTCTGATCCTCGACCTCTATCATCAAGCCCCCACATTTTTATACCATTGACGTTATCCGTAAAAAGCACTCTATTTCTTATTCCTTTTTTTACACATTTCCAATTATCTATGATGTTTCTAATTATCGAACGACACATTTAAAAAATCTGGAAATATTCTGAAAACTTTGTTTTAAAAATAACATTTTTTTATTACCACA
The DNA here is from genome assembly GCA_949699805.1 of Tromatobia lineatoria. NCBI lineage: Eukaryota > Metazoa > Arthropoda > Insecta > Hymenoptera > Ichneumonidae > Tromatobia > Tromatobia lineatoria. The sequence goes on from OX453052.1 coordinate 8,932,600, forward strand.
CCGAATTCACCCGGCAATGACACACACACACACACACACGAACGCACACACACGCGCACATCTGGACATTGTTTGTAAACCACTTTTCATGACGTTTTAGACCATTTTTTAGTGCACGGAAAAAAGGCTTAGTTGGAACAACCAAGCGCTTGGTTATATACGCGCCATCCGATCTACCGGTTGGACCAATGAAATTGTTGGTTATGCCAACCAAGTTATTGGTTGTATTACAATGTCTTCAGGTTAACTACAAAAATCTGACTAAATCAACGTCATTCAATATATAACCAATAGAAACATAGTAGATGCAATTTTTTTTTCTCGGATTCACTAGAAATCCAACGATGTTTTAGCTCGTTGAAAAATCGTTAATAAAAGCCGTTCGTTTTTTCCCTCTTAAGCGCCTCCACCTTAAGAGTCAACCCAGCGGAAGTACTTGGGTATAGTTTAGTTGCAGTACCTGGCGTTGAGTACAGCTTATACATGGCGCTTGCACGCGAGGTCGTTTCGCGGACGCCGGTGCTTTCTTCTTACATCACCGGGGTGCGCGTAGAAATTACTGATGCGAAATAAGAGCTTCGAGGAACGATTATTTTTTCCTCGAATAATCGCGATTACTTATCGATTCTTGAGTCTCTCGAGTACTTCCGAATCGATTGCTTACACTTGGTGATCGATTTTAAAAAATCGATTAAAATATCTAAAGCGCCTTGGACCGCTAACCCTCGTCAAATGTACATCATGCGTCAAGTTATTTTGTAGATTAACTTAACTGCAATATCTTAATTCTTCACAACTTGCGCTATTTTCATAAGCTATAATACATTGTAAGATTTTCGTTTTGTAAAATAGTATTTGATATATACGCCTTGTATTTTATATCACAAATCCTATAGTCGCAAATCCCCATAGGATTTGCGATATAATAGTCACAAATCCCCATAGGATTTGTGACTAGTATATCGCTAATCATACAGAAAACAAATTTTTAAAATCCCCTATGTATTTCACTTGTTACAAACATGTTGATTAAGTGGTTTTTTTTCTTTTTTCAAATGTAAATTTGGACCGGCTTACACTGCATTCAGCAGAGCACTTCAAGTTCAATATATGCCTCAAGAGAATGGCTCCGGTGTCGCTACTTTTTAATAGTTGTCGATGATAATTTTTTGTTTCATACTCAAATATATGCTTAATATCATTCTTGAACCGTTTCTTCTATTAAAAAAAAATAGTAAAGCGGCGCTTTTTAAGGTGTTACCCCTTAAAACATGTACTAGCGGCGCGTGGCGCGCAGTAGTGGCGCGCGCTCGACAACTAATTCGCGCGGCAGCCTATTTCCCTTAATTAATCGCACCCTATAGCACCCTATATATAACTGGCAAAGTGAGCTGACGATAGCCGCGCCCCTCAAAACCACTCGAACCCCGATGTTACGAACTATCGCTAAGATATCATCGTCTGATTTTTGTTATTTCTAGTCCGCTGAGCGGTCTCGAATAAGGTCACCGACAAATAACCGTAGCAGCGACACACCTCGGCAATCCTCAGAGATTTCGTGATTGATCGACTTCTTTCCAACAATTCCGTTTCATCCACTTATTCGAATGGTGGAAAACCTTGATTATCATCATTTGAAGAAATAGTTAAGATAATTATCAAGGTCGTATATTGTATAATTGGGAAATAATAAAAGTTTCTAACTGAAATACCAACAAGACATTTAAACATTCACATTGTAGAGATACTAGCAACAATGTGCGGGCTTTACTTGCGCTTCTTTATATGCTTCCCTTTTCTTGTAACTGAATATGCACTGAAGAAAAATCAATTTTTTCGACATTTCGACTTTAGGTGTGCCATGTCTTTTTCAAAAAAGGTTTTGGAAATAGCCTGCGATACTAGTTGCCGGTAATTCGACTTTATTGCGAAGAATGTATGTCCATATAAGAGATGATGAAGAGAACGCTATTGAGCGAATAAACATTACGCACACGATTCATTGCAACTCCAGCTGCATATATACATATTGTTATGCTAGAACACGGTTAACTGAGAATATAACATTGGTTGCGATGGATATATCGCGGGGGAGTTGAATGTTCGCACGGCTCGGTGCGATCTAACGGAATTTGCTAACCGCGTTATACGTAGTTATATATACGTGGACAATACTGATCTTCGCTCTGATTCGCAATGCAAATTAGTAACTAAGAGACGTTGGCGCATGCACGGGTGCGTTTTCCGTTAAAACCCTCGAGTGCAATGTACATCCCTACTTCCGCTTAAATACTTCCTTAAGGTAAACATCCCAATAGTCGGCAAATTAAGAGTAAACTTTTGTATAAAACTATTTCATGTAAAAACAAGCTTTCATTGATGATAGCTGCAAACAACCGAAAGCTAAAAATCTCTGTAATTAATCAAAAGTATTATTTAAGCTCAATTATGTAAAACCACCTTCGTACGATAAAAATTACGGACTAAAGGACTTTGGTCAATGGCCCATTAGCCTTGTACAAAAAAAACTATACATCTTGAATAATAGATTGCAACATATTGTAAACCTGAGGCTAATAAATCGAAAGCCGAGAATCTCTGATTTCTAAAAATCACCCATGAAGTTCGTAAGGCATATTCGATTGCAGTTCCGGAAGCCAAACACTGATTTTCGGTTGTGTCCCGATGCCTGGACGTCAGGGTCTCTCTAACCGCTAACAAACAAAAGACCGAGAATCTGACTTGTGTGAAGTTATCGATCGTCATGGCGAAACCGAGAGAGACAGATTTATGCTCGTCTCGTAATACAACACTACATCTATCAAAATATCGTTCATATGAAAATTCGAAATGTAAATGTTATGAAATTCCATACACAGTTTATGCATGTTATACTTCCAATACATAAGTACATTAATTTTAAGAAAGATTTTTTTTTTTTACAGTGTACAGAGTCAATGGTTAATCATTCCTTTTAAAGCAATATACTCTTACTTTGAAAGAATATATACTTTGGTGGCTAGAGATTAGTACGTGTTCGATTATTGGGACGTTTACCTTAGCTATCCAAGAGGAATCCTTGAACGCGAAACTGAGCCAACCAGTGCGGATACAAACAACAAACAACTCTTTCCCTAGAGACGTATCTATGTGCTGCGACCGTGGCGACGCCAAGCCGAGCAGCGCGGGCATTCGCGCAGCTTCGACGAGAAGCCAAACCTTATAGTCTTCGGCCTATCGTATTGCCCCGACCAACCTTGTCGTTTCCATACAGCGATAACAACAAAATTACTCGCGATTAGAAGCTCGTTTGAAAGACTCTAAATAATCGGCAATTCTTCGTACTATAGCCCCGAACCATTCCTACAGAGTTGGAACTCGTTTTCCTATATCAATAATTTACTATGGCGCAAACTTTAAATGACAATAACCCGGATAGAAATATGGCAGCAAGAAGACGGCCTGGTGACGATAGGGCAGGGATCGTCATTTCAGCACCGTGCTAATATAATGAATATTTGAATTCAAAGATAACTTTTTCTAAATGAAAAATGTAATATTATTGATATTACTCGTTTGATCGTATATTTATTCGGTGTTATTGTTTAGTTCAATACAAAAATTATATTATTTATAATAATATTATAGGATATGGAAGAAACATATGGGATTTAGATCGTCAATTTATGGGGCAGTACTTTGTGAATTCGCGAAGCAAAATTTGTATGTGGAACGATAGAATTTTTTTTTAATCGTTTTTCATAATTTATTTCCACCAGGGCGCTCGCCAGAACTTCTCTTGTGCGAAGTAAAAGAGAGAAAAAAACATTCGTATTACGTCAGATTATAAGTTATCCATATTAATTGTTTTTAAAATACAGCGTCTAATAAGTTGATATTTATCTCTTACATATCTCACCTGTATCTAGATCTGTGTAGCTTGGGCGGAAATCTAATCATACGAGTTTTTCAAACAGGTATGATTCAACTTTGTAAATAATTCCATTTGTGCAACTCGTCGTCGTTTTTATATACATGTACACACTTTTTCTTAATTTTCACTCACTTCACTTGAAAGCACTCGATGTCACACTCACCACACCTCATTGCAACACACATCGACTCACTGCACGTAACTTGTCCGTAATTTCTTATCGCCCAGCTGTCCCGTACTTAACATTGATGCTTGTTAGTGAGCATGAAACACAATGAGCTTTATTACTCTAGCAATATGCAAGGGAATTAACAATTCAAGATCACTTTCCCCTCGTCGATCACTTTTTACCGATCGTTTAATCCGTTTTTATGGATTCGCATATATGCATAACGTGACATACATAGATCAAATGCTGCGGCTTTAATTGCCCGATAGGTAGTCAACGTGACACGGGAAACTCGTGGCCACCGGAAATAATCGAGTTGACGAGTTTTGGCACTCTGCCAAGTGCCAAAAAAACACACTGCAGAATCCAGTACATGGAAGTCCACGTTTGTCAAACACGAGAATCACTCGTCTATCGAAAGTACTGGCAGATATTTCGTTAAAATCAAAACAAGTCCAATCGCAGTGTAAAGATGGCGTTTTATATATATATACGCTTTATCGTACCCCGCGCTGTTTTTGTTTACGACTATCGTTAGTGGAAAACAACGCAGCCAACTTGACCTTCTCGTTCAAACTGCAGCGACCCGAATGAATAGCTTGATATCGCATAGAAACAAGCTTGTCACTGCTAACAAAATAACCGCTGCATATGAAGATGCTCTTTTGTTTTCTTCAAGTTAATCCTATACACTTTCTACTATGAGAATCAACGATGAATCATACTTTTAAGTCTGCATTCTTTTTAAATACGCTTTTCATTCATGATATTCAAGGGTTCGATGCATCCCTAATAGTATTCAGGTTTGGAAATTTAACAATTTCGCCAATGTATTTACTGTGTAGCAGTGGTAGTAAAAAGTAAGTGGCAAATTAAGGTTAGCTCTGACACCAAAGGTCGATAAACACTAAATATCGATCAATCGAAACCAAGAGTGCCCAACAAACACGGGCACGGATGATGGACCAGAAGTCATACGTAATACGTTATACAATCAATACAGTTAAATATTTGAAGAACTAAGATAGTTTTGTGAAGAAACGAAACTGTGTATAGCCTAGGAAAGTTTTGGTGCCAGTGACAGTTGATTGGCGAAATTGGCACGCGGCATCCTTAAAGGGAGGAGGGGGGGGGTCAAGTTCGGTGCAATCGATCGTGCCACCCCGTCGATATTTTAAGTCGGATGAAAAAAGTAAATAAATAAAACTGTGAGCACATGCGCATGTGCGATCGAGGAAATCAATTTGCGGATTACGCGCGGAGGAACGATCTACACGCCGCTGGAGGACCGCGACTGCGTCCAACGTGTAACTAGTATACGGTACGGTCTAAGAAAGGTTTTCGAGCGACTACGAAGCCGGTCCGAACGTGGCCGGTCGTTTCTCCCCTGCACGGTGCATCGTTGTAACTGCTATACGTGCCAGAGGAGAGGGGAAATGGCGATACGAAACACGGGACCAGGAGCTGAAGGAGGGAAACTCTACGAAGAGATGGAGGAGAGGACACGCTGGTGGTGGTTGCGGTGGTGGTGGTGCAGCCATGAGAGAGGGGCTATGCGAAAGACAAGTTGAGGGGCATCGGGCGACAGCGAGTCAACGATGAAGTCCCAACATCTTTGCACTGAGCGGATCAAGATTGCGAGGTCGCATTTCAGCGGAACTGTTGGGATGCTCTGCCGGCGACAGTTATTGCATGACCTCAAACACACTGCCTCTGGGTTATCCATTAAATCTTAAGTATTTCAAGTTTCTTTTTTTTTTTATGTTTTGATAGGGTTGAAAAAGTAAGCTGACTCATTAAATTTATTTGAAAAATTTATCTTTCCAGGAAAATCTGAGAAATTTTTTAAATAATAATGATTTATGGGTTGAAACGGATGGTTGCGCGGTCGGTGTGCGGCTTGGGCGATCTACCGAGTTGAGCAGCATTTTTTGCTGCCATAACTCGGCTGAGTGACCGCTTTAGCCGCTTTTAGCTTATCAACCAGTGAGAGTGAGGTCAGTTTTTCTGAGGCCTCGGTGTGAATACTTATGAACAAGCTACTTTCCTGCATACACTGGGCAGTCAGGATATACGACTGTCAGTACCGGTACGGGTTTTCCGCAGTTTCGCCATGCAAAATAAACGAATAACATTTTTTAGGGCAGTCGCTTTTACTGTCGTTACGACCAACTTTTAGAATTCGAATTGGCCCCTTTATAAATACTTATGGTATACCAAATTATAACTTATACAAAATTGGACCTGTTCAGAAGTCGCCCCATGGCCATTCTCTTGATTGAACGAAAATAAAGAAAAAAAATCCAACTTACCTGTTAGCGGCAGTAGCGCAGTGAGTTTCCAATGAGTAAGAAGACAAATGGTAATTGATCCTTGCTCCAATAATAAGTGTCAGCTCGTCGTCATCCAACCGAATAAATACTCATCATAACTCGACCAATAAGATATATTGTTTCAGGATTATCGAGTGTACATTGAGATTAATCGTTGGGACACCTCATCTACAAGGACAGGATCTCACCTGTGATACATTCGATCCATGATATCCAGAGGGAGGGATTTAAAAATATTTGAAACGTTAAATCAGAATGAATCTAGAGAGACAACATGCGTCTTTAAATCCTTAATCGTAGTTAGACAACAAACATGTAAAAAAGATTGTTTTTTCATCGTACAAAATATAGTAATCCGCTCCCGCCGTTACACGCTGTTTCTAGTTAATAATATAACGTCGTACACCGTCGATCTCATCGCGCAATCACAGTTGTGTCTCGAACGCAACGGACGTTGAAGAAAATAAATTATATAAAGATGTAAAAAAAAATCAATAATTGCTAGGGATAGACGAAGAGAACAAATCTAAGGAATTATGAAAAACAAATTAATATTAACAAATTCCACAAGGCGTTTCTCTCTCCGCGTCCAGGAGAACATCGAACTGTTTGGGATCGCGCAACTGAAAACTCACTGTTGTACTATGATTCGAGTTTTTATTAAACAAATTAAATACAAAAGGTTTTTGTTGTTTGTTTATCTCAAATTGTTGCTGTTGTCATCGTCGTCTTGGTCGCGTGTTTCGAGTTATAAATAATTAAAATGAGAGGCAGGTATAAATAAAATAAAAATTGTGGAAAGATGAGGGAGAGGTTAATTATAACTATCTGTCCTCCGCCAAACATTGTTTCGCATTGCTACGGCTTCTGTGGATAAGTAAAAAAAAAATCAAATCTTGTTTGTCTATTACCGATATTTCTTTAACGGGCTCATCGATGGATGCGGGTCATTTTTTTTATTACTGTTCTCATTTCTCGGTCCACGAGCATTGGAGCAGCACTTTTTCCATGAAAGTTTAAGGCTCTACGCTACGAGAGCAAGATCGTGAACGACGCGGACCGCATCTCCTCGCATTATTACGAACAATCCAGAAACAATTCTGGGCTGATTCGTCGTCCAACGATAGCGGATATTTTATACACCACCGTCGCACTCTGATTACCCGTAAACGATTGAAACAATCTGAATTGAAGCGAGAATTTATTGTCAAGTTTTTTGACGATTAAGAAAATTCACTACCTTTAAGGAAACTCTCAACAGAGAAGAGCATTACCGTTCCACATACATTTTTAATTGAAAAAATGACATCATTGGAATTTGAATATTTTTTTGCGACGAGAAAAATCTTTGAAAAAATTATTCGAGAACATTGGAAAACCAACAAACGCTCAACATACTTAATTGATTGTCGTATGAAACAGATTCGCTGATTTGTTGTAATACAATTATTTCACCACAATCGGAAATATAGTCATAATATATTCTGAGAAATGCTCGAGAAAAAAACTTTTATTCAAGTTAAGGCATTTAGTTTTTTTTAAACAATTTATTGGTAGTTTTTCTAGAAGTTCTTTCTTTTTTCCAATTTTAATTTCGTCCTGCAATTATATTTTGCTTCGGAAAGACTTAAATTCTTCATGGACTGAACTTTTAATTAGCAGTTGTGCATAGTAAAAAAAAATCAGTTCTGGTATTAAAAACGTATGACTGATGGCATCATTTGGTGGCTTAAAGTGAAAAAGAGGCTGATGATTGACGATCAATTTAGAATATAATAATTCCCTGATATATGACGAGAATGATAATTTGCATAGCAATATCAAAGTCCAAGTACAAGATTTTGGTGGGTAATTTTTTCGGTTTAAAAAAAAATTGGATAAGAAAATCATGCGGTCCACGTCGCAAGATTTAAATTAGAGTGCTGCTCATGCCTCGTGAATGAGGAAGACAGTAATTCGGATACACGGTGAGACACAGTTATTAACTAAATGCATCTGGAATGGATCGCGACTTATCCGCATCTGTTTAAAAATATAACTTTAAAAGTCGTATGGTAGTCACATAGAATTTTTTGACAGACGTTGTATTCGCTTGGCTCATATAATTATGGGGGCAGTCGAGAGAAGGTCTGTTGAAGGAAAGTCTCTCTCCAACAACATTGGGTGCAATATTTAAACGGGATATTTTAAGGATATGTACAAGGAGATGTATAATATATATATATATAAGATTTATGTTGCAGTATGCGATTGCTGTCCCCGAAAAATCGAGTATGCCGTGTCGGTTTTTCGGGGCTTTGGGTGGGCGCGGCCGCGTACTCTCAAGTCGGACAGTTTTTGTCGTTAGTGAAAAAAAAAAAAAAAAAAAAAAGGAAAGGAAAAAAAAAGGTCCAGGTTACTTGTAAAATCTAATACGAGCAATCTAAAAAGTCCGAGCTTATATAAATTTCATGGACTATTCGCGTCTAATGGCCGACCATCTTAATCTGGGCAAACACTGTGCCGACTTGTGAAAAACTATCGACTCGATTAGCAGACACGGAAGTTGGTCGAGCTCGGAGCTCTTTAGGCCCTTTTATGCACCAAACTGTCCAGCTCTGCGCAAAATCATAAATCGCGAATTTTTTTTTTTCTCAAAGAAAGAAATCACAATGACAATCGTTGAAATTTTCATGCTACACAACGACATAACTATCGATAGAAAGTGCGAAAATATTTTGTTTTTTTGTTTTTTTCGTTTTTCAATAGATTATCAATTTGACTGATAACTATACTTGTAAATGTTGTTCTTAAAAACGTTATTGGAAGAAAAAAGCACAGACTTTGCGCAATTCCGTAAAAGTGTGAAAATCGTAAACACGGGAAATACGAACGCACCGCCGTCCGCGTCTCGCTACTCGATATTCAATTAATCTCTTTCTTAAATGATATATAAACCATCGATTATTAGCTGGGAAACGCAGCCACGCCGAATCATGACGTTTCTGCGCAACAATGATTTTCTTCTTCTTCTTCTTGTCGACGCTCACGTGAATTTCCTCACGTGAAAAACTAATGGAAAAAATAATATATATATATGTATATATATGTATATATATGTATAAATATATATATATTAAACGTGAGGTCGCCTTCGTGAGAGGTGGTTACTCGCCCCCTAAAGTCTACATTTTTCTCGTCGATTTTAAAGACTACGCGCTAAGCTATTTACACCAACTTACGTAGCTACGGAGCTTTCAAAGGCTAGCCTAAAAGTAATATAATACAGACGCCGTTAAAACGTAGTCGGCGGATACACGATATATAACATCTTTGGGCTCGTTTTTATTACACAATAATATAGATTAATTACTAAACACTTCCGACTATACTCGCGATTTTCCCAGTTAAATAACGACCGGGGGACTCTCGAATCACAAGAATTCTTTCCCAACTCGCGTTTGCTTTTCTCCGTGCGGAAATCATATTTTTCGATCATCTTTTCCTCTATTCGCTTTTCCTCTCATCTCTCTACTACCATTTTGCATCAATTTTCAGTTGCCATTTCATCAGATCTTACACGACGATTAAACATACTAATTCATCCCTTTCTTAACATTCAACGAGAATATACCAATGAATTATCTCGTGTATATTGTGTCGCTACGATGCCTAGTAGTAGAGTATCTCCATTAAACGCCAATGTACCAAGTCGTAAGAAAGGAAGCACAATTGGAAACGAATTAACGTCTTTTTCGGGAATGCTTTTTATCCCGCGTACGTGACGCGTTTCATCGTCATCGTTTTCGATAAGTTTTTTTTTCTCGTATTCTTCTCCAAACGGTGACGAGTTACATGCTCGGATAAAAAAAAGCTAGTGTTCATCATCTTACTTCCGTTTCGAGAAACTAATTTCAAGGAAAAAACCGCTATAATTAACTAAAGGACGGCCGAGACTCGTTGCACAGGCGCTTGACTGGTTCTTTAAACCGCCGATACTTGGGCGTCCTCATCGTCTGTAACATAATATTTACAATCGATTAATAAAAAGTTATGCTCGAGATGGAAAAATAAAACAGGCAAGAGAAGAACTCACGAAAGATAACAAAGTTTCAATGGAAAACTCTTGTATCTTCGTTCTGAGTGTGATTTTTGATATTTTTTCATAAAATACGCTACTATTTGTTTATTGCCGACACAAGATATTTGTTATCCTTTTCGTTCAAGACATTCTCAATGCTTGTTTAATTTTTTTCATTCATTTTCTTTGGCAGTTATTCTCCTCCATGTCGGAACATAAATCAGTCATTTTACTTTAAGGATGCTACATACGGATATTCCCAACTAATTATTTGCAATTCAACCAGATTCAATAATTTGCTGCTTTCAGTTTGTGCTTTAACAAAGACTGAAACAATCGTAAATCAAGTTCATTGAAGATATGAAAATCAATAATCTTGCAAAAAGAAAATATTGTTTTGAATAATTTGTTTTACTGACAAAGTCATAAGACTTTATTGGCATTATTTCTAACCAAAATCACTGTTCTTGGTATCTACAATTACGTTGATTTTGGTAAGATTTTTTTTGCCGCAAATTCTCAAATGTAATTAACTGCAACTTCGAGTTTAAAACATTCGTTTGTAGCATCTTCACAGATGTATAATGGACTAGAGATTATTTTTATCAGTAAACTACACGGTTGTCGTTGATAATGATTTACCTTGTGCAAGAGCAAACAAAGGTGCGTGCAAACCGAAGCAGGCAAGCGAAGTCAAGCCGCAACGTAGTTACATACAAATTAAAAAATGATGATAAAAAATGATAAAACATTAGATGAGAAGAATTGCGATAGGAATGACACAATCGAGCATGATTTTTATAATGTTATAAACAAATGTAGAGGCATTCGACTGCAAGCTTGCAAATATAATATATGTGAGTGCACAAGTGTCGATTGCGAGATAGAAGAGGCGTCGCACATACTATAGACCGAACGAGTGCTCTTCCGCGAAACATTTATCACATTATAAACAAATCACGAAATACCAACTATACACAAAACTACAAACACTTCGAACAAAACTTACTGTACAAGACAATTGTAGAAAAAAAAACTACTTTTCACAGTCTGTTGGTATCAAAAATCAAGAGTCACGAGATGGGAAGACAGAGAAACCATCGAGACTATGCGATTATTTATTCGCGAGAAGTAGTTATAGTTATGAAGGAACGAACGAACTATATTTACTACGCCTCGATGGCCTTTACCTAACAGGTGCATCCCCCAATTTTCCGGAATAACGACTATAATATTAACTCGTTACCGGAGCATAAGCACTCGAAGTTGTGTTTTATATAAATTCATGAATATGTGAATTTGTGAGAGTGTAAAAAGTGTGAAAAAAGTGAGTGAAGATGGTGTAAAAAGGTAGGGTGAAGGCACCAGCTATTGTACGGTCACTTAAATGAGCCACCATTCATAGGTCGCCATCGTATTCGCAAATGGAATTTAGCAGACTGTACATCAATTTTGGTATACTGTGCATCAATAAATACGACTTATCAAACAAATTCAGCAGAACTGTACATAAATTTTCGTTATATTCGTGTAGTAAATTTATATACCCGTTACTGTAAAATAGCTTCCCCTGCACATGTGCATTAATTTCAACTTCAAGATTTTCAACAGTTCAATCAACGCATAACCTTCCATCGTCAGAAGATTGCAGAAGATGCACATTCGTATCACACGAAATAGTAATAGTACTGCTCCTTAACTGGTGTCAAAACAGTTCATTAATCCGTCTAACGTGTTCAGTTACTGGTAAATCCGGCATTATCACTTTTGATATTTCGTTTAAAATAAGTCTTAAATGAACAAATATTCTCTAGTGATTGATTTCCATAGCTTATGATGTATGCAAAGGAACTTCTTTCACAGGTTTATTACAGACAGTTATTTAAAAAATCGCTTTCAAAATAAGTTTCTTTAATCGGTCACTTTCTGGTTCCTTCACCCTATTGTGTTTTTTTTTTGTTTTTCAATGTTGTTTTTTTTTTTTTTTTTTTTTGCAGTACCATCTTCGTGATCAGTCCGGTAAGAAGTAACTCCTTCGTGGCTGTGGGCACGACCTAGCCTGTGCAATCTCGCCATTTGTGCAGCAACTTTGTACGCCGGTGGTTGGCGGCATTGTGTAGGACAGATAGCGGCTCGCATCGCTGTCATGCCTGTCATGGTAGTCATGGCGCTATTCGCTGCCATAACATTCGTCATTCCGCTGGGTTGTAGAGGAAGGGCTGACGACATTCCGGCCCCCATTGTCATTCCAACGCAGCCTGGTCCTGCGATACCTGAAAGCCCTCGACTGTCTGGTTCTCGATCTGCATTTTTTGTTGTTTTTTTTTTTTTTTTTATTATTTCGCTTTTCCATGCCCCACGTGTAAGCTCCGCAGTGACAACGTCGACGATAAACCCCTATCGTCGCGTAAATATTCTTAAGTAAAGCTATGCTCAAACAAACGTGACAATAAAAAAAAAAAAGACCCAACGAACGGAAGAGCGATCGATAATCGCCGATATCGAGCGTGCTGCAGTTACTTTCAGCAGCGACTTGCCATTAAACCTTGCAATCAATGAGCAACATATGTAAATCTCAACATCTACCAGTGACTCTAAAGTATTATCAGGAAAGTAGTAACCCTTCGGGTGTAGAATATGCAATGCTCGAAGAATGCCTTAAAGTATATTAGTATTAGTCCTGGAAGAAAACTTCTGCCGTTAATAACGAAGACAAGCAGGATAGACTAAATAAATCACACTGATGCAAAACAGACACGCGGCAAACACACACTGGGGTTGCGGAGAGACTCGCACACGCATTTTCACACACGGAAAAAAGAAAAGAAAAAAAAACGTTATGACAGAGACAGAATCTTGCAACAAAGCTGAACGCAACGGTTTTTGTAAGAAAATTGCGAGTGTGCGTGAGCCAACGCTCCAGCCAAGCCAATAGTTACATAGCAGTTTGAAATTTGAAAAGTGTATCTGCAGTAGTGATGCGAAATTGCGTTTCCATTCTTCGGGAGTATTTTTTCCCGAATAAAGACGATTATTCATTAATTACTGAATTCTAATTACTGGATTATTTGGGAATCGATTATTCACACTTGGTAAGAATCGATTATTATCAATAAAACGTTAGGGTTCGTTAATCCTAGTCAGAGGTAAATGTTGCGTGAGTTTATTCCAAGTCAACGTAATTGCAATCAATTGATTCGGTTATGAATAATCGATTGTAAGCAATCGACTGTGAACGACCGATTACAACCAATCGACTGCTTAACATATGATCGACTATGAATCATCCATTCCTTAAAAGATTGTCGATTATGAATGAGCTATTTTTTTTATAACCAAGCTTCCCATCACTAATCCAAGACGCGATTAGTAAATATTGAGAAACAAGAGGACCGGGGAGAAAGATGAAGATGCGACAAGCGATGGCAAACAGGACACGAGCAGGTAACGCGGGTCCACTCACCTTGAGGGGCTTGGGATTGTTGGTGATATTGTTGGTGATGATGGTGATGATGATGATGAAGATGATTGTGGTTGTGGTTGGCAGGAAGCGGAGGTAACACAGCTACCGCGTGAGGAAACGGAGGTACTCCTCCCCTCAATATTGGTCCTGCACCACATACACACAGGCCACGTACTTTCTTTTTTCTTTTTTCAATTTATGAAGCAGTCAATTTACTTTGCCGCGTTAACTAATATCTAACGTCATGAGTCCATAGACAATATGTATAGGCTATTAATATCCGATCACCATTAAAGACCCCAGCATGAAGCGTCATAGAGGCAATTTTGCAGGAGAAATAAAGCAATTGAAGTACTTTGTTGGTTCAGAATAAGTGATATTCACATGTTTTGAGGGGCTTTAGAAATCTCTCGTTTCACTACTGCTTCATATTCGTCAATCCAATCATTTCAACTGTTTGTATGAATACATGTAAATTTTATAGACAGCGGGATTGAAAGTGAAAAATTTTACATCGTCTTAAGTCACGATTTGGAATTTGTTATTATGGATGATTTACACGAGAAAATCACTACTGGGCAACATGAAAAAAATTAATATAAAGACTATTAAAAAGAATAAAAAATTTGCAATTTTCAGAAACGCTATTATTTTTTAGTCTATGCTTGGAATACTGGTCAAGTAAAAATTTTCTCGACAATGCGTGTATATAAAACATTCTAAATCAGAGAGCAAATATTGACGTTTAGAATTGACAAATAAAAAGTATATGCGAAAAAAATTATATGAGTCTGTAGTGACCATGGGACATACGACTAGAAGATTTACGATCAATGCGTTAAAAATTTGTGTAATTCGGCATTGTATAATCACTGTAATTGCACGAATGGTCTTAACAAAGGGTTTTTTTTCTTTCTTTAAAATGATCTTTTGTCAATACGCGACAACGTAGGAACAACACTCAACAATCACCAAGGGTGCGCACCCAGCGTTGTATCCAATCTTTCAAATAATTTTCGGTCAACGTTTCTACGTCACTCCAATGATCTATCGCTACTGTACACGAATTCTACGAATCGGGCAACATAGGGATATAAATGTTATTATAAAAAGCATTAACACGCAATTAACGTACCTTGCATTGCGGAATGCCGTCTCTGCGGCGGTGGTGGACTTCCACCAGCCTCAACGCTGCTCCCGCTGTGGCTGTCCAATTGTGTGCTGTGACCACTGTCACTGCTCGTCACCGAACCTACGCACACGTCCCGAACAACAACATTTCTATCACAAACACATTTTCTTTTCCTTTTTTTCTTTAGCCCTGCTTGCTCGTCTTACTGTTTTCTAATATAAGCTACATAATTCCTAACTGAAAGATTCGCGAATTCACGTTGTAATATAATAGTTTTTTTTCGGTCCTCGCAAATGACGCCTGCCATGATTAGTCACATTTTATCATCACGCAATGGTTGTCTGCGTTTTTTTTTTTAGATATAGAGAAACACTGGCCGAAGTGAAACAACGAAGCGAAGTGAAACCGTTAATTGTGACAATTTTACGGGTCAAAGTAAAACACTCACGAATTCACTAAATTCACGAATTTAGGGAAGAGTTTCACTTTGGCCCAACATTTTTATGCCGGCACTTGAAATTAATTACTATTAAAATCGAGTTTTTGGATGAAAAATAGGTTGGTGATAAAGTCACCTTTCACTTATGCGTATCACTTTGCTCCTTGTTTTCCTAAGTGACGAAAAATAAGAAAATAACTATGAAGACCGCGACAGAAAATTGGGGTAACTGACAACGAACAGTTCATTTTCGAAAATCCATTTGTTGATTCGGTTGGAAATTAGGAATAAGATGTTATTCAGAAGGGTAAAGGAGAAAAAAAGCGCCGATATCTAACGATTATTGACGAGTCAATAACAACCGTACTTTGCACTACCCTTCACAGATTTTATAGTCTCTAACCGAAACCCGTATGTCCCATGGCGTGTCATCTGCAACTAGCTTTCATTCACCGAAATATGATCGATGTGTGAACGTTCAATATAGAATATAATTTCCCTTTTTTCTAGCCACACAAGATGCGTGTATGTATAAATGACATGGAACATATATGAATATATAGTATTACGTAACGATTGGTGCAGCGTGCAAATAACTTGTTAATTAGTAACCCCGACCGTTTTATTATTCCAATAATTACGAAGACGAATTAATCATGCGGCGACGGCGTCTGGAAAGCTGTAAATAACTAAACCGACAACGTTTCGAAAGCGCAAGTCATTTTTGATAAAGTCAGCAATCAGTATTCTCATCAAAAGTAATGAATGGTTATCTAAATAATAAAATTTAATGGACATGGATCGAAAAATACTAGTTCTCTATGAAGTATGATATATTCGATTGATAATAAATAACGTCATGAAAATAAAGTTTTAATAATCGGTAATTGTTATTAGCAGTAACGAGCAACAATAGTGCACCAAGACAAGGTGTAAGCCAAAACGCCTAATTATTCTGTTGAAGCGATAGATATTAAAGATTAATATCTCGATAAAAGAACGAGCCGAATTATAATAGTTTTCTTTTTTTTTAAAGATATTGCACTACTTACCACTGGTCAGAGTCTTCCTCAGCGGTTGAAGATTGCTCAGACTAGTGACACTGCTGCTTTCAGCACTGAGATCAACGGGCGGCGGAAGTCCTGAGGGTGTGTCGCTGTGCGATCGCTCGTGCATTGGCACGCGATTACAGGAACCGACTCTTCTCGGTGCGCCTGGACTCGATTCAAGACCGCCAGCGTGAAGCGCCAATCCTGGCACCGGAAGTGCCGGTGGACAGTGTTTCGGCTGATACGGCCGCGTTTTGTGAGGATCCGAGAGCGCCAACATTTTTCTCACGGCTTGAGGCGATGCCGCACCGAATTTTGTACCTATACACGAGACAAAAAAAGTTCTCGGTCGTATTAAAATTTAAGCTGATGTGGTCAAGAAGTTCATCAGTTATGGTAGAATGAATTTTAGGCTCTGTATCGCACACACACGCGCGCACTCGTCACCCTTATTTTAAATCTTGGACTCATTTTCGAGACTCACTTGTACTGCTGGCACTGCTCGTCGTCGATAACGTTGGCGACGGATGCCGTCTACCTCGACTGCCACCGAGAGGAACCGCAGCTGCGACTGCAACCGCTCCGGCGTGAGGCTCGCAATCGACAGACAACGCATGCAAACGTTCCTCGTCAGTGATGACTTTCATATTGGCGAGATAGGCTTTCACTCGCCTCACCATTTGTGCCTCTTCGAACATCTTTTTCGGATTTGGCGCGGCTGTTGACTTCTTACGTCGCTTAACCGTTGCCGTTTGACCTCCTTAACATTTTTAATTTTTTCTATTAATCTCTGTTCCTATTTTATGATCGTTGAAAAAAATGTATCTATTATGAAAACAAATGACTGGAGAAAACGGTTTTTTTTTAAATTTGACATGAAATATATGCTCCGATTTGTCTAAATATGTTAGAAACACCTTAAGTGTGTTATGAAGATATTATGTATCTAAACCATAAAATAATATTGTATAATGTGAAGCTGGAGGTCGGTCTGTGAAAGGCGGATGTAACTATAAACTGTACCTTGATTACCAGTGGTCATTTGGTTCAATGCGACCATTGCCGAACTCGGAGGCTGGCCGCCCCGTTCGAGCATTGTGAGCAAGTCATATGGAGACGAACACATGTTCGTCAAAGTTCTGACCTCCTTTGCGATCATTCTCAATTTCTCAAAGTTCACTAAGCTCTCGACCCTCGAGTCGTTACCAAGATTAATAAACGTCAGATCTTTTTTAACGACCGGGTAAAAAGGAATCTGAGCAAAAAATATATATATATACATATTATTGAAAATTATGTTTTGAGAAAAGCGGAAGCACAATGATTGGGTCCCTATTGTTTAACCGTCATTCATAACCCCGACGATCAAAATAACGACAGTCAAAATACCGTCAAATTAAATTCCCGATAAATTAATATACTGACAGTTTAAAATACCGACATTTTAAATCCCGATAGAAATAAAATGTGATTGTCCGAATATGTATTTGTGAGATTGTTCAAACCTACTCCCACGAACTCTAAGATTCAGCAATCGACGACTAACAAACGATTATTGGTTTGGATTAATTTTCGGGATTATAAATGTGGCTATTTTAATCTATCGGTATATTCATTTGTCGGAATGATCATTGGTCGGTATTTTGATTGTTCGGTATTTTGACCGTCAGGATTTAATTGTCCGTGAAATGGACGGCACCCACAATGATTATTGTGAACGAGTTTGGACTCACAATGGGTGGTTGGGTTTGCTCAGACGCCACGAGTTGCCGATACTTGCTCATGTTCCGACTGGGATCCATGAGCTCCTGAAGATCACTGAATAACCTCTGGTACTTGCTGGGCAGCTTTTCCCAGGATGCTCTTAATCGCGACACTGCACCGTGACCAAGCCCAGATACGATCGCAAACATTGAATTAAAGTTTTTGCATTCTTTGCATTGACCTGTTTTTCAAAGAGTTGTAATGTAGTCCTTTTTCAATCAACGAGAAACAAGATAAAGTAAGGTAAACACCCTAATTTCTGACACTGCTGCACTTTCTGATACCGACGGTATATTTATATAATAAATTTAATCTTGATAAAAAGTCTTAAAACTTGATACAGATCGTCGTATATTCTTCTGACTCCCCGGTGTCTGCACGAAAGTAACTTACTTAAGTAAATACATCGAGGTCTCGGAAAACCTAACCTCACACTCACTTGTTGACGAGCCAGCCGGTGCACGGCTAAGCGGTCACCCATCCGAATTATGGGTACAACCAATGCTGCTTAAGGATATATGATACGTACGGTCCCGCCAAAAGTAAGTTTCAGAGACAATTTTGATCACTTCCCGATGGGATAAAAATCGGAAAAAAATAATGTATATAAAACGTGCTGAAAAGATTGATTTCGCATAATAATAATCCCAAAATGTTATTAACAAATTGGTGAAAAAAATACTTGTTCAACTAACAATCAGTCAACCTCACTTTTTTTCTAATGAAAATGATATGTTAATTTATTTGAATGCATACGAATTTTTTTAAATTTCGTAATATAATAGAAAACAAAAGGCGAGGTTCTGAGGGTGTCAGAAACTGGGTTGTTTACCTTAAACGTAAAAGAATACAAATTTTAAAAAACCACTTACGGGCTATTTTAATAAACTGTTTGATGATTTTGCTTCGCCTTACAAGGTTGTGTTCCGAGCATACTTCCGTCACCACCCAAAACATCTCTCTGTTGACTAGCTCCGCAAACTGCCTAAGCATAGGTACTCCGTACCTACTCTTGAGTTCGAACAAATCGTCCACATATTCCGTAGATTCGATTTGTCTGAAAAGATAATAAACTTCGAAGTGTCATCAAAAGACGCGGTAGCGGCACTTCGTTCAGTGCTTTTGAAGGTTGGATACCCGACGTACAATGATAAAAATGCGCTCAAGTTTTTGGAGTTCAGAGTGGCTAGACTCCTTAAAAAGAATTGACGCTAAGTTATTAGTAAGTACGCTCGAGAATTTCAAAAGCGAAACTTTGGATCAATATGTAACGGCCCTTTGATATTGAACTACGGTGACTACACTTAGAAGTTCAGCTTAAAGCAGCGTCAGCGATCTCACGCTCGAAGATAACCGCCACGCACCATCCAAGCACACGACGGCCGTCTTATCACTGGCGCATTGTGACAATGAGGCTCAAGACAATGGAATCAAGCGTCCCTTTAACAGAGACTCTTCTTTAGGCCCTCAAACTGTAGCATTCACTACTTCAACGTACCATCTCGAAATATATTATTGTTAAATCCAAAAGAATCTGTTTATTCACACATCCCGCCAGTCACAAATATATTTCGCAAATTAAAGCGATCCGTGGTTTGACAATAAAAGTACAATAAAATTGCGATCCATCGCGTTTTATTGAAAATAGATAGACATTACGCTTGAGCGAACTTACCTAAATATACTAAAGTCCTGAAGCGTCAGCTGAATCGCAACTTCGACTGCATTCAGCTGCAGAAAGTGCACCTGAGACTCACGTATAAGTTCGGGCGCTTGTTCGTCCGCCACGAGTGTTTCGGAAACTCCATTGGTCTTTAGGTAATACCGCGAACTCAGACCTATACGTTCCGCTAGATTTTGCAGTTGATCTGGCAACCTTCGCTGCTTGATCATTCCACCGTCTCCAACGCTCACTTCCGCCAGTGAAAAGTTTGAACTACTCTCCGTAATGCCGAATTCTTGGAGAGCAAGCATCACAACCTGGAATAATCGAAAGAATAAAAAATTCATGATTCCCAAAAATTTTGTGCAAATATTAATTTCTGTACAATTATTCTAAAAAGGGGAAGGATTTCGATAAACATTATTTGACAGACCAACGACGCCTTTTTAAGCAACCATCCCAAAATTGTATTATTAAATCACTTTGATTTCCAACTTTTACAAAAAATTATGAAATTGCATTAATCTTAGCCAAACATAAGGCAGCAAAATCAAATTTTATACAGAAAAACGGCTGTTTTCAGTATAAGTTCAATACTAGGTACAGAGTTTCGACATTATTTGTTTTGTGGTTCAGATTTTTTCGATTTTTATCTTTTATAAATAAACAAAACTGCAAAGTGGAACTTTGCGAATTGCTTTCGCAATGTTTTTTGAGAAACTAATTTATCCGAATTTCGTTGCTAGTGTCTTGATGAACCATTATCGATTAAGATTTTTGTTTTGGCGCGAGCTTGTGTAATTGTGCTGGAATGACGGTGGTGAAATATTTGACAAACCTCGTGTGACGTTGTTTCCTTGTGAACGAGAAGATATTTGCAGGTCTGATCGGCCTTGTAAACCTTGAGAACGTGTTCCGGATAGTCGGGCGCTCGTAAGTCGTCGTAACAATAGAGCGACGTAAGATCGGGATTGCTTCTCGAATGATATAGATTGGTGGTGGTCTGTGTGAGGCCGGTACCAGGTGGAGTGTGCGGTGGTGCTAACGGATCGTCCAAGTGAACGCCGTCGCTAATTGAGATGGAACAAAAAAAAAATTGGAATGAGCGTTATGAAAATAGTGATGCGAAATTGTTATTCAATTCTTTCACCTTCTGTTAGAGTCTGAAACTTGAAATACATTCCTTTGACCAGGATGTAAATAGTCCCCCTGCTTAATCGATTATTGACTTTTTCGGATATTTTTAAATCGACTATCGATTCTTAGCCTATCACCAAATAAACTTAGTGGTTTGTAAGATTCCCACTTCTTGTTGATATTACTGAATGAATTCATAGTGTAACATCACACCATTTAATATCTTTAACGTTTTGTTTTAGATCGATTGTTTACCCTTCAACTCGTCAACATCAATAATTGATTCTTTGAGGAACAATCGATTATGAAGAACCGATTTTTTTCTACCAATCTTTCTATCACTGATGGAGTTTGGTGAAGAGCCTTTAACTGCTTACTTGATGGTGTTCTTTGGTAATATGTTCATCTTCATCAAAGCTCTCTGGAATTTTTTTTTCGGACCAAGCGTCATGAAACCCTTGTGTTCCTTTTTGGTGCCATCCTTACAAGGGGAAACATTGCTTTCGGGAATTAAGAGCGGAACGCCACCGACTAGAGGGGTCAAAGGGTCAACGTGGGTTGATAGCCTCGCACGAGGATCCGCCGGCGGTCGAGGAATTTCCGGCTTATTCGCTCTGCCTCGCGGTCGCGGCGAATTGTCCGGCATTTGGAGCATTTCTTTGAAAGCTGTACAAAAATAAAACGGTTTTAGAGGACGTTTATCAGAATGCTTGGATAAGTAATATGTACGATGTACATTAAAAGAGATTGTCTCACCTAATAAGTTAGATTTAACGGTTATGCTAAGATGCGTAGAACCTCTCAATATTTCGAGAGCTCGGGCATGACTGACGTGCTCGAAGCTTTGACCATTAACTTCCAATATTTGATCACCGCGTTTCAAACCAACGTCCTCCGCCTTTGAGCGCTTGTCTACCTTGGAGATGAAGATTCCAAAGCCTCTTTCGTAGCCACCGAGAATGCTAAAGTGCAACATCTCGTCCCTGCTAGGCCTCGCTAAAGTTACATTTCGCGTTCTCGCTTTGGCCGCACAAGCAATATTGAGCAACCTGCAAATTTAAAAATACGAATTACTACATTGACCACTATATTCCACGTTTGTTTATTCACTGTATGTCGCTTATTCCTTTCGCCTATTATCAATAATAAGAAGAGCCTGCAAAGTAGAACCTTACAAATGGCTTCCTTATTTACTTTTCGCTGTTTCGAGGCTGCCGCTATGAGGATGTAGCAAAGCTTGCTTTATGAGTAGCTTAAAGCAAAGCTTGCTTTATGAGGAAGCAATGAGTATGAATATTGGTGAAAGGGAAAAAGAAGTTGAGAGCAAAAACTGACCTCTGTTGACCCTGCATCTTTTCTCTCTCGAGTCCGGTTTCGAAAGCCTCTAGAAACTCCATCATAGTCGGATCTGTCTCAAAATCGGTAAAGTGGTTGTTAACCCAGAGAAGAACGACTCGGGCAACTCGATCTCTGACCTGTGACTGATCGAACCACTCGAGCAACTGATTGGCGACCAACAAAGGACTGTCGATGAAGGTTCGATGAGTCAAGAGGAAATCCTCGACGTAAGTCGGATCCGTGACACTGTTTTCCTCGATCAACTGAAGCATCAATCGTTCGGGAGTTCCGCGTATTACAACGTGACCTCGTCGTGCGACACCATCGACCGCACCGCGCAATTCCGTCACTAAAATCACTCTGCCGTTTTCTTCATGCCGCCTCGTATTTTCTTCGCCTTGATGCTGTATCCGAAAGTAATCCGCTTGCGTGACACAGACGAATTGACAGTCATCGAGCCTACATTAAAAAATTGACATTTTAACTCGGGACGTTTTAAAAAAGCCCTCGCATGTTACATATTACTTTTAGCTCGTTATTTCTTCTTTTGTCTTTTGTTTATTACTAATCGTATTTAAACTGATTCTGTGCTATAATTGATACTCGCATGATATTTGAATAATACGAGAGTAATGGCCATATTCATATATAAATAAATAATTAAAAAAACCGATGAGCACCGGAAGAAGTTATTGTTTCCCTAAATCGCTCTTTTTTCGACCGTGGTGATACACTTTATAAATTTTATTGTCCAGTTGTTATCGCCTGAGCGATTCAGAATATCAAGATCGATTCTGGCATCTACAAGCTTTAATCTTTAGATCTCGGTGTATTCACTTTTCTTGAGTATTTGCTGGTATTGAAAGAAATCTTACAAATAGTTGGGGAATTGAGTTTCAACTTACTTAGTTTTCATGACTCCCCTATGCAGTAGCCTCTCCATTGTCGGCAATATACCAAAGCTATCGCCCAGGTGTAATTGCTCGACTTCACCATTACTGTGTTCAATTTCGACAGCACCGTTTATGAGGACACTCCAACTGTCCAATTCCTCGCCATCGTTAAGCACAATCATTCCGGCATGCTCGACCACTGCGAATACCATGACAGCGCACAGCGCTCGTCTCACGGCCAGGGTCATATTGGTAAAGGCTTTAAGATGCTGCGTGAATTCGAGAAGTATCTCAATGTCGTCTTCCGTCCTTTCGGCCGGATCTTTTTCCAGACACTCCCTCACTGTGTCTCGAACATTTAAGCTCTAGAAGAAAAGTTATCAAATACAGATTAACTTTATCATAGTCTATTTTTTTTTTTCAGTTGAACAAGAAAATTATACAATGAAATAATAATATACAACCAACAAAGTCCCTCTAGTTCGTTATAATGACTAATAAGGTTATTAATTTTTTTTAAATTCAATTATGTTTGGCATTTAAGACAAATTTTTGTATTTGTTTGACTATTGCAATATGTTTTTTTTATAAATTCTATTTATTCTATATGTTATTCTATAAAACTTGTGGATTGGAATAATTGATTAATTACTTACATTAATCTCAAATGATATATTTGGCACATTGCATATTAATATACATTTATCAGTTTTGACCACATAGTTTTAAGACTGGCCATTAATTTTATTGAATGTACTGAATGATTTTTTCATAATCATAGTTTCTAAAAACGTTGTTTGGAAGATTCTGATGAATAACATTTGCATCGTCAAATATTTATAAAAACAATCGTATTTGTAAGCAATAGATTGCAATGATTACTAAGATACCCAATTTCTCTTTAAATGGCTTTGGATATCTCTGAATATTTTTTCAAAATTCGGGACAAAATTTAAGTTCTTACATCCATGCTCTCAGCAAGATCCTCTTCCTCATCGCTGTCCACAATGGACTCGACGAGACCCGAAAGATCAACCTCATCGGCATCTGCATCGAGAGATCCTTGTACAGATGTCATTGTGTCTGAGCCACTGTAAGCTGAACTGGTGTCACTTGAATGACTACTTCTGTTTGACTTTAGGTACAATTCGGGCCTGCCTGTCAGGCCCTGGCTGAACTGTAAACAAAAAACAAACATTCGTAAAAAACAGTTATTAATAAATTTATTATTCCTTTTTGATTTATTTCATTGTCGATGATATTGTATATTCATACTTGTGAAAACATGGAATTCTATAAGTATAGTAATATAACAATACATATTTTCATAATTTGTATTGTCTTACAAGATTATCCCGACTCTATGTTTATTTGCTATTGCAGCAAAGTTATCACAACATCACTTTCTATTTATTCAACAAAACATTGCAAGTAACATTTGTCACATACTTGATTTCTTCCACTGCTAGAGCAAATTGATAACCACATTTAATGTAATAATAAAAAAGTAAATAAATAATTAAATTATCATCAATTTTTTATTTATTTTTTCCAGTTCAATTTTTTTTTAATTCTTAAAATTTTTCCAAATTCGAATAACATTATACCCATGAACGAGTGTATAAAATATGATCATTAAGCAAATAAATCTGTTAACTGTGAATTTTCATTCTAAAAACTCATTAAATAAGTTTGTCTGTAGCTATAAATTTTGCAAAAATTTCATGTTTCAATTTCACGTGGATTGTGAATCTCAATATCAAAATATATAAATAGGATACGTAAATAACATATCGGTGTGTCATATGCATATATGCCTCAAGTACGATATTACATTTTCTGCTGCAAAGTTGATGACACGTAGTGAGGTTCGTCTGTCGATTCAACTGAACGTGGTTCTAACAAGAATTGATTTCATTTCAGTTGAATAACCCATAGTCACTTATGTTGCTGTGGCAGGAACAATTTCTTATAACTTTTCTAACTTTGAATTCTTGTTGTTAATTTTTAAATATATTATTTCAATTAAAGAAGTAGCATATCAATTAGGATCATTAATTGAAATTTGCGAGCCATGGAATTTTTGCATAAAAACTGCATGAATAAATTTATGTTTGTAACCCCAAATTGTGCAGAGATTTCATATTATAATTTACATGTATTATGAATCTCAATATGAAAATAAATAAAATAATGTGTAAGAAACAGCTTCTCTATGTGACAAATGCATGTATCCCCCAAATACAATAATACATTTTTTCCGAGTCAATAACAATTCGTGTAACATGAGATTTGTGCATTGTTACGGAATTGCCCAAAGTTGATGACGCGCGGTGGGGTTCATTCGCCGATATCGCCGAACGTGACACCAGATACGTATCGCGTTGTGAAAAAAATAACACCGGGAAATTTTGTTTGCATTATCGGATCAGTTGGAAACAAAACAAGAATTATAGCACAATTAATCATCTCGCAAACACGTAAGCATGTTGGTTTGCGTTCTTGGCATTCAACACGTTCGCATACATGTACGCATGTCATATGCTTGAAAAGCAACAGAAAAACGCACACATATATATATATATATACACACACATTATATATATATATATATATATATATGTACGCATAAAACAGAAGTAGACGAGAAAAAATGTCGCCGAATATACAGATGTGAGGCATTTTGGAAAACAAAGATGGTTGTACATGATCGTGGCAGCGACAAGTAACTCGAGCTTAAGTATCGAGCCTCACTCGAGAACCAAATATTTCCATTGATTTAACCGGGAAGGAAATTTTTCAAGGATACTTGCTATAGCAAATATTATTTGTATTTAGTATGGGATCCCGTGGGAGTTTTCTCAGTGGGAAAAATACCGAGAATGGGCGTGATTGGAGAAGAGAGATGCATTTGTATAGGTTAGGTTAGGACGCTCGATATGACATCACGCACAAACGCAAAGAGCGAGACAGAAGGAGAAGCAGCACCCACACCCACATATCCACAAAGAGAGATGGCACGTAAACGAGCGAGTTGGGCCCGAAACAAAACAGTACCGTCTGTCATGCGCTATCGTAAGAATAAGTCGAGCGAGATAAAACAAAGAAAAAAAAGAGGCTCTCCGTACGATGACAACTGCTAGTCGGGTAACGTTTCATTAGTAGAGAAGGTGGCGTGCGATCGAGGTGAAACGTTCGGTAAAGCGAAAGATCTCGGGTGGGAAACTGCGTGTCTGAGAGGAGATCGAGGTGAGCGAAGAAGAAGAGAAGGAGGAGGAGGAGGAGGTGGCCGCGACTGCCGCTGCTCGGGTAGAGTAAAAGGTATACACGTAGTGCATGTGTACACCGAGAAAGGCTCGCGTTGAGAGCCAAGGCCATTTTGAGCACGAGATTTCCGCGCTCGGTTCTACTCGGAGCTACTGCTAGAGCCAACTCACTTGGTACATGCCGAAGGCGTCCATCCTCGATGCACCGGTGCACTTAGAAAACACCTTTCAACCGCCACACTTTGGACACTACTTCAAACCATCAATTCGTAACCTTCTGCGCTATTACGATTTTTGAACTTTTATATTCCTCATCAACCAAGACGCCGCATCCTAATCTCGAGCTTTCGCATTTTTTTCGACATTTGCTTTTAGAGGCACTAACGAAGCATCACTAGCAGTTGTACAACACTAAACAGCACTGTATTAGATACATGTATATATGTGTGTATATATACATATGTGCGTGTGAGTGTGTGTGTATATATATCCTCTCGGTTGCGTCGCTTGCAGCAGCAGCATTCACATAACGCTCATACGCCGCGTGAACGTGAACTGCCGCTCGTGCGGTCCGAGAATATACAGGGAGGACACGGTGAAACTAGACAGTCCAATGCGGCTCCGTGAGAATTTAGGAAGCCTGATTGGCTACTGCCTACGGCCGCCAGTGCGTCTCATCCGAGCGGCAACTGTGTCCCCACGCGCCATCGGAATGGGCCAGTAAGGGTAGTGGTAGGGGCAAGGGACGTTACCTGAGCTGGTAGGGCAGACGCCAGAAACCAAGATTTATTTACTACTCGGTCTGCACGCATAGAGTGGGAACCGTCGGTTTGACGCGCAAGCGCATTTGCGCTGTCTAGTTTCACCGTGTCCTCCCTGTATAAGTACAGTTGTGTTGGCTGGGGCTGCGCGGTGCGCTGCGCTATGCTCCTGCCGCAGGGCCGTCCGGAGAGCTAGCGGTTTACGATGAGAGGGAACCATCGAGAGACGAAGGCTTACACGAACACGAGCCAACTTTCTCCCACTCTGGTTACTCCACTTGTAGGTATAGTATAGCCATTCGCGCTGGAGCTCTTCGACCTCCCGCCAACCGTGAAACACGGCGGAGCTCTCACGTGACCGACCGCCGTAGAAGATATGCAGGGCCGGCCGTGCGACCGCGGGTGGGTGCCTCCGGGGTGCCCCACCTGTAGCTTCTTCATTTCTTTACAGTCGTATCGCACCGTCCACTGCTACATTCAGCATTGCTTACAGTCACGTACTTGTTATTATTATTACTTATTATTATTATTACTCTATACTGCCATTACCTGCTATACTTTTGATATTCTTGTTTTTATCTGTTAACGTCGCTTGACGTTCATTTCGCATAAGTTTGAGAAGAACTTTGCTGCAAATTGCTTCCTCATCATTTTTGGGTTTTTTAACGCATGAAGTCAATAAAAAGAATCAACGAAACGATGATTGAATAAACATTTAAAAAAATGAAAGATCAATAAGATATTTTCCTAATGAAGAATTTGTGAATTTTTTGTTTTGTGCCATTAACGGGAAAAATGTTGTCTGTCGGATATTATGTGTCAGATTTATCGCTTATCGATTATTATAATTAGGAGACAAGCGAGGATTAGGACAATTGGAAATGGATCCAAGTAACTCGGAGAGAACGCTTTGGACTGACGAGAGACGACGGATGGGCTTCAGTAGCTAGTGAGTAGCTCGGGGCAATCAGTCGGGTTCTATGGGAATAACAATGAGAAGCAACGTCGCCTTGCTTAGAGAGTAAATTCTCGGACGACTTGGCACTATGAAGAGGCTGCTTGCAGCCAGAGAGGCCACTGGCCGTCGAGGTCTCGTGATTTACACGACCCGTTACACCGTTCTCGGCCTACCTCGCTCCTCAATTATTACCCACAGCGGTCTCTCACTTTTCCTTTTGTACCTGCGTACTTTCCAAAGCGATCCTTTCGGCATCCTCCATATTTATAACCATTTATACCTTTATTACCATTATCGCCACAATTATACAAACATCCAATATTTCATTAACCCTTAAAATGTAAACATACCGTTGTAAATGTGAACAAGTTTAAAGTGCAGTTTTTCGTTCACATACACAACAGACATTTATTCTAAACCCATGTTTTCAATGTTTTGGATCATTCTGGGTTTCCTGACAGAAAAATCTCGAAAATTCTTTTTTTTTTCACAACAACAATGTAAGAATGTTTAAAGTGCAATTTATGGCAAACGATGGCAATTTTTAAAAGATTTAAATAGTTATGACTTTGTTTGTCCCTTTTCAAGGGATTTAGTGAAGCTTGGAAAAATTGTCAGGTTCCACAGTTTTGTCTCATTCGTGAAAACCTAAAAATCCTTAGAAAACTGAACTCAATGAAATTGGAATCCGTATTGAATTTCGTTCCGAGGACCTTTTTTTCCAAGAACTCTTTTTCTGCGGTCTTTTTCCCCTACTAGTCGCCACACGAGTTGATTCACTCGGTCGGATATTACGTAGACGAGGAGACCTACGTCACTCGTGACACTATGTCGCCGCGAGTTTAAATGTTCTCAAGCCTGCAATACCGAAATTGCAGGGGTAATATGAGTCAACTGATACTCTACTGATGATTTTATTACTGGTCATTTACGAGGCATGCAATGTCTTCATTGTTTCGAACATACTGAACGATGCAATAAAAAAAAGCATATTTTCGATAATACGCCCGGGAAAAGTAATTAACAAGCGGGCCGATAAATACCCATTTCAGGAGATAACACTTAATTAGTAGTAGGTTTGACAACGAAATAACTCTCCATTTTTTAGTACCTTCCACATGCATTCTTACCAATAGACTATATTGTAAAATAAATGAAGCATCTTTATTGATTTTTTATAACGTTAATGGGTATTATATACTTTACATAACAGAGCATAAATGAATTGTTTCAAGTATGTTACGGAAACGCCGCAGATGACGTTCGACTAACGTTACAAAAGATTGATTTTGTTCACATTCTCGCTCGAGCTTGCCGCACGAGTGGCTTCCACATCGCGGGATATTACGTATAGGCGAGCGATACGCGTCATACTATGCCGCTTTTCAATACTTTTCAGCCCACGGTATCACCATGCAGCTACTATGGTAGTAGAGAGCCTATATGAGGTGACAGTTATAAGTCGGACATCGGTTTTTATGGGTGTTTCGTCGATATTTTGATTAATGTAAGGTGCAGTGCCTACAAACGCTGTTAAAAAATATTGTAAATTTACATTGACAAGTAATTAGTAATATGCAAAAAACTAGTGTATGAAAAAGGAATAGTATAAGATTCACACTAGAAAGAACAATAGTAGTGTAATATTATGGACGTCTAAATTGAAATATTCTCAACACAAAAAAAAAGTGATCCAAGGACTGAAGGACTACGGTCGTTGGCTTATTGGCAGTAACTTTAAATATTAGTTATTCCGTGGAATTGTACTCTTGGTGTTGTATCGTATACCCTGTCGGGTTGTCACGATTTCCCCTTCTCTCAGTTTTTCCTATCACTCTCTACCCGCACTTCGTTAAGGTAACCTAACTTCCGTGGTGTCTGCAACCGAATTAGCTAGACTGTAGCGCATTTGCCACGAGCACGGCGAAACTCTGGGAAACCTGTACCGGACGTATTCTTTTGACTGCTCGGTGTAAACACAAAAATCACTTAACTTATTGATATTACATGTATTATATTTTTATTATTGTTCATATATTAAATATTTAAATTTAAATCTTATGAGCCTTGGAATTTTTAATGTTGTAAATTTTCCGTTATTTTTTTTACATTTTTTAGCTAAACTATTGAAGTTAAGACAAAAAGTTTGAGGGAAATTTTGTAGTCCGTCTGACGCACTACAAAAAAGTCGCTGGCGAGTTTTTCATACCGATGATATTTACAAAGTTACAGACCAACTAAGTCGTGGTTCTTGTTTTTTTAACTGTCATTATGTGAACATTGAATTGACTAAAAAATTGTCCAGGTCAAATCTTATGTATTGCTAACGGTTTTAAGTTACAGACTAGTTGAATCTTATTTCGGTGGTTTTTAACACCCACAAAAAGTGATGTCAAGCGTATGATTTTCACCCTGTATGAATCCCAAAAAGATAAGTCCCAAAACTATCGCACGAGCTACGATTTTGTGTGGAAGAAAATAGCCACGATATGTTTTCGACGTGAAACAGATTTACTTCGATGCCCCTATTGCAGCACCGCCACTCAAGAGGGCATTTACTTCGTGTCGTCGATTGAAAACTCATGTCATATATCATCGAGTGCGTCGAGATCCAAAAAAACTTTGGGGATAGTTGTGGCGGGGATCGTCCCTTAGATAGTTAAGAAAGCCCGCCGGGTCTCAGACTGGTTTTTCACGGCGTCAGCATTTCGTAACGTGCAAATAGAGTGAGATGGATATAGACGAGAATCGTAAATCAATATTTACCGTGTCGTCGAAGACCAGATTAACCTGACGATGGTCGGTGATGGGATGAGGGTGCGGAGGTCGAGGCATCCTTCCACCGCCATGTATTTCCGGGTAGTCGATCTGCAAACAAGTAAAAGTTATCCGAAATTAAATATACATTATACTACAAGTTGTATTTATTTTCATTTTTTTACTATCATTATCTCTTGAAACTTAAGGACCAGTTGGATTATTGATTGTACAGAAAACGCTGGTGCTATCTATCGATAATGCTTAATATCCCATTCCATAAAATGTTAATTTTATATTGCATAAAGTGATTGAATCATTTGGGGTAACTGTGCGCAGCGTTTAAACTGTGATCACCCCCGTTCTCTCCGAATAAGTTGAGGGGGAATAGCGGTCAAACAGAGATAGGGAGAGAGAGAGAGAGAGAGAAGAGAAACAAATTTAAAAGTGTCGACCGCGGAAAACTATTCTACGCGACACAGCAGCCTGAAAGTTGCGTGTTTACGTTGATATGTCTACTTGTTCAAGTTTCAGCTGCGTTAACATTGCGTTTCTATCGAATCGGGTTGGTTTTCTGAGCATCCGAAAGAACCATCGTTGTGGTGGACGTATATGTACAAGACACACACAGAGAAAAAGACTCGAATGGGAAGAGTCGATGCGGGAATGAAAGAGACAGGAACAGAGATAATACACAAGAGAGGACGGATCGAGCGAGTGAAAGAACGAAAGTCAACGAGACGAATGTGTGTCGGGCCGGAACTCGTAGGCCGGACTTCCGGTTGATACACCGACTCTGCCGGCGACTATTCAGAGTCATCGGGATAGGCTGTGAGCTCGCTTCTGTTCTTTCGAGCAGTCCTCCTATTTCACGCGCACTCTCATTTACCATGAATTTCCGTAAAACTCGGAAGTCGCTAAGTGCGCTCGTCAAAAATGTTGATTTTTCTATGTAATAATAGTGACATTATAACTTTTATTTAAAACTAGACAATATTCTTTTTCAGTTTAATAATACATTTCTACTGTTCATTTTGTTTCCAGGAAAGAATGAACGGTGAAAAGAATGGCTGCGTCTACTTTAGTTTTTAACAAAAAAATGTAGGCTTTAAATTTTAACGTCTTGTCGATCTTTTATTTTAATACAAAAATTTCTAACCGTGCTTTGACGCAGTGACTGTTCTAATATAGCAACTGAAAGGGAAAACAGCGCGATAAAGCATCCGCAATATGAAAAACAATATGACTACGGGAGCGCGTGTCGAAGACGACGAAAGAGGAGAAGCTAGATTTCCAACTGTCGTTCAAAGTTATTTCGTCGTCTGCGTAACAAGAATCATCATGGTAAGTCATGATACGAGTTAAACAAAACGCGAAATGCGAAACGAAACGCGAGCGTGACGCAATGGGTAAACAGCGAGAATGCAGAAACGAGCAGCGGCGTGTCACTGTTGCGCGTGAAATAAACAAATTAAAAGTATAATAATCGTCGTTTCTAGAGTAGGGGTTTTACAAGAGTACACAGGTAGAGAGCGAAGTATAGGGCTCGCTGGCTCGTTGGCAGGCGGTCACGCGGGCTCCCTCGCTCGCTACTGCTTTGCTTTGCTTCGCTTTGCTTTGCTCCGAGAAACCTCTCGAGTTGTTTGACCGGTTTTATATTCCACGCGGCATACCACTCTCCACCGCGAGCCAAAGTACCTTTAAATCAACCTATATTTAAACATTATACAGATTAAATGTACAATACAGATCCCGTTGAACGATCTATCTATTGTCAATAATATAATATACAATAAGAGTTATAATAAAATGTAAATGGATTAGGAATTCGAAAAAATTATTTGTCAAATATGTAATGGAATTTCCCAGTGGTATATGATACAAGATACGCGGAAAACGGATTTGACGGAATGAGAGGTTGATTAATCTTTGAATAATGTATCGATAATGAAATATTAGGCGTGCGATGTTGTTTCGTCGGCGATGTCACCGCGCGGTGTGGTCTCCGCGTGCCGCACAATCGAGTATCCTACCGACTATTACCGAGTTTGCTGGTTCCGCGGAGTCCGGGGGCAGCGGACAGCGACCCGAATAACGTCCCATCGAAGTAGTACTAGCAAGATCGCGAGAGTCTAACGGGCACAAGTAACCAATGCATTATGTTCAATCGAACGCACACGTTCTTCCCTCTGACTTCGCGCGGCCATAGTGATACAATTTCTACTTTGCACGCTTGTACCGTGAAAGTTTTTTTTTTACTTTCTCCTAGAGGCGTTTTTTTCATCAAGACATTTTTTTCGAGAATCTCATGCTAGAACATATAAAATGGTCTGAAAGGTCGAGGAAAGTGTACGGATGTATGTGTGAGGACCGGTCAGAACGCGAAAGTCAGTTTCACGCACGCCTCACGTTCACGAAGCCCCATTTTCACACCTTGCCAAATACAAATTCGTACTATACCATAAGCAATAAAAGTTTTCTCAACTCGTGCGTTTGCAGGATGAGCCGAAGGTGAGTGCTTGCATTTATCAGGAAAATTTTTATCACATAAGTATCGTCGAATACTATGATTTGACTCGGTGCGAGAAATAGCGTTTTACGCGCACGCTTCACGTTCGTAAATCCCGATTTTCGAAAAACTTTAGGAAGTAAGCCAAAACTTTCTAATGCCCGGAAATATCAATATTCAATCGTTCGTAACACTCGAATGGAATTTTCTACGGGAGTGGTGTATCAACTCTTTTTAGTTACCGTAGTTTGTTTTGAAAACTATACACAGATACAATTTTTTTACAACTTTTAACATTGCTTACTCAATAGAACCGACTTTCAATGAGGCTTCCTTGATGGAGAAGCCAAAGCCAACTAACATACTTTCTCATTGAGTTAGCTTTGTAAAAAGTGAAAAATAATAAGGAATTATAGAGCAAGGTTCTACTTTGCACCCTTGTTTTTCTTTTTCTGATTCTGTCGTCCACGTTTTGTTTTTTTTTTAAATCATTTCTCACCGGGTATCTAACCTCTAATGTAACGAAACATTTGATTGAGAACTTACGTCTGAAGCATCCTCAAGACTTTTCTCTAAACGAGAGTGGTATCGAGAAAAAAAAGTGAAACTCGTTTAAAATTAATTTTTTCTATTTTTCTGTGATCAGCGTTTCATTTTCCAATTCATACGTAAGCTGCAATACACAACAGAGTTTTTTCTAGCATTGATTGTGATAGAGAAAATCATAATTTTCTCGCTATCGACGAAAGGAAGATCGGATTAATTATTGGTAAATCAATTTACCTCGGTCAAGGCAACCGAAAGAGTACTAGGCGTTCCCGGCCAACTTTTCGACTCTGAACGACCCCGTCTTTTTCTCATGACAATACGAGGACGTGCCTGTCTTCCTGCCGGTTCCTGAACGCCAGCGTATTTCAACATCTTGTAAGGATATTATTTTTCTTCGTTTATCTTGTTTTTGAGAGTTACGCCGCTCAGCGGGAAGCTACAGCGGGTCTTGGAATCGATGTCTCGACGATATTTCCATATGTCACGGTATCACTGTATCCGTAATATCGTATCCACGAACTGAGAGGGCGCGTGCATAAACAAAAACACGCGCAAACACCGACACTCACACACATATGACACTCTCACAGACTTTTACATCGCGATAACCGTTGCATCTCAAATGCAGAGCGAAAAATGATACAAAGCAGTGACACTGTGCACAGTTTGACGTCTTTAACGTCTCGAAATTGAAAGGTTTGCGACGAGAATGCTTTCTACGAGCGCCGTTCGCGAGATCCTGTGGAATTCGGTCAATCGAAAACTCGTGCTCTTGATAATACGCGCAAGAACTCAACACAGCTGTAGCTATAGATATTTTAATGACAATCACGTCACGTGTTTTCCATTACTTCAAATTCAACCTTTTTTTATCCTCTTGAATTTGTTCGTACCGATGACACTGATTCTCATTCCATCGAACACAAACACCTTTTTTCTTAATTATATCTTTGGCTATTTATTTAACACGTTGCTTTCGGTAATTTACCTCTCTATATGTATCAACGGAAAATTCAGCAATGTCACAATGATGTGTGAAACGAGTTGCGTTATTTTTGCCACTGATGTGTTGCGAAAATGATAGGGTATTGATTAAACCGTCGCGATTCGCACGGTTGGGGCTTTATGTATTTAATATTTTGTCAAGTCGGTCGGAGAAGGCGCAGCGCACTGGCAACTCCAACCGGCGGCAACCCAGCATGCACTGGTGCTCTGGTGTTTCGTCGGGTTTTGAGAACCCACACATATGTTGCTGTGGTACAGTGGTGGTATGTATATAGTTTATGCGTCGGTACGCTAAAGGAAAGGGAAACGAGAATTGGTCACATGACCGCGACAAAGCTACACGTGTTGAATGCGTGTTGGGTTTATGTTAGTTTCTGGACTCCCGGATCCTTCCAACCGCTCTAATACAGTTCTCGCTGACACATGTGCAACTGGCATATACTCTCTGTGAACTTGGATTCAAACATAACTCGATCTTCTCGATACAGGAACAACGGTTGCAATCTCATCTTCACTCAGAAAGCGATTATTTGTAGATACTAGGATTTGGTAACCGTTAACAAATTATCATGATAAATACAGGGAAATAGAACTTATTTAATAATTAACATATTGCTCAATTAAACATTGGCACAAACAGTGATTCATTAGAGGTTAATAAATGTTTATTTAAACTGCTAAATTGGCCTAATAGTGATTCATTAACCCTCCATAGTTACTTGAGGGTCAGAATGACCCTGCTACACGTGTTAGAGTCGGACAGAGTTACCACGGAGAAGTAATAGTTGATAAATGCATGACTAAATGAAAACTTCCCTTTTCAGTGTCAACGTAAGTATTTAACGAATACTTACTTGATACAATGCATTGGCTTTTAATTTTTCAATACGTATTTGCAGTTACAGATGCATTTTTTCTCAAAATCAGATTACCTATATTTATAGAAATGATCGCACCGGGAGAACAGATTTCATTGACGGCAAAAAATATTTTTTCGATTTCAATGAAATAGTGGATTTGAATTTTGACGGCAACATTTTATCAGCTGTACAGAGACAATTACTTAGTCTTTAAACACTTTAATTGTTTTAAAGAGACGTTTCAATTGATTCAAAGAAATGCTCTTATTAATTCAAAATTCATACTATTATATGTCTATTCAACCCTATCGCTGTGCATTCCTTCTAAATGAATAGAAATTTATTTGACTTCTCTACAATAATAAAAACGACAGTTCCAATTAACGCTTTCCATTGTGTAGCAAAACACCAGCTTGCCGCATATCCTCGTACGCACTGCCGAGCTACGATTGTGACGCGTTGTGACGGTTGACGGGTTGTCGACAAGCGGGCTGTACTTGTATCAAATATAGATTTGTGAGTTATAAGAAAATCAGCATAAATGTCAACTGTTGAAATTACTTTTTAAAACACTATTAATATTACTATAGTTCTTAAAATTTTAAAAAGCAGCTGAACTAAATAAATTTTGTTTTAGTGAATAAACTCTTTTCTTAGTATGCAAAAGTTTGCCATGCGCGTCAGTGTGAAACATAGACGATGCGAAGAATGCACCACCCGGAGGAATGAGCTTGGGCCAAGACTCCCGTCTCGTAATCCCCCATAGTCCACGCAGCTCGTGCTGTCAGATCGGAGAAACGAGAACGAGCTAAAAATTTCTCCGACGCCTCCACTCGCATCTTTCTCTTTCTTAACCCTCCTTCCTTTCCACGAGGAACGAACGCCGCAGACGCTACTGACGCCGCTTCTATATTTTCTTTCCTCACATTTCGGTCTCAACTAGAAACGTTCAAAGTTTAACTTCATCGCAGGCAGCTTATATCGAAACATTGTGTTCAAACTGCCGGTTTATTTAATTGACAATCCTTCATACGTATACATTCCCATCCGAAAAATTTATTCCATAAAAACTTGAGCAGTTGGTGCACTAAGAAAATCGGTATGAAATCAACTCCATTTAAGATACTAATAAAAATCCCTCGGAAAAAATGTAATTTTTTAATTAAAATATATGATTTTTAGGCTTCAATTATTCTGCAGTTTTGAAAATGTCGATAATTTTCTGGCTGTTAATTCTCAAAATGACGAAAATAAAAAGAAAAAAAAAAAAAATTTTAATGAAAATATTACGCGATCTAGTAGAAACAAAATTGTAAATATTGTCATTATTATTATTGTTATTGAAAATGACTATTATCAGTACACATCGCCAGTGCTGACATTGTTGATGTCATGTTTGTCTTTATGTTGTTTCGAATGACTAAAACTGTCACAAAGGATTTTGTTATGAGTGTTTGCTAAAAGTACCGTAGATTAATTATCAAATTGTAAAACTAATTGGTATAGCGAATACCGTTGTCGAAAATTGTACAAGCCTTAACTGGCAAATACGGTATGTACTCGATTGTTGAGAGGGTTATAACGAAGAGATGTAACACGCCAAGTCGACTTTATTTTGGGTATCTCGTGGGGTGGCTGAGTGCTTGCGGCTCGCACTTCTTGTCTCCTCGTTGGTTCGTGTGTCATTGGCGTCAAAGCACAAAAACCTCACGACTAACTAAAAGAAAGGATATAATACGCTTGCATGCACTCTGGTGCTCTTGCTCATATGCGAACACGTACGAATTGTTCACAACACGCTCGAATACGTTTTGGGAGAGATAAAAAAAACAAGGCAATGAAATGTTGCGTTCGCCGGATTTCTAAACTTATGTAGTCTGTAGTTTAAACTATACCTAAAATTTGTTTACAATAATCGTATTGTAAATGGGCCGGAGTCCTTCATCCTTCAATTTGATTTTTCCCTCTGTTTTTAAATTTTGATGCTTCGAAACTACATTTTCGAGTGTACCTACTTTATATCTCTTTTGGACATTCTCGCTGTTCAGAGACGTAGTACTATCACTTGGCCGAGCTCAGATGTATAAAAAAAATCATGGTGAAAAAAACCGTGGTCAAATAATATAAGTAATTGTATACATTATTTTTTGGTTGGTGTTGGAACAAATATTGCAGCTGTTTATGATTAGTAACATTGATCAATTGTGTATGTGTGTGTATGAGAGAAAGGGCGTTACCCTTTTCGGGGTTGAGGTCCACTGTTATTATTGACACATTGTCATAATATTGGACATTTTTTGATTTTCTAAAGTATACTTTTTCTCCTACGGATTATTTTTCTGTTGAATTATATTTCCAGAGATATTTTTTCTGGATGTTTTTTTTCTGTATATATTCTTATCTGGATTGAAGAAAATGTGGCAAGTGCATGTCGAATAGTGATGCGTAATCCCGATTTGAGATAACGACTTGGCGCCCCGCACACAAAGTTGAGTAACGAAAGACTATTGGAGCCGAACGTCCGGCCAGACTCAGCCAATGCTAACGTGATAATTCTCGCTTGCTTCTGCTCCTCTCTACAGCTATAATCTCTACGCGGATGTGCATTTTTCTTGTAATAAATGTTAGCCTTCGGCTATGCTTTGTATATACGCTTAAAACGTCCGGTACTTTTGGCAACTATCAATTTTTCGGTCATGCGAACATTATAATAGTTACTTTTACTTTTTTCCCATCTAAACAATAATTATTCCAAATGCAAGATACAATTGGCTTTTTACTTATTCATAAAGTAGCGCTTCCCCGCGACT
Source organism: Tromatobia lineatoria (assembly GCA_949699805.1). Taxonomy (NCBI): domain Eukaryota; kingdom Metazoa; phylum Arthropoda; class Insecta; order Hymenoptera; family Ichneumonidae; genus Tromatobia; species Tromatobia lineatoria. Next base: position 8,971,449 of record OX453052.1, read on the forward strand.
ATTATTGTATTATGCAAGGATACAGAAACAAACCTTGCACATTGCTTCCGCATTATTTTTCACTTTTCGTAAAGCTTTCTCCGTAAGAAAGTTTAAATCGATAAATATACTTCCTCATATAGATATATATTTGTAAAAAATTTAATATAATGAGGAATGCGTTATTAAGGTTTTATCTCATCAGAAATGTCCGTTGATTGAAATGTTTTTTTTACTACTCGACTAAATGAAAATTCGTAACGGATCAAAATGCATGAATATCACAAAATGATTATCACAGTATGTCAAATATGAATTTCGCATTGCGATATATTTCGATGAAACTTTGTAAAGAATCTTTTTAGGGATAAGTGGGTTTTTGTTTTGTTGGGCAACGATACGACGATAAGCAACGTGTTATTAATTTTAGTTTCCGACAATGTAAAATATAGGTTGTACAGTAGATTTCTCTGAATGTGCTATAGAGACAACGTAGCCATATGCGTAGTGTTTGGATTAGATGTTCCGAGTATTCCGGGTATGGTAGAGAAGCGACTAGTGTACGGCGGCGCCGAGGTACTGGTCGGCACGACGACGTAGAGCGTAAAATATTGTAGGCCGTTAGCTGCGTATACGCTCGAGGATAGTGCGCGTAGCAGCAGCAGCAGTGTTGAGTGTCGCATCGCGCGTGTGTGCTCGCCAGACTTGGCACAACACCCGATGTACGGCCCGGCATGAATGGAAAGTCGAGCCTTGCCCTCCGCGCCACCAGCTTCGCCGGCGCGCACTATCCATTATCCAATGCACTCGGAACAACGCTGCTCGACTACAGTATCGTCTATCGTATATGCGTGCTCGGTTGCGTATCGAGTGTGCCTGCTGCTGCTGCTGCTGCTGCTGCTGCTTGCTGCCTGCCCTCACACACCCACGGATTATTCGCCCACGCGTCACGAACCCATAACGATCCGGAGATAAACAATATTTTTGCTAAAACTTGTTAAAATTTGTTTGGCAGCCGCAAATCATTTTTTGTTTTCTCGTTTTAAAAATTTCTTATGAATTTTTTCTTTTTTTTTTTTCTCCAGATTTCACGTGAGAAAATTCAAAATAGTCTCAAACATTTGAGGAGGAAAGTGGCTTAGACGAAAAGGGTCCATCTGGGTGATTGTGAGATTGAGATTGAGTATCAGTATCGATATAAGTATGTGTGTAAGTAGGAGTATGAGCGCGATGTGCAAATTATTGATGTTATGAATAATAAAAATTTGATTGAAATTCAAGTACGATTTACATATGGACTAACTAAATTTTTTGAAAAACTTCTTTCGACTGTGACACGGCAAAGTCGAATCTTGCTAATTGCTTACCCACACTATTTTGAAGCTTCCTCTATGAGGAAGTCATTATTGATAAACATAATTCCTTGTGGCTTCGTAAAATTTTTTAAATAATGAGGAAATAATTTGCCAAATTCTACTTTTCAGACTTATTTCCTTTTTTCATTACAAAAACGTTCAGCCTTGAGCGTCTGTGTTCTCTTTTTTCAACAGTCACGCGGCAAGAAGCATCTGAAAAGAGTCGTTTAGTGCGTCCCTGAGACTAAAATGTATGCTTTTTTCGAGTTGAATGAGATATCAAGTAAATCTTATCGGGAATTTTCGCCGGTCTAAAAAAAAAAATTGACAAATTTCGATGTAAATGAAAATACAAAATCAAAAAATGTATTTCGAATTAATAACGACATTTTACTGGAGAATTCTTAAGGTGTCAAGAGAACGTCGAAAAATTGGCTCGCGAAATAACTGTTGAATGCGTTATGAACAAGATTGACAAAAATGATGGGACTGCCGTTGGAAGCTTCGTTCCTCCAAGAATTATCGAAGCCAGCCAAGTGTGTCACGCAGAGACACCGATAAACAAAACAGACCCTTGATCGCAGCAATACAAGCACAACCGTAATATGTTGCGCTACTCTTGTGTAAGTGTAATGAGATTAAAGGGAAATTGGAGATAGAAGTGTGAGAGTGGCCAACAAAATGTCAAGGTGAAACGAACATACTATTAATTAAATATTACGAGTAAAAATAAACAAGTATCCAAGTTGAGCGGCAACAGAAATGGAACAAGTAAAATGGCAATGATGACGTGGGATATATAGGAATAAAATGAGTCAAAATATTTTCAGATATATAAAAAACAAAAGAATGCAATGCATATGCGAAAGGTCACAACCGTTGCAGGTCACGGGGTCACATGTCTGCGAGGCGCTCCTTACTAACATCCCGTTTCACGAACTAATTTACTTTGTCGGAGAACGTGAGATAAAGTGAAATGCATAAGCGAAAAATTGCTTTATATCACGACACCCAAGGTGCATTTTTTACTGCTTTTCACACAAAAATTCGATTTCAATAATTGATTTTGAGTGTCGCAAAAAAATAATTTATAGTGCAAAATGAGACACTTTCCAAAATTCGGAAATATACAGTTTTTTGCATTGAGCAAAAATTATCGTATTTGTCACCGTAAAGTGACAACTATTTATTTTCATTCCGTAGAAACAATTTTTAAATAGTTGGCCCAACTATCAGCGTTGATTATACTGTAATTGCAATTGTGTTTTCGATTAAATTTGACATTCCCGAAAAAAAAAATCGTCAGGAGAAAAATAGGACAGTCTCGTATTGCTACGAAACATTGGCTCTTGGTTTTTGCTATTATTTGGTATTGGATTCAATGCCAAGAATGTGTAGGCTGGTCACACATCGCGCTGGGGTCGATGAAATCAATTATACGTGCGACTTTTGTAAATAGAATAGAAATGTAGGTACCCACCTACGATACTAGCTACAGTCTTACATTTCTTCTAGACTAAAATATTTTTCAAAGTTATTTGTAAGGTTTAAACATCAAAAGTTAAGTATGATTTGTTGAAGTTGATATTTTTTAAATTTACTTTGATTTTCCTCTTGAATTGAGTCATAGAAAAGCAATTTTCAATTTTTTCCCATTCTTAATTTTCTCAAATTTGACGCTTCAAAGGATTTTTCACCTTGCTTCGTAAATTTCTTCCCAAATAACTCTTTTATCCCTGCAGTTTTTAATCAAATTGTACAAAAATTTAATTTCTATACCTTCTTGAATTGTTTGAATTTAATGTTACAATACGGGTGACATTTAATGTTGTTTAGGATTGCATTTAACGCAAATCGGTTAAAAGATTATTTAAATATGTTGTACTTTTAAGTGATCCCGTTGAATTGTATTGTCGAATACAAGTGTCGGAGTGATTTTGACTTCGTAATTTTTTTTCAAATGACACTTTGACCCGTGTAGCCTAATTATCCGCCTAACCGAATGGGGCTCATCGTAGCGGAATACTAATTCGTCATAACAAAACGAAGAACATGCAAATAATAGTCGCTCTTATCGTGACTCATTCTAGTGCGAGACGATGGCTATTTAATAATATACTCCGGACAGCGCTCGTGTCACGAGGCTTTTGATTGCCGAATGGTACCGCGTACCGATAGGATGCACGATTAACTCTGTAATTAATACCGGCGCCGAGTATGCGCAATTCTGCGAGAGAGCGAATCGATATACTCCGCGGGGACCTCAACTACCGAAACCTGAGATTGGCTGGCATCCCCACCCCAAAACGTCCTGTCCATGACAACTCGCAATTTACCGACAACCGATGGGATTAATTTCAATTTCAACGCCATCACGATAATGCAATGCAGTTTAATTCTATCACTCTAAGAAAAATCATCGTTAATGTATCGTTCAATTATAGGGTGAACATACCAGTAAATAGACGGTCAAGCAATTCCGCTACTTCAGCTAGTGTAACGCTATAATCTCTGTCTGTATTGTGAACAAATTTGAGAGCATTCAATTGGTTAGAATTAACTCTTTCGTTTCATGAAATTATAAGCTGCATTCGATTCATGATGAAGTTTATATAAATGTCAACATAAAAATACGAAAAAACCCTGTGACTGTTGAGCCAACCAAACTTGAGTCCAAAGTGGACGTTCTTGACAATAAATGGATTATTCAAATTTTATTTATTTATTGATTTATTTTCTTGTCGAAAAAAAATCAAGAAAATCACGTTTTTTCGCCCGCTGCAAGTGAATATAAGGCCATAAATGTGAGGGTATAGAAGAAAAGTGCGTTGAGAGCGCGTAGGCAGATTCAACAGTAAAACAGACTTGACAACAAGAGCATAGCAGTGGTTGTCGAGCTACGTTGGGAGGGGGGAGGGGCTACTATCATTTGGTGATGACTCGCGGTGGTGTAGCCTAACAATGATCGTTGCACCGCGTTGAACGCGAGACTGATAAGACTCTTGTCTGGATATTCGTTGTCTTTTCTGTCTGTAGGCGCTTAGAACTGGCGACGGGAAGTCGTATCTGTTGAGGAACTTGAAGCAACGATCAACACTCAAAGCTAATTGGTATAATACGCCCGTTATATTTGCCCTTATTCGAAAAAAACAACAATTTTATTTCTCGCAATTGTTTTAAGACTCTCGGCAACTTTGTTTTAAGACTCTCAGCGACATCCCATGGGTCGCTTGCATTTAATTATTTTAGTACCAAAAAATTATTTTATATAGTTAATTTATGAATAAACACATGCCTCAAGTTTGAAAACATTCGATGGAATAATCTGTTCTTGAAAAATGCCTGAAAACACACAATTTTTTAGAGTGTTGACAATGCAACGAAATTTAATTACTGCATGATAAGATTGCCCGTGCACATGGTGTAACTTATCACGTCGATGATTCTTTACCACCGTTGATCATAGAGCCGAACATGGTTTCACATAGAATAAGAATCTCGCAGTGTGAAAAATGTAGAAATGCTTTTAACCGATAGAGGAGGGTCGGCAAAGCAGTATTTATTGCGCCGAGATGGCAGCACCGACTTGGGATAACTGCGTGAACGTTCTTTACATTAATTAACAAGGGTAATGATTTTATTTCTCGTTATGTGCAAATCGTAGCCAAGAGTCATGATGTTTATGCATTTTTTAAATGAGCCAGGGAATTAAAATTTAGTGAAACGAAGAATCTTCTTATTTAAAATTGTCGGAAAATTTGTGCAGCAAAGAGACGTGTCGCAGACTGATATTTTTTTTTGTAGAAAGAGGTTATCCAGGTTTTGGTAATAACGTTATGGTTAAAGTGATTTTCTGACATGGTACAGCATAGTACGAAATTTAGCCCCCGCTGGTGTCGAGTTCCGGTCTTCGTAGTGCATATATGTAGATAACCATAATTCGCATGCCGAGAGAAGAGGTAGATATTGATTAGCTGTCACTGTCGGGCAGAGTTGCGTCTCGAGTCTCTCCACTCGTCTTGACAGCATTGTTTGTCCCTTCGATATCAAGACTCGCCCGCCATCCGCCCACACGCCTTTATAATAAAACACACACTATTGTTGACAAATATTCACTCTATATACTCATCGAGGCGTCAAAAGTTCATAAACTTAACGATATTTAATTTAATCTTTCTGTCGAACACATTGCTACCCATTTCAATAGTTTTGTGAGTGTTTTCCAGCCGTCTTTATCATCGAACTTCAGTTTGGTGCCTAATTGAACTTAAAGTAGTCTTTTCGTAGTACATTGTGACTTTGCGTGTGATTCACAAAGAATCGAGAAAAGGTCGATGAAATAACAATCTGGAAAAAATCAATCGTTTATATATGATTTTTTCTGAACGTATAAATTGAGAGAAATGTGCAGGGCCTTGGTAAATTTTTAGAGACAGTTATATTCTTTTCAGGTACTATTTTCGTAGTATCATTAACTCTCTTTGCCGTTAACGTAACTACCAAAATAGTCACATGGACTAATAAAATATATTTTCATTAGTAAAAAAGTTAGATTGCCGGTAATAACCGGCAATTTACCATGATCATGGTAACAAGATAGCTGCGTATAGCGTAAATCGCTAGAAAAACCGGAATGTAACTCGATTGCTATGTTGAGTCGAGGGATTATTGCCATATTTTTTCTCTCCGTTCATCCTGCGTAATATACTGTTCAGTAAAAATATAGTATTGTTGCTTCAACCATGTATTTTTCTCTTAGTGCGAAGCAACGGGATTTTAGTAATTGAAAATTTCTTATTAATGTAAATACTCACAACTATCATCTCCGATGGCTCGAGTACGAAGCACTCATTGGGTCTCCTGGCGCTGCCTCCCGTCCGCTTGCCGAAGCTGAAACACCAATGGCGATGAGCCTCTAGTTAGTTATTGTCATCCGAAAAAAAGGCTAGAACTAATTAGAGGAACATGGTGAACAAAGTCAAACGCATAAGAGAAGAATAAGTTCATCACGTTACCCGAAGTGGATTTTTACTGCTTTTAACCCAAAAAATCGATTACAAGAACTGATTTTGAGCGTTGACTTCATCAAATTCGGACAATATATGCGGTTGTTTAATTGGATGTTATTGAACTTCATCAGCGTTAATTATCTTTCAATAACTACATCGTCGTCATTATATAATTTTATTGAAAAAGGATTTTAATTTTTTTAATTTCCATTTATTGCATTGCAAAACTACCTTAATTTGAAATCACAATTGTACATCAAATTTAAGTGACGAGTTTATTCATAAAGACTTTCAGTCTTTTCCAACAGTAAACCATTCAGCCGACACAAACAAATCGGGTACATGTTTATTAAAAATGCAATTGTATTTATTCAATATAAAACAAGTTTAAATAAATATTGTCCACTATAATAAATATCGAAACAAATATTGTTTTGATTCAACGACGAATTTAGTTTGTAGGATTGACGGTATAATACAAATATGTTGTCCAACATTTTCATAGGATATTTGCTGCTGTTGTTGTTGTTGTTGTTGTTGTAGCTGCAGCCAAAAGTAGGTAGGTACGTAAGTAGTCGCCAGTTGACGGTCAACCGTCAACAATACCATAAGGTTACCATAGGGATAATTCGATATATTTAAAAAAATCAATAACATTTTGATTTCATTCAACGAAACCAGAAATTAAATATATAATTGATTCAAACCTTGCACCTGAATATTTTAAAATCAATAGTTCATTAGAAAATTAAACGTATTAAAATTATATTTATCAAGTGTAACATTGTGCTTGGGAAAATTGGTGAATAGCGAGCAGTACGAAAAAGCGCGCAGGACTCGAGCGACTTAATATCGTGTCGGCCCGCTATATATTTCTGTGGCGTGGGCGAGGTTCGTAGCTGGCTGATTTCTGCGGCGGCACGTGTCTGCCCTAGCTGCTACTAAATGAAACAATGGCACATGCGTCGTTGTGCCTTTACGTGTCGATGGGGTGCGATTCAACCGCGCGCTCATACGCATTATACGGTAAGCCATGTAAACCAATAAAAATGAATTACCTACGAGGGAAACAATCGATTTTGTCCCTCCGAATCCCAATTTCCCAAGCATAACTTCTTGTGGTAACTCAAAAGTCAACTTGCACCATTTACGATTATAAGATGCATCAATGGCGTGGTCATTAAGAAGGGCGACCATGTGCATCGCGTACAAATGACGCTCCATCGCTGATCCCATTTATGAACGATTAATCAGAAAATTGTAGACATTGGATAACCCATACTACAAATACAACCGAAAGAGTGTACAAACTATAGTCCATTGTGAGATTTTCGTTTTTTTGTTAATGTTACTAAATAAGACCGAATTTTATGTTACACCTTTTTATACTAAACTGCACATTGAGATTCGATATTGATCCAACATTTGTAGATTCCACCGATGGACACATCGATTAATAATTTGACTTCGGAAAAAGCCGACTTACATTTCAATCGTCCATCTTTTTCCTCAGCCCTGTTGCAGTTGAAATATTTTCTACCATCTGCTTATTAGTATACTAAAAAATATTCGTAGTTCTATAGATTGATTTAAAAAATTGCATGCACATGTGTTGGCTTGATTGTAGTTCAAGTTTCATACAAACTTTACTGACCGTATTAGCCTTTGGCTTCTTTCCACTCAATTCCTTCTTTCTTTCCATTATTTACCCTCCCGATAAATAAATGATTATTCATCGACTTTTTTCGTTCGATTCATTGACATTAACAATAGATCCCTTGAAACATAAGTGATTATGGAGAATCGATTACCAATTTCCCCATGAGTAAATCAGGAACAGCCAGCCGCTGATTCGATATTAAATGTGGGTATTAACTCACCAGACGGAAAATCTTCTACGTGGAAAAGCCGGAGGCGGCGGTGGCTGTGCTCGATGATTCCGATCGACACTTTCGCTTCTCAGGGCCTGAACTACCTTTGGAACGGCCCTGAGCGGTTCCGCGGTAGGTTTATTACCACTGGTAGGAGCGCTGACCGTACCAACGGAGCCATTGGTCGTTCCGTCACCGAAATTAGCGGCGAGCCCCCCACCGTGAAAGCTGTTCCATCGCCTGACGGGTCCACGACTCGTCGCCGAATTGTTCGCCCCCCGAACTTGACTCGTGTGTTTGTGCATACTGCCTTTCCGGCAATATATCTACGGCCAATTATCTCAACGTGATTGAACGATTCGCCGGATCCTTTCTTCCTTATTGCTGCCGTTGTAATCATCGCCCGATCCGACGACGCCATCGCAATCAGGCCACATCTTTTTCCCGCACAACTCTTCAACCATTAATAACCAATTGCTTCTTCTCACGATTTCCTCTTTTCCCTGCACTCGAGAGAACCGCTTACTTTATTTTACTCGGCATAACTTTTTAGTTCTTCGAACATTCTTCCATATTCCGTATATGCTCGATAAACGATTTTTAATCGTTGTTAACCTTTTGAGTCTCACTAACGATATATCCACGGGGTTTACGTCTTTTGTAACTGAGTCACAAAGTTGACTCTGTATTATGAGCCTACGAAAGAATATCCTGTATCGTCTGGTGTTATTTTATTGAAGGGCTACGTCTACGGAGAGACACGAAAAAAGGTCAAACTTTGTTTTTGTTTTTAAGATAGTATTGCTCGAACTAAAACATTGTTTGTATTCTTTGGTAGGTACAGGAACGATATTTTTTATTCGGAAAGAAAAAAATCGTCTATACATATTGAAAAATATATATATAGCCGCCGGCTTGCGATGGGATTTGTTAAACGGTGGACATCGTATTTTAAACGCTAAATCGATTCTTGAAAATGATTTTTTATTACAAAATGGCGATCGATTTTAACTCAAACATTAAAATTACAAAAAAATTGATCCCTTTTAGATCCCGAGAGTAGTTCCTCTCGGTAGTTCCTCAAATTGTCAGTGGAATAAAAGCAGCAGTAGCTTAATGAACGAGCTGCGGTATAAAAAAAATGAAAGATGTCGGTTGAACGGATAGAGTCACCGTTTGAAAGGTTTCTGGTCTCGCGATAAATCCGAGACAGACGAAAGGGGAGCGAAAGTAGAGATAGAGAGCGAGAGAGAAAGAGAGCGCGAGTATCTTAGCCACTAGCTAACCGCGTTCTATCGGTGCATCGCCTACACAGCACTTCTTCTATACCATTGGAACTTGATCATATATCGCGATAAGACTCATCTCTACTACGAACAGCACTTTTATAATATAGCAGCTACCGAAAAGAAAACGTAAGATGCAGGGTACATTTGTTAAAAATAATTCGTAAAAGCTTGCATTACCGGTAACGGAAGCAATTTTATATCAACTAATATATTAAATCAAAAATGTAAGTAAAATGGTGATTACAGCATTTTTCATTAATCCTATAAAAATTTGAAAAGGAGGAAATTTGATAATTTTTTTAAAATTTTGCTACACTCGTACAGTGTAAAATTGATGTACAATGCCTTGAATGAATTATAATAGTTGTGGTTGTCATATCACCTTTTTGATTTTTATTAAAATTTAATACAAGATGAAAATGTTTTCAAACCATCGTTGTCGAATAACTTTGTCAAAAGCTGATGCGATATAACACGCATGAGAATCGAACAACAACATTGCTAGGTAAAAAAAAAAAAGCAATTTTTGTTGGCTCCAGTTTCTCGGATCTAACGCATTCAACAACGACTCGCCATAGACTCGAGAGACAGAGAAGTTGTTCGGATCGCGCAACTCAACTTTTCGCATGCTATCTCACCGGTAACGAGTTTCCAAGTTCCGGCAACGCGTTGAGCACTCGACACTAAAAACCGATACGTTTCTACCACTGGAGCAGTTAGTAGCATTGTCGTACTTGGAAATACAACTTAGTTGTCGCAAGTTGCAATACTTTTGAAAATTCCATTAAATTCACCGTAGATATCGTTTTAAGCGAAAAACGTTCATTTGTAAGTAGCTGCTATCACTGAGAATAGTGTTTATCTTAACAGTTAACAAATTATAACGTTAAATATGGTAACATTGTTATTTGGTCATAATTAACAAATTGCTTATTTGAATTTTTCAAGTGGCACAAATAATGATTTATTGACAGTTAATAAATGTATATTCCAACTCCTGAATTGGCCTAGATGATGATTTAATCGTAGTTGATTAATGCATGTTTAAAATGCGCGTTACTTGAAATTTCATCATCATGAAATTTGAACAAGAAAAATTTGATGTTGATTGAATTTAAAAGGTTAAATTCTACTTCTTGAAAGCACAGTTTCGAAGGATAACACATGGTGCAGCAATTTGTTGAATGCATAACTGCAGGGAGCAATGTGTGCGACGTATGGCGAACGTAGAAAATGGGGCTCGGTAAAATGTGCGCACTAAAATCGACACTGCGTAGGCAACTGTAGTGTTGTAAACGGGACGGAACGGTCCATCACTGCCGCAGAACGTTGAAGCACTCGACATACCTACATTAGCACGCACATTTATGTGCTGGTTATACTGAGAATCTTAAAAGATGGCAGGGAAAAATATAACTATTGGCGTCTGTGTAGAAGAAAAATTCAATTGCCAGAAGGATCCTTCGAAGCGTGTCTTCCGGTGCAACGATCTCGGAAACAACCAACAGTGCTGCGTAGCTCGGCTGCTCCCAGAGTTTACCGCGCGTCAGTCAATGCAATACTACTACATTTTATCTTGGAACATCTTTATGTCTGCACTATTAAAATACAGACAGGTATCACATTAATAGTGAGAATCGCAAATCCAGAGCCGTGCACGAATAGAAACAAATTGCAAAAATACGTTGCGACAGCTGATGCATTTATTGCCCCGACCACGTCGGCTATTTAACCTTAACTATTGACAATTAGTTCGCCCAAATAATCAGCACCTGGAATATACACGTCGAGGTTATAGCTACACGGAGAGAAGAACATGGCGATAATCCCTCGACTCTACATAGCAATCGAGTTATATTCCGGTTTTCTGGCGATTTACGCTATACGCAGCTATCTTGTTATCATGATCATGTTACTATAACAACGATTGACCTAGAAATTTACTTGAAACAAAAATAAATTCCCCGACGATAATAAAATAGCGGTCTAACAATTTTTCGTGAAATACACAGAAGAAGAAGTAGCGTGGAGAAATATGCTTGCGGAAGGCTCACGGAAGAAAGGAAAAGAAAAAAAAACACCAAGCTTTGTTCATTGTAGCTAAATCCTAAAGATTCTCAGTTCATGTCTCTGAGACTATTGTAACGGTGACGACGCTAACGAGCCAAGTTCCCATAATAATCAAGAGGGCTACAGTGTTGCCCTTGTCACAACTTTTGCCTACTTGTCACATAGAGATGGAACTAATGTGGACAATGCCGGATTATCTACATAGTTGCATATAGAAGAAAATAAATAAATGGTGGGCCACAAGCGCGTGAGAAATTTTTCGTCAACCGACCAATCTCGCTCAACGAGTTCCTCAACGAAGAGTTTTCAAGGTATCCGTCTCACAAAAGATGACACAACATTCTTTACGCCCTTCTTCATCGTGCTATGAAAGCTTTTTTTTTTATAGATATTTTTTAAACGAAAAACTGGCAAACAAATTGACCAAATTAGATACTTTTTTTTTCCAAAACGCAGCTATTTTGTATAAACTCACATATCGGAAGAACATCTTTATCGATCGAGCTGAAATTTTGCACGTTCGTACGGTAGAAAGACCTCTTCGTTTGTGATAGTTTTTAAAGAAATTCAAATATAAGATTATTTTTTATTAAATTCTGAATTTCCAGAAAAAAAGAGCTAAATAATTTTTTTAAATTCAAAGCCAATTTTCGCTTTATGCAAAGGTTCCTATGAGGTGTCCAAATCAGACTGACATACTTCCTTATAAAGGTAGCTTTGCAAAAAAGAAAAATAATGAGGAAGCAATTTTGCATCCCTTTTTAGTCGCATGGCGACACCACTATCGGGGAAAGTCAGCCGTCCTTTGTTGGCGCTTGGTCGAATTCTCACTCTCATGCCCTTTGAGCCCGCTTTCGCACGTACTACGTACCGCTACCCTCGTTTACTTCTTATTCATCCTCACCGCCTCACCCTACCATTCTTTTTCAGCATATTTGAGCATTTAATGTCCATTGGTACCTTATACAACGATCCCTTATTAATATTACTATATTCCAAAACAAGCGGTAAGTCGTACGCGATTTGAATGTACGTTCAAATTTCAACAGGAATTATCGCCGAGTTTCAAAGCATACATTGACATTGAATAATTGGGGCTTACACGCAAAACAATTATCCCACGAGCATTAACTGACGATGCATCAAAATTCCTGCCGGAAAATCAGGTTTATCATTAAATTCATGCAGCTCTAGTGAATAGAAAATACTGGACGTGTACATGGTATAATTACTACGTCCACACATGGTCGTGAACAAAACAAATCTAATAATCTTCTATTTAACGTCTCGATAATGTCATAATACTCTTTATATCGATGATTATTATATTTAGTTTTCGATTAAGTAACCACGAATGCGGAAGACGAGGATATTTTTCGCGCCAGCAGCACTCGCGGTGCAAGTAACTATGCGAAGGGCCTGAAGCGCAGTCGCATGTTCTGTGCATAGAGTTCGCGGGTCAAGTGCTGGGGAAAAGGAAAAAAAAACAAAAAAAAAAACAAAAAACGAGGAAGTAAATGGCGGTGTGCAATCGCGCTGCTCTGTCTCTTCGTCGGCTCTTTCCACCCTGAAGAATCCAAAGACCCTATAAACCCCGATGTACTCTAACAATTTATTTAATGGCCGGCCTAATTTTATTCAATCGAAACAGACTCTATTTGATTGAAATAAGATTTCATCTGATCGGTATTTTGAGGTTGTGAATTGTTGTGTGTGATCTTGATTGTGAATCAATAGAAAAAATATTGCAAATATTGTGAAAATATATTGAAACGGTGCCATCTATTTTAGCACAATTTCATAACGAAGGACAGAAAAGTAACGAAAGTCGATATCGGAAAAAAAGTAAGAATTTACAGTTGACCGTGGCTTATGCATTTTCGAGGATAGGTATGTTAATTCGGCTTGCGGAAAGTACTAAAAGAGGTCAAGAGAGTCGTTCATCGAGAACTACGTAGAAGGTCAAGTGATGAACAAGAAAAAGTGTCGAGTGCAAGAGCTACGTTGTCCTCGGAATATTGGCGGTTGGATGCGCTCGTACATAGCCAACAACTGGGACAATTGATAAATTCATTGGATATCTTGAATCTCACCCAAAAAACGGGAAATTTTTTTTTTTTCTTTAGGCAAAGCTTCGTGTCCATGAGGAAGCTAGAATGAAAGCAAAGTCACGTGCGTTATAATTCAAGATATCGGTGTATGTGTGGGAATATTGAGGGATTAGTAAATTTTGGTTTACGCGCGAGCGGACCAGAAGAATTTGTATGGGGTGCGTCATTGAGCGAGCCCGATGTGGCTCAAACGCATCGTCGCTAGCCAACAGCTACCTACAAATATTCGTTCTCACTCGCTCCGGCAAATCGATTCGAAATATCCAGCCCTGCGGCTGCCGTCGTCGGCACAGCCGCAGACGCCGCGCCCCTCGTACAGACGAGAGCTGCTCCATGAGCTACGGAAAATATCAGCTAACGTTCCTTGCCACCGGTTTACGTACATTAGGCAACTTTATAAACATCAAAATGTCAACATATCAACGTTTTGTATGTATAGCCAACCCGTGAGAGGTGACATTCAGGATAGAGGACGAATGACAGAAGCGGATATTTATCCTACGCAGCATCTCCGAGACCTTTGCTCATGTCTTTCGCATCCCTCTCTTTACTTCACTGTTTAAAATGTTTGCGAATGCGCATTATCGAAAATTTAAGCCATCAGCTGAGATATTAAATTTGTATGCAAGAGCGTAATGATAATTCTATTTTTTATATTCAAGTACTTAACTTTCATACGCAACATCCTGATCTTAATATTGAACTTTCTAATTTCAATATTCAATTTCGTAATTTTCATATGAAATTCCCTAACTGGCGTGTTCAATTTTCTAATTTTTTTGTGTTTGTAGAAAATACGCTAATTTTACATTTCACTTGCATGTAAAGTCCCATGTACTCATTTATACAGAAGAACTTCCTTTAGTCATAATGGAAACTTATACAAAATATTTTTAACAGTGAATTCCTAATCCTTCTCGTTCAAACTTCCTGAAATTTCGAAGTAATCAAGCATTTGGAAAAGAAAATTTCGATTTTCATAATTGAACTCTCGCTACATGGAGTCATCCATAGCGGAAAAAAATATCTTCGCTGGTCAGATTAGAGGTTAGGCTACAGCTGCTTTTTCGTGTTGGCTTCCACCCGACAGCTGTTATCACGATTCATCCGACTCTAATCTATATTGAAAGAGGAGCAAGTCGCCTTGTTAGCCGCCTTGACCGCCGAATACTTGTAGTAATATTAATTTAAAGTTACGCGTGGGGTCATTTTGACCCCAAATGACCATGAAGGGTTAATCGACGTTTGTCGATGATGATAAATTTCACAATATTCTGATTATCCAGCTGAGTCGGTCGAAAGGTGGTATAATAATAATACGGTATGTCAATTCTAAAAATAAGGGTTGGAATAAAAAAAAAGGGCAGCTTCACGAGTCGATTCCTTCTGTGTACGTGTGTTATTGCTCAGAGAGTTTCGCGTGCCACGGAACAAGAAACGAAAGCTGGGACCAGGAAGCGAGGAAGCCCGCAAATGCATTGCATCGCGCTTATGCAACGTAGCCAGTGTTGTGTAGATACGACCACATACGTCGAAGAAAAGCACGTCGAGAACGGACGATACGGCGATACGGTGTCGTGAATACGACTATAGCATTCATTGACCGTTAATTAGGGAAACTCGCAGCTCCCCACTACCATAAAAGTGTGAGCGCACTCTCGGACTTGTGAAATTATCCGCGAAAGAGAGAGAGACGGTAGCCAGAGCGGAAATCAAGCTTTTTAACAACGCACGCAGATTGCGATGCAACCGATAATGCTCGGTATACTCTACCACTTTCCTTTTTACTTTATTTATAGAATCATCATTTTATTTTTATAAACTCATTTATCATTTACTACAATCCTATGGGTAAACAATATATGGAAAATTCGTACACTGTATATAAATTTGATATACTGTATTATATTTACTGAACCCCTGCAAAAAAAAAACTATTTTATATACGAAAAGAATTAAAATTCAATGTACGTGTTGTAATATGAAAGTTGACTTACATTAAGAATACGACTTTTGAAATTAATTTAACAGACTATCAATTTTATATTATCCACTGTTAAAAATGTTTAGAAAATTTCTATTACCGGAAATTTTCTTCGCCAACTAATATTAAATTTAATTTTGCAGAAATGTAGTAAAATTACAAATTTTGATATTTCATTTTCTAATCTTCACATGATTTAGTGGGAAATACTGCAATTTTTATCCCATCTGCATATCGTAGAGAATATACAGCAGCTTGTGTTAAAGAACTTTCTATACCCGTCATCGAAATGTATGCTACACATTTTTTTAACATTGTACCATGTTATACCATTCATATGCAAGTTGTGTAGAAGAAATAATTGATAACTAATACGTTATAAGAAAGTAGTAAATAAAGGTAGAGTTCGACGACGTTAGCTTTCAACAAACTGGAGATAGATTTTAAAAACTGAGTAAGATGCGATAATACGTCGTGTAAAGAAGAAGGGAGAAAGAGAAGCTTTCATCGCCTGGAGGCAGAATTGGTACACACAGAGCTAAGAAAAAAAAATACAAAAGCAGCAAGGATTCGACACGGTCGATGCACGTACCATGTGAAGAAGAAACAATTTCGTGCAGCAGCTAACAACACCGACGCGCTTCAACACGATATCCTCAGCGGATTTCCAAGGGCAATCATCGAGCGGAAGCGAGAGCAGCTCGACAGCCACTGATTCGTTGAAAATCGCTAAATGCCGAAGCGACGGCAAGACTACACTGTTAAAAATTGTTTGGAAATAATTATACTGCATTTGAAGTTTTTTGTTCTTGCAAATACCATGTATTCATTTTACTTTAATATAAGCGTATCTTGATAAAAATAATAATATTCATATGGTAAACACGACTTTTATGAAGTTTTTTACACCATTTTACACCGTCAGTTGTCTATTGAATATACGCTGAACCTGAGAAAAAATACTCATACAGTTGATTGATTTCCGTGGAGAACTTTTTTACATATAGTTGACCATTCCTGGAGAAGGATTAACTTAGTGTATTTTGTGATCTTCCGTCCGTAACGGTACAAGTTTCCGCAAGGCTCAAATGCACATGTGGCGCGTCGAAAAAGGAGAATCAAGTAGGAAAAGCAACGGTATAAAAGATCGGTAAACGTGCAAAATAGACCGAGAAATACAACGCCGTACGTCAATCAACGAGATCGTTTTTTCACGACGCTGATACGGACTCGGTCTACGCACCGGGAGATAGGGTTTTCTTAATTCACGGAAATCTTCACCGATGAAATGAAATACTGGAGTTTTAATATTATCGTTTCATTAACTGATCTCAAAATCGATGAAAATTAGGGATATTGAATTAAGGATAATTTACCTCAAAACAATTAACCGTTTTTTAATTGATTTCATATAAATTCGAGACGCTAAAACGCCAGACGTAACCTCTAAAATAACATGTGGCTAAAGAAATTGAATCAAGGCAGAAGTTAAACCGAAAGAAATTCTGTACAAGATAGTTCATCTTTCTGACGAAAAAATTGTGTTAATTCAATCAAATTATCCTATGAAAACGTCAGTCTTATTAATATTACATCGTCAATCTGCCCAAGTGAATTTATCGGTGAATCGAAGGAATATTTCTTCAATTTGAACGCGTTTAATGTAGGTAAAATTGCCTTACATTCAAATAATTCGACTCGTATAGTTCATTCAACGAAATATATTGATGATTTGATCACATGTATAATTGCCTCAAATACCGAAAGACTCGAATTAATTATATATGTATATATATATATTTTTAATCATTTGGTGTATGATTTTTTTTTTCTAAGTGTGGTTTCGTTCAATCGAGAAAATAATTTATTTGAAAAAATTAAACCGTTAGTTTCAATAAATGCAGTGTTCTATCTTTGAAAGCAGAAGTATAATTATTGAAAACAATTTAAGAATAAAAATCTACTCGTTTTATTGGAATTGATGAAATATTTTTTCTCGGTGCACGCGACGAAAAAGAGGAAACGAGTTGGTAAGGCAACGGCATAGAAAGATCGGTGAACGTGCAAAAGAGACCGAAGAATACAACCCCGTTTGTCGATGAACGTTCCACGACTCTAATATGGACTCGATCTAGTTTCCGGGTAAAGCTTGTTCGACAACGTTGCCTGCACCATATCTCCCCTTTAAACTAGTATATTATCGCGAGAACAACAAAAAGGAATAATCGACAAAAGGTAGATTAAGGTGTGGACAGATATTTTTTTGTTAGCTATTGAGAAGGTGTATCTGATTGAAATACCGGATATAACGGTCTTCTTATTCTGTGACACGAGATTTATTCCCTTGGAGAATTGCAGGCTGCAACGTATGAACCACTGGAATAAATGGTCAGGATAGTAAATTACATTTATCGAAAGTTTCCATGGATAACCCGGTAATTAAATTAAAAATACAATTACATAGCATTATTACTGTACTTTTAAAATGAACTTGAATGTTTTAAAGTGTTTAATGTACCGTTTATTAATTCTCCATCATACTTGTCTATTATTTTGAATATACCGGTTTATGTATAAAAATGTTCATACAGGCTCGTTAAAATAGCAAAGCGAAAAAGTCGTACTTTACAACTTTATTGTTAGATTCTAGATACGAAAATCTTACTACCATTAATAAAATTGATTATGGGTTAAATAAGCTCTTTTCCGAAAAGTGGTATAGTAAATTCTACATGTAAGTGGGATGTAAAATTACAATACCATCTGCTAAGTCCTACAAAAATTCGGAAATTGAATACAGAAACTTGTACTTTTATAACATTACCGCCTTTAATTTTATATATCAGGTGTTAGATTGAAATTCCGTTAATGTAAATTAGAAATCTTTTTTGACATTGCTATCGAGATAACGGATTAAAAGTTTCAACGTTACTAAAACCGCAGTTCAAAGAAATACCAGTACAAGTAACGCCGTTACTTGTGGTTGTACTTGTCATTGAGGTTTCTGCTTCAGCTGTACGCTTGACAACATAATGAACGATCTATGCCGAAAATCAAAGCATTTGTCTGTCGGAATTCGTTATTAATATCAATACTATATAATTTTTTTTTATTCGACAAAATTATTATAGGTTTATTTTTTTAAATTCAAATAAGAAGTGAAATACAAATACACAAAAATGCAATGCAAGGAAAAGTCGCAGCACTAGGTCAAGAGTCGAGTTGGCGTGATTGACGTCGCGAGTAAAAACATAGGACATCTATTATTTCCCACTGCCGGTAAAAAAAGGAGACAAACCCAGTATTGATATCTTCACAGACTGAGCTAACATGAGAAATCACTGAATGTGCCGAAAATACACAAAACAACGATCGAGACTTTTTCAACTTTATGTTATTAATAGACAAGTGAACGTGTGCGAGCTATCATAATTTCCACTTTGGATTTAAGGAACAACGATCGTTTTACATACCTGTTATTATTATCGTTATTATTAGCGAGTCAACGAAAATGACTCTAATAAACATTCGCGAGTTTACTATGTTTTAATATAGCCTTTGGTATATTGGTAAAAGGTAAATTTCATCCCTTGCGCATTGATGAATAAAAGAAAGCACAGTTAAAATTTATACTCATAAAGCTTTGTCGTTATTCATTCTTTAGAATAATCCAACTTGTTTACACCGAGCTCGTTCAACAGCTTTTTACCTACACTATAGTCTAAATTCAATTAATATCCCATAAATATAGAAGTGAATTTTCGCAAAAACATACGAGTTTGACGTCTGCTATTGCCAGAGTAATAGATAACTAAACACTTGCGTTATTAAATAATCCTTTGCACATTTCGAACAATATCCCTTCAATCGGTTAACGTATCAACGTTTTCGAATCGGAATATACAAGCACGAAACACACACGCTCGCACACACACAAAGACACTTGGACCTGTGAAGACTTGGTTATTACGGGTTAAATGCTCATCGAATAATGGATATTGTTAGTTTGATAGCAGAGGACTCGAAACTCGCGCCGCCCCGAACGCCGTTCGAATCAACACTGCTCCCGTCGACCGTAGTGAATCCCAACAACACACAGCGCGGTACAAGCCGACGCGCGCTCTCTACCGGATGATCTTTGCGTCAGAGTTAACACTCGGCACCGTTCAAGTCGGCAGCGTTCGCCAGCCTTTCCAGTGCCAGAATTAACGTGTCTCGCTCTCTCGAATCCACGATCCTTCGATAAAAAATATCAGCACAAACATCTTCTTACGAATTCTTTCTAATATTAGTTTCCTCATTACAACTTTATGTAATATAGCCTTTGAATGTCATGTTTTTTTATTTCTAAACAGAATTTTTTAGACACTTTTTACAGTTCGCTTTGGTTTATCCAACATTTTTTTAGGCGCATTATCTGATGTATGTCAACAGAATTGAGGGTGAGGGTAGAGGTTGAGCGTTCAGAATTGACGTAATAAGACCGATCAGTCTCTGATACGCTGACCATGTTCAGGGATTTTGATATTCCACCGAGGATTCGGTCCGCACATAAGACATCAGTGATTTCGTTATCTTATGACTGGATTCAGTCGCATAATAACCGCTTAGATTTGTACTAAACTCACTGGCACATTAAGGGATTGATGGGTTCATACGTCGTTTGTTGTTTCATTTAATTGACGCAATATGTATGCTTTTTTTCATGGATCTTAAGGTATTAGGGTTAGGACATCACTTTTTTATTTAGTTTCTTTAGTATTAGAGATTATTATAATAATTTCAATGTCGCTCGCATCGCACATAGGACAAAAATTTACAAGTACATAATAATAGTAATAATTTCTTCTGAACCCAGTTCCATCGAGAATTTCATTCAAATAACCTAATGCTACCTATCTTCTTTCTCCTACGATATCCATCATCTTTCTCGGTCTTTCAATACGCTCTCGTTCCCATATATTGAATCACGCACATACATATACGTAACTGATCCTCTCACACTGCTTCATTCGCGTTCTTCACACGTTGTACAGTTATGCGGTTCTCCGCTCGCGGAAACAGGTGCATTTCCAACGGTAAATTAAACTTGGAAGGGGGAAGCGTCAATTAATACAGAACGAAAAGGGAGGCTGTACATATGATTTTTCTTTTTCCACGTCTCACTCTCTCACACACATACGCAATATTGATCACGGCAGCTTCCTTTTTGTCCGTATTTCGATACGCGCACGTTTATTATTCGCATTATCTAAATGCGGCGCCACTGAATCTACTTTAAAAACATGAAACTTTTCCTAATATTATATCCTACTATTATTATCGCTGATTGAAATTGTCCTATATCATTAATGTATATCATAATTTCGAACAACCGTTTGCCGGAGTTGTCATTAAAAACTGTACAACCACCAAATATGTCACTCAATTAACACACTTGAAACTGCTAATTCTTTGTATCCATTTCTCTTGCATCGGTTTATTTTTATTTTTTTCTTATCAAACGCCTTTTGCGATACAACTGTGCGGCTTCCGGTTCCGTATTCACGTATCCGGTCGAAGCCACCGATTAACCCTGTACGGTATAAAACGTGTTGCGGTAAATGAAAGGAAAGACAAGATAAGCATTTTCATTCACTTTTTCAGTTACAGCGACTGCGGATTTTTTAGTAATATCATCACGCTTTTTTTGTACATAGATGATGAATGCGACGTACTTGCTGGTTATCTCTGATAGAGGTCCGCCAGTCTATCTGGCGAGCGACTTAGAGTAAAACGAAAAGAAGGCGTTCGTGGAGTTGCCTAAAGGAACAAGAATAAATGATAAGAGTTATCGAACTTGTCGCATCCACGCGAGAATGTACGTGCACGAGGTAGTCGTGATATAGTCGCTAACCACCAAAGTCAATCCCAGCTGAAGCAGGTGAAGCTCGCTCTATATCCAATGAGAGGAGTCGGAGGGGGGCGGTTCGATAGTGCGGAGCAGCCATCGGCCTATGCGCGTCTCGAACGCCTTCGTGCCCCTGCGTAACTGCTCTGACCATGTACACATTGATGTAAAATGACCGTCATTTTTCGATTGTGACAATGACGCGTCATAAACCTTCACGTGACGTCATTTTAATTTTAGCTGAATTTCTATGTAAAAATGACCTTCATGCAAATTTTGGTCATGTGATATGACCAGCATGACATAAATATCTGTATAGATGTAAAATGACGGCCACAACTTTTTCCGTCATTTTTTTCGTCACAAAATTATTTTCTTGGCAGGTTTAAATTTTCGGCGGTTGCCATTTGTGCATGCGCATGTGTGATTATCGTTTTTATTTTTCAACTTTGACTTTTTTCAATTGTCAATTTGGAGGTTCATTTGCAGGCTTTGAATATTCAAAGTGTTTTTAAAAACGTCGTATTTTGAATGATTCGGCTGAATTGTATTGTAGAAACGTATTTTTCGAACAATGTCGGAATTGTTCACTTTGGTCCATCGTTTTACTTTCTCTTGGATTTCCCTACCTTTATCAGCGGTGTATCGTTTTATTGTGTTTAGCAACAGTATCTATTTGTTGTGCTTGTGTATGACAACCGGTGACAAAGATAAATAAAAATTGACCAATAAGGCATTGTAAATAAGAGAAGCAGTGACTCTTTTCTTTTCGGTCGAAGTAATTGCAATCGATAAGCTGCGAGCGGAGTTTTATCATTGTCAAGGTCACCGCTGACGGTGCACGGTTCTTTTGAAGGTAAAGCTGCGGACCACAGCGAGCCTGTCTTATAGTTGGCATCTGCTGGTGACGACTCGACGTCGCGACGAGCCGGCCGTGTGGATATCGACCTGGCGCGGCGTCTACCAACGAGCGGTCTAGACCAAACCAGAAACCTTAACCAAAATGCCAGAAGCCATCAGCCCCGCTCGCAGCAGCGTTGAATCGAGCGCACACTTACATACGTATCTGTTCTACCACCAGCAGCGCAGCATTTCTGTGGCTGCTTTTTTCGGACAAGTGTTGAATCGCGCGGGCGCACCGATCGACAGGCATTTTTTACTTCATACGTAGTAGATTTTTTTTTAAAAGACAAGACTGTATACAATTTTGAATACGACTCCTGAAAAGATGGCCACTCGGTATATTGTTAAAAAAGCAAATAATTTCAACGTACCAATAAACGATATGAGATTCATGAATCGGATATACGAATTTTATATTGATGGATGTAATTTATTGTAAATTAAAAAATAGGACAAGAATTCTACGATACGTGAGTATTGTAATCTTCATTTCGAGATACAAATATCGTATTCGTCAATTACGAATGCATCTGGAAATTAATATACGGTATTAATATACAGAAAATTACTTAATTAAGGAAATAAACCTCAGATATCTATTTACGTAATAAGATGTGATGTTTAATTTATTATTGGTTCTTTACGCTAATTGAAAGATAAAAAGTGAACATTACGAAAAATCCAAAAAGTCAGTGTAAAAAGTGATAACTGAAAAAGCATATTTAGTATCTGCATACAGTTCAACGTTGAGAGAATTTTCCTCGATCTTTCCAAAGTTACTCGACGTTGACTCGATTTGACTAGGTACATTACTATACTATATATAGGGGTCACTCTTCAGGAAAGCTTCTACTTGTGATCGCTTCAACTTGAGATAAAGAAGCAGTCGCTGCATCAGTTCCCGGCGAGTAAGCAGCTCTATTCTTAAATATATCGCGTCTGGAATACCTGATATTATATTTAAAAATATTTGAACGGATATTAGAACGGAATATCAAAGAAAAATAGCGGTAATAACTCGGTTGGTAAAAAGTTAGTGATACTCAAGTATGGCCAACATTATTGCATTAATCAGTGATGGGCAACATTTGGTTAAAAGTATCCCAAACAACTTTCCATTCGAATAAGAGTTAATAATTCTTTACCAAGAACAATAATTCGATTTGCAATCATTAGTTGATTTTATATACTTTTTGTTATTCAACAAAAATATAATATTAATACAATTTCTTTACAATTATTTATAGTTATTTAGACCAAAACCTACTATGAATAGAATTTTATTACAATGTTGCCCGTTCCTAATTAATACTTTTATAGGAGTCTTTTAAGAATGTAAATATCAACTTCAGACGTGCAAGGGATCATTTTTTCTAGAAACTTATAGGCTATATGACTCGAACAGAAGAGCTGCAATTCATCCATTAGATATCTTTTGTGATTTCCCCAGAGTTTTTGTTATGCAGATTGAAAGGGACAAGTGTCGTAGCATGTAAAAAAAGAAATGAAAAATGTAACAGCGAAAATTCCTGAATTCAACATCAGAGATACGGACCAATGATACCGACTTATCTCTACCGTTTGGTTAAACACTTTACCAAATGTGGAAAATAGTCGATAACGTCGGCGCAGACCAGGGAAAAAGGGCTCAGGGTATCTACTCTGCCGACGATGAGTTGTTTGCCGACAAAAGGTAGGACGTCTAAGCCGGTAAAGAAAATCGCGTGCCGTTAAAAATCGAAGGTATTATATCTTGGTTTGTTGTAAGATGTAGACGAAAATTCTCAAAAAATTCATGTGAGTTTGTTATGAATTATTGAAAACACAGTAATTATTTCAGATTTTTCTGTGCGTTTTCAATTTTACTGACGAACCTCCTTAAGAAACTGTTTAGTTCGATGAGTCAAATTTTGCGGAAATTATAGAGCGCGTGCGTGTAATCGTCGAAAAAACCAAAAATGTAGTTGAATAAAATAGCCTTAGACGTCTATGTTTTAATTTGCAAATTTTTACAAACGAGTTGTCTATCTGCCCCGCATATGTGCCAAATTTGAGGTGGATTATTAATGCCATTCTTGAGGTGTGAAGGCTTGAATTTTGGATTCCACATCCGCATACACATACAACCAACTTTTTTTTTCTTGATTCTGTGTTTTAACGAAAACACCGCGAAAAAAAAGCCGAAGAGAAAAACAGTGTCTACTCCTTTCATCGCGAAATATAAATATTCTAAGGTTGTTAAAGGGTAAACGGGACGAGTAGTGAGTGCCAGCATCTAAGCAAAAGATTCATAGTAGAAAGTTGGCGTGATTGGTGGTGACGTGAAGACTCGCACGGTGAAGTTGCACGTGAGAGTAGCGCCGCGTGAGAAATCTTCGAGAGTCGTTCACGTGACTCGCTTTTGCAACGCACAGTTGCTATCGCTAAGCAGTACATAGTGTCAGACAGACTAGAAACGAAAGACGTTGTCACAGGCGTTACACTTATTTTTATACCACAGTGTGCGTGAAGTGGCTACTTCACGCACTTCGCTTCGCTCGCGTGCGTGGAATAGGCACTTCTCGCACTAGTGGAATAAAATTGTATACGCTACTCGTGCGAGAAACTTTTTCTGATCTCGTGTGATCACAACACTCGCCTTCGGCTCGTGCTGCAAACTCACACTCGTCGCGAAAAAGTTTCATCGCACTAGTATCATAATGTACTATTATACCACAGTGTGCGTGAAGTGGCTACTTCGGCGTAAATAATGGCGTCATGGATGATTAGAAATTGAATATTGACGGTGGTATACGTATGTAAATGTATTATTTGTTATCAAACTGTGATCCGCAAGAACAGCTGTATGTTATTGCGCCGAGTTTGTCCTGGTAGCATAATTAGTTTAATTCAGATAAATATTCAATGCTTATTCGAACAAAATCCAAGCCCACGGATTCGAGCAAAAGATAAAAATCCTTGCGAAGTGGCCGTTCGAAAAGTTGGCACTACATATACTCGAGGGGAATTGGAATTTATCAAACTGCTTTTACGGCCGTTATGCTCTTGGCAACGCATCTTTCCTGCAATGCGACGTGGTTTTTTTTCTCTTTTTTTGTCGGATAACTGAGAATTAGATCTCCCGATCACTAGTTGTGCCGCAAATTTTTGCTGTCATTGCCAAGAGTAGCGCGACTTAGCGTGGAGCACGCGGGAGATTAAGGGGACGTCGTTTGAAGGAACGCGAGGCCGCGCGCGCGCGACCCATCCGGATAAAGTACGGTTCGTTCATTTTACCGATAGGAAATCGATAATTGGCTTTGTGAGCGAGAAAAAGCGGAGAATAAAATAGAAAATAAAAAAAAAACCTTCACCGTAAAGGAAGAAGAAAGATGAAATAGGTTGGCAGGCAGGCAGGTAAGCAAGTGCCGCCACGCCAACAAGTTGTACAGCACGATGTGCTTTTGCTCTGGAATGCCGAGGCGTCATAGCGGGAAAACGTCGACGAGTCTATAGAGTTGACTAGTCGCAGCGGTTCACTTGTACACTTAGCCACTCTGATAGTATACGAGAAAGGTATTTCTCAGCGCGGCAACGACCCTTCCTCGCCGTACCACTGGCCGCGGTATTAAATGCAATGATAGTTGCACCACGAGTACTTGAAGTACGGCCATTGGTAGGTAAGCGGAAAAGAACGCTTGGTTTCTCCTTGCAATAACTAGCTCGGTAATTCTCCTGTTAGGATCTCAACACGTTGTCCTGCTTTCTTGAAACATGTATCAATTTTTTATTTTTTATTTTATTTCCTAAATGAATTATAAGAATTATTGATGTTATAGAGCTAGAAAAAAATATCCAACGTGTATTATTCTTGCTATAAAATAATGGGTGATCAAGTGTGATAAAATAAAGTGATGAAAGATTGATTTAAACTCTCACCGGTCATCTTGAGTGACAGTGATGTCGGGCGGTGGCGGGGGAGGCGAGGCACCGTCAGTCGCATCCAGCTTGCCGGCTTTTTCGTCCTCCTCCACGTTTGCTTAGTTGCGCGAGCCTCACCCGATATACCCGAGAAAAACTCGAGAATCAACGCGTGCAATATTATCAGAGCTACTGTATGCCTCTCGTAATTCGTCCAAAATTTACCCCCTCGTTTTTCACTCAACAAACATTTTCACTCAATTCCAAAGGCTATAAATCCCAAAATGGAGATTCGACGACAGCGGCGGCGTTGACGACAATAGCAGCCAGTGCCAAACTCGACTATCAAACAATTGCACTATCACTCAATATCACCTTACACTCGTTGCTTCATTTCGCATTATAATATACGAATTACTTATTGCATTTAATATTTTTCAATAATAATCATCACTGTTAGACTCGTCAAAGTCGCTGCTGATCATAACCAAGTCAATTGTACAGGAAGATACAATTGCCAACAACCTTGATCACAATCCTGAAGCGAGAAGATTCGCTGTTGTAAAATATGTTGTTTTTGTTTTTTTATAAAACACCAAAATCCCAGTATAAAATTCAAGTTACGATGACACTTATATCTTGACGTACACAATTTTTTATTATTGTATTACTTGTTTACGCGACAAATGTGTGTATATTGTATGAGAGAGGGAGACGCTGGTGTGCAATACACGAGCAGCGCCGGCCTGCTCAGTACATACTAGTCCGATCTCAGTGTGTCGTTGGTTAGAAGCGGCGCTCGAACGTGCGCGGTGCAAACCGAGTGAAAGCTGCGATAGGGGACGCGAGTGTATGTTGTTGGCAGCGGCAACAACGGCGGCGACGACGGTGAACGAACCAACTCGACTATGCAGTGCCCTTTCTTTATCCTCTACCCCTTTCTTCTGGATAACCGGGTCGGCGTCTATCGAGAGTTTATGTTAAACTCTGTTTAACACCGAAGCGACGGGCCAAGTTGTACATGCAGGTTTAACAAAACTTGCACTATATACTGCGAAACAACAACTGGGCGACCGTGCAACAGCTCTAACGTAGTTATAGTAATATAGTTATAGTGCAACTCACTCGATATGTTCTCTGCTGCAATATACTATACATGGCGCAATCTATATCGATTCAAACTGAGTCTGACCCTCGACCTCTCGGATCTCGTCGATTTTTTAGGATGTGATTCTTATCCTATAAGAGAGAGTTTTCTGAACATTTTTCTTCTCTTTTTTTATCTATCGTGCTTTTCGGAATCAGTTTGTAGATTGAGAATCTTGAGAAAAGCTTTAAACTTCGCGTTACTTATCGACATTTTTAAAGGGAAGCTTTGTTCTCGGGAAATTCAATTGTTTCCATATTTTCATGTTACGACCAATGATTGTGCATTGCAATGAATATAATTAAGCATAGATTGACTACTGGTTCGAATCAAGAAAACAAACATTTAATTAATTTTGTCTTTTTTTTAATGGGAGCTGGATGCACGCCCTCTTTGGGCCATGCTTGCAAATTCCCAAATGTGCCAGAAGTTTTTAACGGATTTTTTCCAACTTTTTCATTACCGCCAACACTGTTTTCCTTTCAAGAGTGATAAGTAAGAAAAAGTTCGCTTCCACTTGAACTTTGAACAGTAGAAAAAATAACCGCCTAAATCCGAGAGGTCGAGGGTCATACTCAGGTCGAATTAGTGTGGATTGCCCCATTTACTGCGCTTATACTCCAATATATTATTCAATAAACTAGTTTCTCCGCGCTTTACTTACAGGTCACTGAACGAGCACTATCTGCCTATTTCGGTATAAACGCGAACCCTCCTCCTATACATCGGTCTATATTTCCCTTTTTACTCTTATCATCGTTGCTCGCACCTTTATAACGCGTTCTTCTGAGAGAAATCAGCTTATCCCAAACCCCGAGCAGAACAAAACCTATTCAGTTTTTTAACTTCTTAGGAACAATTGGTTTTCATTTATATTATTTAAATATTTTTTATGGTATTGTTTCTGTTTTGTGGCTTCTCTAGTTGGACAACGAATTGAAAGTTTTTCGTTTATTACAAATCCACAATGCAAAACTAAATATGACCACCTCAAGTAAAGGAGTGCGACTTGCAATAGAATACAAGTTAATCTACCAGTGAGGTTATAAATAATTTGCTTCATCGCGCACTGTCGACAAACTTGCGGCAAGAATGGACAGCGGCTTCTTTCGCTCCCGCAATTTCCCCTACCAGCGCAAACGGTATGCAGGCTTTCACCATTTCCCATGGAGTGATGAACTATCATTGCTCTGCACAGTTTCCTTTTTTTAAAAATTTATTATAGTTACGTCTCCTGAGCCATCTTGCGATAACACATATCGCTGTATGTATCCTAACTCACCGAATAAAAATAATCCGATACTGAAAATAAATGCTATTTGATGGAAGTCAACGGGAAAATGAATAAAAATAATTTCATCGATATTATAGTTATTAGAAATTTGTACCTTTGCAGCCATTGAGAAACATTCATCAATTTTTTAAGGCAGCTAACAAGGGGAACAACAACAACAACAAAAACAATAAAATATGCGACGCGCGACGCGTTCAAAGTAGCGCGACCTCGTTCGACTATTACTAGACCAATCGGTCCATATGCACCATTCTACGTAACCCCAACGTAGAGAAACGAGGTTACGAAATTAATGAGGATTTCCGCGAGGCAAAAAGACAGGGTGCTGCGAGGTAGTAAAATTTAGTAGGGCTACGATACAATGTTATACTTAGGGTTATTAAAAAACAAGCTTGATACTTTTCATTTTGATTGATAGGTGGAGTATCATGTGTAGTGCGTACACCTTACCTTGAGCGAGGCAGAAACATGGACCCGTCGATAAACACGGAACCGGATAGTAGAATGTACCAACTGATGGCGAGTTCACCGGTACTAAAAACATGGAAATCATGAATTACCACTGTATATCGAAACAAGACATTTTTTAACTGAAATTGAATACAATTATCTGTGATAGTACCATGTAATTTATGTGTCCTTGTTCATTATACGGCAATCATATCAAGACCGATAACTACTTTATCGACGCGCAAAACGAAATAGTTTCTATATGGTAAGGTAAACAAAATAAGAAAAACAACGGAAAAGGAACGGTGTTCCCGAGGTATTTACCGGCAGTTGGCGCCATCTGCGCAATCTATCGTCAGCTGATTTCTAAAAGATTTTATAAACAAAGAACTGCGCTCTAATCGGGAGTTTATATATTTTGGCCGGCGAAAAGTTGTAGATATAATATTTGGTTGGACCTTTTTTGTGATGATTGAATGACGACTAACTATCAATTGGTCGGATAGAATTTTTTTTACACGGTTTTTGTAGCGATGGAATAAGTATAAAACAAGTATGGAATTGCTAGTAGACTTGTAGGATTTGATTTTATCGCAGTAGATACTCACTAGTAAAGGACGTGGTTCGCATAGTGCCTTTCGTAACGAACAACTTTACAGAGTCCACGTAGAATCGAGTCCCGGCAAGGACGCAGTGCCTCCAGACCACACAATCCGTAGTAAATAATCTCCAACTCCTGCAAAAGATAAAAGCGAAAGATATCGAACGGAAAATCAAAGGGCCGCGGAGGATAATTCTCGGTACGAATTAATAATTTGATAAGAGTTTCAAAACTCTGAACTGGAAAAAGAGTTTGATAAAAAATTCCACGAAGGAAAGAATGTGGAATAATAATCATTAGCATATTACAGTTGGAAGATTTGACCGTTATTCAGTGTGAAAATTACCGACTGTAATATGCTAATGATTAATATTTGACATTGTTTTGTTTACGGAATTTTTTTATAAAACTCTTTTTCTATCGGGAGGCTTTTGATATTTCCAGAATTATTTTTATTTCATTTTTTTAAAGAAAAAATCAGGAACGCGCACGTGCACAAGATATTACGACTCATATTTTAATCTACCATCCTTTTTCACCTCTGTTGCCTTTGAAATAGTTTTAATTCCATAACTTTATCCAAGAAATAATGAAAACAGAAATAAATGCGCATGCGCGTTCGCTTGAGTGCAGTTCAATTTTCGTAAAAACTTTTGTAAACATATCAAACATCTGATAGTATTTTATGTGTACACCTTCAATTTCATATAAAGCGAATTGTATTTCATTGGCTTTCGGGTTCTTTTTCCTGAATTCTCTGTTCAATTCAATTTTTCACCCTCCAGATGAATAATCGATTGTTAAACGATTTTTTTTCAGGTCGATTGTTTTATTTAAAAAATGATAGATTATGAACAATCGACGTTTTTCGACCAATTTTCCATTACTTATTGGGACATGGTGGTTTTTTGGTTGTTAGCTAGCCAGAGTTTTTCGCTGTACTTATACATATTTCCATTTAGTCATTCGGCAGAGGGCTTGCACAGTTGTGAGCGGTGGTAGTAGCACGCGACCTCGCGTGGCATCGTCGATCGAAAGTCGCCTTTCGGACGAGTGTGTGCCGGTCGGTGGTGCTCCCGCTACGTGCTGCTGCTGCTGCTGCTGCTGCTGCATATGCTGAAGAGACTTCAACGTATGAAGAATTGCGCTATGCAGTAGCGCCATCAAATATCACCTACTATGGTACTACGATATGTCCGGGTTTTCGCGCTACGCGGTAAAAAGTCATCGGACCGTTATAATTGGAAAAAAATGCGCACGGTAGCAAGAAGATGAACAAGAGATCACACACACATACATACACGCGCAATATGAAAGAACGTTGACTCTGGCAAAGTTTGCGCCTGCGCTGTGACTCTGCTGATTGTTAGTGTACAATCGTTTGGTTAGACTCAAACCTCGCGACTTAATCCGAGCCTACTCATTTCTTTCCTATTTCCCTACTGTGTGCACAACTCAGAATAGGTACGTTTTCCCGAAATAAAACATGCTGATCAATCTCATTCAGTTTCTGTCTCATATTATTACATATTTGTAAGTTTGAAACACTTTCGAAAACACGCTATGAGAAGTCAGTGATGGCGAAAAATAGTCCTTTTTGCTCTACGATCAATGTTTCGCGAGAAAATGAAAAAACTATTTCACATCATCCCTCGAACTTGGTTCATAGTCGATTCTACACATCTTCGATCGCCGAAAAAGAATATAACATTATTTTAGCGATAAGACCAACAGCAGCAAAAAAAAGCTTCCGTAAATTTTGTTCTTCGATTAACTCATGATTTTTGAGATATCTTTTTGAGAAGTGATAATTATCATTTTACTCTGCTGATTACGAATATGAGCATTGTTTAAAAATAAATCAAATAGGGGCCGAGGAATCGGGATGAGAGGTTGGTGATCATGAAAAAAAAAGTCTTTTTCCCTTTCATTTTTAATTCACCAACTAATTGCGTTAACTGTAAATACGTCAACCATGATTCTTTTTACAGTTCAATAGAACGCCGATTTCCGTATGAAATAATTTTACCGCTGATTCGTTAGTCCATTGATGAATTGGCTTATCGAAATCTCAACAATATAGAACTCGATATTGTTTCGATATTGTTTATTGTTATTGAACTCGACGTTTTTTGTACATTATCCATCCTTTCAGTATTGTTCGGTATATCTTTAAAGTGGAGGAAAAAAAAATTGAATGACAACCAAGAGGCCATACCGGATGACCTTGGCGATGGGATCCTATCGCCGAGAGGTGCGGGCACGTCAGCAAAAAGTTACCTCCGTGCGCATCAATACGGTCTCGTACCGAAATTGGAGACACGGTCACGATAGTCGTAGGTAGCACCACTACTCTCTGACATTCCGATCGCTCACGCAATATTAAATTTAAGTATTCAAACTATACAAAATCTATTGTGTGTTATTGTGTAAAGGAGATAGATTGTAAGTTATAACATCATTGATCGTGTATAATCGTCATTGGCTACATTCAGCAAATGGACATGGTTTCTCCTACAGATAGAAGATGACATAAGTATAACAACAATGCGATAGTGGTTGCATTTGAGAACATATTATATATTAATACGTAAGCGACATATAGCGTTGATAATAAATCCAATTGACAGCAGCATTTGAATCTCGTGGTAATTGCTAATTAACCTCGAATAATATGCGTTATTATAGCGAGGGGAGTTGAAAAAGCAGTGCTGAGATCCACACCCATTTCGTCGTCAGGTCTACTGATTGTTGGCGGGTCTCCCTACATTAAGTAATGAAAAATAAGCGGTGGAAAGACACAACATAGTTGAGTGCTGAGAATGGTAGTATATGAAAACATGGAAAAGGAAAATATGATGGCGAAGAAACTTGGAAAATTGGAGGTTGACGTAATAGCGAACCCGGAAGTATTAAGCATTTCTCGAAAGCCGCTAGCACTTGTCCGATAAGTATCGATGATAATTGTACGCTTACCTGAAGTGTTCGTTTGTCTGGATCGCGGCAAAGTGCCCGGACAAAATTCGGCTCCAAATATTCCGTCATAATAGCCTCCCGACTATTATACGGCGTGACAATTACGGCAGAAGCAGATGCACCGATATTTTATCCTCTTTTCCTCGACGATATCGTTTCGCCCTAAGCACGTACATTGCGCAAATATGCGAGTCTCTCTGTCGTCAGACTATAGAAATTAATCACTTGATAACTGTTAACTGCTTGTCTCCTAATTTAAATAACGTTATGTTGTGTTTCTGCGTAAGATCTATTTAATCGATCGAACATGGCGATCGACGTCTAACAACACTATTTTTCGAATACAACCACAGTTGACACTTTGACCGGAAATGCACGCGGCGTTTTAAGCCCACATTATTCTTTCACTTTATTATTCCAGTGAAAAGTGATGCACACCGATGATACACAGAGAAACGGCGACGACGGTGTTGCAAAAGTGGATGCTGTTCGACGAGGAAGTCGCCACGCCGTGAAACTGCGAGATGCATGCAAATACTCCAGTGAAGCACCGATTGATCAAATCTCCGTCGCTGCCTAAAACACTTGGCACTCTGAAATTTGAAAAAACAACGAAAAATTAGATAAAGTTTCATGACATACATCGAGATGAAATGTTATTAAAAGTATTCAATTGATTCAATTAAATCGTTTTTCTGGCAGCATTCAGAAAAATAATTTCATGGAATCAATTACGGTTGACTTTCTCTATTCGATTAAGTAAATAAAATATTTGTTGAACCCAACGCAATATTTCATCAACCAGAATAAATTATTAACTTGAAACAATCCACGCCTGAACATAGGATATTTGTGACATCCGAGTAGTCCTACAATTAAATTCAGTAAATATTATTAAACTGGATTTTGCGTCTTCTTTATCGAATACACAATTATGTATTCAATGAAATATATGGTTCTTTCTACTGAATATTTTATTCTTTTAGAAACAATTTAGTTGAATTAATTGTACAGAATTCAACTGAATCGTGTATAGTTATTTTAATTATTTTTTTCTCAGTGTATAAAACATTGGCATGCGTGATACTATTTATAATATAAGGAAAGGTTGGTATAAAAAGCTCGGAGTTTATAGAAGGCAATTAAACTTGGGTGGGAATGGTGATAAAGAAAGTACAGTACGTATATAGCGTAGTTGGTGGAGTTATCGACTAAACTTGAGGTTGTTCGAGGCTCGAGGTAAAGCCGCTGCCGCCGTTGCAGCAGCAGCAGCAGGTTAACGTACCGGTTTGACTCTCTTCGTGTCAACCAACCTGTACACGTCCACGTCCACTTACATATAGTACAATCTAAAGAGATTAGTAGGCAGATTTGACGCATTTAGAGAGATATTAGTGCGAGTATTAGCGTGTACGATAATACAAGTGAAGGTAGTTTCTAACCAGCGCCGTGTCGATGAGGAAAGGGCGATTCGGGATTCTTGGTTTATCATTCGACCTTGCTATCGGCAAACTCGCTTGGTCCTACGTTGTACCGTGCAACTCCTGAACCGTCAAGGCCGTTTAAGTACTTCTCGCGCAATTTGATACCATAATTCCTACCTACATATACAGCAAACAAAATTATGATTATTTTTATTTTATTTTTATTTTATTTTTTATATACGATTGTTCAAACTTTTTAAGTCCACGCCAATTTCCGTGATAACAAGCAATGTAAAACAAATAGTTTTAAATTATATGTCCGACACATTCTAAATAAGTGTCGCGATATCCGTACGAATAAACATATTTTTCAAATAAACTGCAGAAGAGATAAGAAGAAAAGAGCTGGTAGATGATCAACTTGTATAACGGATGAGCGAACTGCTAACAATCAGTGGTTCCATAGTGCGCACACGCGTGTGTTGCGCATGGAATAGCTGCAGTTTCGTGCGTAGCACCACGCACGAAACGTCTTTATTTATACATAGATCACCGCAGGCAGAGAATATAGTAAGAGTCGGAGAAAAGGGCGGCGGCTAATGTATCTTAGTCCATTATTTCGCTGAGTTGCTATTCATTGTTTTATTTTTTGCCATAACCACGACCACGTTTGACATAAATGTACGTACTTGAAACTTTTTTTTTTGTATGCAGCCTTTTAAATATGCCTACTTGCAGGTCTAAGTGACGTTGAAACACGAGATTGGAAAATCAAAAGCAGACATAACGCGCCACTCGAGAAAACGACGGAGATATTTTTAACTAAACATTGTCACCTAACTCTCGTATCTTGGCAGAAAATAGAAAACTTCTGGGGTCTTTTACTGTTAGGAGAGCACGACCTCATTGACTATTATGACATATAATATCGTCAATTACGATTTTCGCAAAGATTAATTATTGTAATGATGTAAATTACACGCTTTACCCGCCTTCGGAAAATCAGTTTACGCTACAGCGCTTGGATACTACACTTTTTCAGCGGTTCTGGGGCTTGAATTAACGCGATTTCACTTTGTTTACCGTTGAGTTGTGAGTATGGAAGATTTGTATGAAAGGAATGTTATGAATAATGAAAAATTTCAATAAAACTTCGTTTTCCCAAGACTGGACCAGAGTCAGGATGACGAATATTCTAAAATTCGAACAAGCCATAACTTTTGATTTTAATGACCGACTTTTGATTCCTGTTTTCTGTTCGACAGAATTTGCCAAAAAAAAATTAAATGGCAACGCACTAGTGAATTTTTTAGGCTTACAAAACATCATCTAAAATAGATTTTAAAAAATACAAAAGGGCATCTTATGTGCATACAAGAATTCGCATTTTTCATCGCTTAAAATTAAGAAAAGGATTTTTCTTATGGTTCATTGGATTTCTATTTTTTTAAATTCGAAATTTGTAATTTACCGAAGAGATAAATTTCCCATTGTCGCCGGAAACATTGAACGTCCTTTACATCCTACACGTAAGTCATCGACAGATTGTAATCGAAAAAATCTTGACACCGACTTTCCAGGAAGCGAATCACAATACTAATGAGTGACAAAAGTTTTGAGATGTATCGATAAAATATCATCACATCAACTTTCAACGTTAGGGATAGAGATTGTTTAAAACGACACCTGGTTGATATCCGCGAAAATTTGTATATGCACTCTGAGTCTATAGAAATGATGATGCACTAGTGTTCCATTCTCGTACGAGCTTCTATTAATCACGGTGATATTACAACGGGTGCACGCTGGCGTTACGCGGAGACGAGTATTCAATGATTACCGAGCGCTCGGTAACCGAGTGCCGTCTGGCAAATTGAAAGAGCACCGGGAAAACAAGGGGAAATCCAACAAGCGAATAATTTTCTCCAATTCGCGATCACGGAACCATAAAAAGTCATGTTTCATACCGTTTTGCTAAATTAAATTTAACATAAAAAACGCTATGTATAGTTTCAAGTAACAATGAACTGTCAACAATGTTAAGAGCCAATATATCATGAATTTACAATAAAAATCATGTCCTAATACCATTTGAAAAAATGCGCACCACCGTTTCATTCAGCTTGCTTGAAACATGACCACGGCCACCATGAAATTACATGTAATGTTACAATGTTATATTCTTATGATATAACTGTTACTTTTCGTTTTGGTGTTATTATTGTATAAAAAAAATGTCGTAATATAATTCCACTCAGGCAATGTTGATGTGGTTGTAATGTAGTAATATTGCGATAACGTAACACTGATATCTAATATCCTTCTAACGACGTTATCTCCGCCAGATGGCCGACGTCTCAAACGTTTCTCGCGAGCGATTCGTCATTCCAGCTTCAATAAAGACTGCGAAGTTCCGGCTACCCTTCGAAGATGTCGTAACCCATGAGGTTTGGTTACCACGTGCTGGTTCTTTTTTTTATCGTAGCGGCTTATTTTTACTTTTAATAGCAGCCTTCGGCGGCAGCCCTGTCGCAATCGATGCCCAAGAAAAAAAGCGATTCACTTAGACCAATTCGAAGCTCGAAGATTTTCACAAAGTGAATTAATAACTAAATCGACGAATCTTATCTAACCGCCTGAACAGGTTAAGTAAACCTAAATTCCTTTGGCTCTATTATTATACTTCTCCAGTGTCAGCAGTTATGTCAATCATTGAACACGGTATAAGTGTTATCAAATTATACATAATGTGAGAAATATAGTTGGTTTATATACGCTTATGTTTTGTGATTCGAAATAGCATGGAATGTGCGGTTATATTAATGGAAGTGACGAATGCAGCACCTCTGGTGACTATCTTGACTTTCCGGAACGTAGATAACATTTGACACTGCGACGGCAAGCGGAACGATGTACGCACTAACGATAAGGAACAAGCTAAATCGTCTCAGAAAGGCACAGTTTTTCGGTTAGTATGTCATTTCTTGATTCCGCAGCATCGCATGCTTGACCTATCAACAACAATAAATTGCTATTGCTTGCCTACCACTGTCAACAACACGATTAACAACACCAATGACCCTCTAGAGCTCGTGCCACTATTCCACTTGTTGTCCATAGTAATGTCATTGAAGGTTGCATCGTTGCAATGCAACGACCAAACAAAAATAAATCATAAAAGCTAAGATTAACGTCTTTTGAAAAGCGCCGTATTAAAGGGTGACCCTTGTTTTGAATACTAGTAATCGGATCCATTTTTATTCGCACCTTTTATGATGATTATTATAATGATTATGATGATTATTATAATAAGAACACTACAATCGTTTGTCATTTGATACATGTAAAAAAAGTACAAACATGATCTAAGAGACTTTTTATTAGTCTGTAAGTAACAAGTTTCTTGAAAAAACATTGTGATTTTTATCCGTATTTTGTGTATAAATTCACATGTTGATGAAGCGGCATGAATTGATGGTACTAAAACGTTGCCAAAATGTTCGATTTTCTATGTAAGATACAATACAATCCCAAATATCAATACTTTCCCGATAATCCAGTATCCCCAGTCTATAAATCGAAAAATCATCTAAACGAGGCAATATTCGTTCACTGCGTCGACAATGAATATAATAGCAGCTCGTATTATCAAGTATGTGTGTGGTAAGTACTTAGTGGAATATTTTAAACGCCAGTGTGAGTATTGTATGTTTAATTAACAAAGTATCAGAGGGCAGGTGTAATGCTAATGTGAAATTTAGTACGAAGCAATTGTATCCGAGTAAGCAGGAAGTGAGAGACGCTCGGTGTAGTAGACGGTGGGACGGCTGGACGAGACGTGGGGCGAGGGATTAGCTGTTTACGGTGGCTGGTTATAAGCGACGAACCGCGGGATGATCGCGACGCGTCGTTGACCACCACCACCAGAGGGACGACAGCTTGCTTGCTTGTTTACTCGCTTCCATTCGCCTAGCTAGCTCCCACATGTATACACAGTCTGCAATTAATGCGACGGCAGGACACGTTAAAAGTGTAACGTAAAGCGCCAAAATGGTGCTCACAGAAACCCAAGTCAAAGCGGGGGTAATACAAGCCATTCGGTTAAGGAAATGCTGCAGGTGAAAAAGGATCCGGAATGAATAGGACTTACGCAAGAAAAAAATTATATTCGCAAAACACCAAAAGCTCCTCGTTAGGCAGTTTTTGCTGCACCAGCTTTTTTTTTGCTCATATAGCAGCATAATTCCACTTTCTACCAGATAAGCATTTGCTGCGGAAACAAATAATTTAGATCTCGTTTGATTCACTGATCCAACGAATTATTTGGTACAGAACAAGCTGCTACAGCTAAATTAATTATTTCGTCGGCAAATCTAACATAGCAAATGAAATTTTATGTTACAGCGGAAGGATTAAATATCAGTATATTCGCTGATTACTTTTGCTGTAGCTACAGTAAGACACTTACTGTAGCTACTTGGCTGTAAGATTTCTCTTTCCCTGTCACCATATGTAGAGTTTGTTTGTCAATAGACGCAAGGACGTGAGGGGCCTCTCATTGGCAGATTTGAGGTGCTAGCGGAAACAAACGTCAACGCATATTTCGTAAAAAAAAAACCGTGCGCTAGTGATTGATATAATAGTAGCAAAACATTGTTGGTTTTAAATGTGAGATCACGCTCTAATTACAAAGTTGATATAAGACGATGCGACGCATTTTCATAACGTAATCGATGTCAAATATATAAGCAAATATCGAAATGCTTTATTATAAGAAAGAGTGTCACTGATGGAGTTAAAAAATTATTAACGATATGGCGACGCACACGCGACACTTTGCTAGGGAAGGTTCGCTCGCAGTACAACACTACATCCTCATTAGCGTTAAACGCACGAGTATCGTCCCTGTTCCGCGTCATTTATCTACGTATCTTCTTTTTATATAACACATCCTATATTAATTCGACTTTGCTGTACGTAGCAGCGCGGGACCGGCGAGCAACTAGCCTTCTCGTCCAACGTTACAAAGCTTCGATAAAACAACAGTCTACCTAAGGTTCGTCTATTATCCGCTCTGTTGGGCAAATTAATGCGAATAATACTAGATGCGAAACTACATGACCCGTGCATGCTCATGAAATAATTTGGTATCAACGAAATACGGGATTTAAAAGAAAAAAATCACCGAAAATACCTGTGAAGCATATTTAGATTGAACTTATTTGCTAGTGATGCGACAAGCGAGACGAGACGAGGAAATGTCAAAAAAACGAGACTTTCTTCGTGAATTTTATTTTCGAGCCGTCATTCGAGTTCAAGATTATGAGCATAGGCAAGATTTCATCTCGTTCTCGAATTTGACAGCCGAGATCTCGTCTTGTGAGTGTTGTTCCTTTTCCTTGAATTATTCTCCCTATGTATTTATCATTGTAGACCATTCGAATAATAAGTCAGTATTCTACCTATCAAATTTTTATCAAGCATTTGTCATGTAATACTTTTATATTAATCTCGGCAATAATATTCATAATACTTAAATAAAGTCATACGAACGCGTTAGCAAATGTTTGCGTCATTCCTTTGCCCTTACATAATTCTCCTAGAAATAAAGTGCATATACAATTCACTAAAATGAAATAGATATATTAAAGCGACTGAATCTGAAGGTCACCTAGAGTTTTTCGAGCGAAAATCAATAATTTTTGCGTGTTCTATTTTCCGGCTTGTAAACAGACTATTTTAGGAAAATCACCTATATAAGGGTCTGTGAAGAATCAATAAGATTCTGTATATAGCGTACTGCACTGTTATGCACGAAGTTGCAGAACTGGGCGAAAAATTTTCGAAGACTGAAAAACATGCTTTCACGAAAATTTGTCAAAAGACCTGTAACTCATTTATAAATCCTTGAAAATCCAAGTATAAATCCTTGAAAAGTACTATTATTATTATTATCATCATCAATAGTTGTACTAAATCCACCCTTTTTCTTATACTCGGTCAACTGCCGAGTTACCGTGTCTAATTGTAACGGACAAGTGTGTAAGACTATGCAAAGCAGAATACCGACAGATGTAATGGGTAATTACAATTAAGGCCACCCCTTACAGGATATACGCGGAGAAAATGATAATGAAGGAAGAGAGACTTTCCTCGGCGCTGTTAAATCTAGGGTGATGTATGTGAAATATCACATCATGAGTGTATACTGCTATGGAAAATAGCGTCGTATATGGGAGTTTAAGTAACTTTTAGCGAATACTATGAATTTTCTCAAGAGGATAATCGCCCACAATTGTTCTCGGTTAATACAATATTGAGAACTGTGCTGACACTGCGATGTGTAGTGAAACTTATACACCCAAAATGTAGGTGCGTTATGCGAGCATCTCTTAAGTTATGATCGACATCAGCTACGTTTTTCCCATAGACACGACGGCAAATAATGTGATGCAGTAGTACTATTGTCAAGCGTGTGACCATCACGCTTATCGCATTGCCGGTTGTTGATCACACGCTTGCCTTATTTAAGTGCTCTACCGAAATTACTCGTCGAATGTTTTCTTACATTGTTTCACTGGAAACGCGTGCTGTAAATAAACTCTCTAAATTGTAACCTCTGCTATGATGTACGGTGCTTTTTCCTGAGTTGAACCTCCCGTTTAACAAGGTCCGGATACTGCTTCGGTGACGATACGAACTATTTCAACCTGACAACGATTTATTTATTTATTTATTTATTATAGTCATTGTACTCTAGTGAAATCATGATAAAAACTTGACCCCACTAAAAAAATGTGATAAGAAAATCGTGTGGTGCGAATACTACAGTAGCAACTTCTTTGATATCCAATAGCATCGCTTTTAGCTTGTAGACGCACTGAGAAAAAATTATGGTATTAGCAACCATAAAGTGACAACTATTCATTTGTAGTATGTACAAACATAGTTGTTACCACTTAATTAGTTATCACAACTATTTTTATAGTCACCGTAACTATAAAAGGACTAAAAATCAATAGTTGTCACTTTATAGTTAACTGTACTATGACGATTTCTCTCAGTGCGGGGATAAATTTACGGGAAGAAAATGAAAACGTTGTAGAAATTGTATGAAAGAGTTGTTCAGAGTAAGCGAAACAGATAAATACAGGGCTACTTTAGTAATTTGGGGATCCGCATTAGTTGATTATGAGGCGCTCGCGTTAGCGTCGTCGGCACTCTATTATAAGCCAAGTTGGACTCGATTCTCCTGCCGCTGCTTTAGCTGTTGGTCGAGTTGCTCCACCTAAGCGACGTTACCGGCGCGTGGGATAGTTCTCATCGTATTATTATCGTCGCTTCGCCTCGTTGTACGCATTCCATGCTCATACCGCTAGGGCTCGATATAAGTTAGTTATGCACGCGGACTCTCCGTGTATTATTATATAGTCAAAAGTATAAGTCCTCTAGATTCAGAAACACAGCTTAAGTTGAATCTCGACGTTACGAAAATTCAACGAATACTGCTTATTTAATGCGAATCATAATAGCAATAGTAATGACGAAATATTGATTGCACCGGCGCCGGTTTCGTCTCGTGTCGAAAAATCGTTAACATTACGTCCGGGGGCGATTCGTCGTTTTTACAGAATCCTATT
The DNA here is from genome assembly GCA_949699805.1 of Tromatobia lineatoria. Lineage (NCBI taxonomy): Eukaryota > Metazoa > Arthropoda > Insecta > Hymenoptera > Ichneumonidae > Tromatobia > Tromatobia lineatoria. The sequence continues at coordinate 9,013,342 of OX453052.1, forward strand.
TTACACACCACCGATTTATTCTGTAGCAATCTTTGAAGTTCAATCGACAACACCTACACTTCGCTACGGTTGTCGTAAACTTCAGACCAAAATAGTTGTGTGTTTTCACTGTAGACTTTAATACACTATGCCGATAACTAATACATGGCCCATTACTGAATCAATCTACCTTAGCATGAACCAAGCCACATATCCTACATGCATTGAAGGTGCAGCGCATTATATAGAGGCAACGAACGTATGGCGTTCGAAGTCGATGCCTCACATCGCCTAACACTACACTTGGAACATATGGTGTATGGCTTCTGTTCGGCAAACAACCCTACGAAAGGGACAACGTCCCGCCGCCACGACAGGTCTCGCAGTTGCACCGTCAGCTTATTTTCCACTTCCTTAATTCGAACATTTTCACCAAAAAAAATCACTCTCATTTTTTATTTTATCTCTCAGGTTAATAGTAATAATTGTTATCGATTGTTGACGAAGCATAACCTTTTAGCGAGTGTCGTGCACTGAAATAGCAAATTGGTAATACCAAACAAATATGCGGTTGAGTGTGGTGAAAAAAATATTTACTTATTTCGAAGGAATATTTGAGTGAACGAACCAACGCATATTTTAATCAAATTTTTCGTAACTCACAATAACTATTAATTCCTCCCAATCAACCAAATATTTTTTGCGCTGCCCACAAACGCATATTCCATTGGCCTTGAAATTTTTTTTTTCAGTTTGCCTTAATACTCGTTGGTCGTTCATTTTTCAGCATGTTTTTATATTTAGGATTTCGTACGTTTTTTGTCGATATTCACTCTGCACCGTCATCCTTAATTTCCGAGTGCATGGGTACGTAGAAAAAAAAGAGCAATGAAGAAAGGCTTGATCATTAAAACGTGTAGGTAGAAGCGGAACGCGATATTCGATAAGTGAGGAAATTTCCGTACATAGGTACTCTTAAGAGTGGAAGGACGGAGTGAGCCGCCGGCGACACTCAAGAACGAGTCTACGAGCCACGTTGAGAGGCGCTGCTTGAGATATCTGTAGCCTGAGGGATTGGCTGAGGGACGAAGCAACTCGAAAAAGGAATCGAGCGAGAATTCATAGTCGGGGCTTGTCACAAGCGGAATCAAGAGGATACGCAGTTGCAAATAGGTTTAATGGCATTTTTATACCCGTACATCTTTTACGAAAGTGTAAGACTTTCATACGTTCATACGCAGGTAAGTGGAATGTCAACGTGTAACTTGAAGATAGCAATTTTCATAATAGGATTAAAGTTTAGGTTAAAATACCTACATACACATAGGTATGGCATATTTTTTTCTTTTATGGTCTCGTGCATCCGGCCAGGGGACTTGGACCGTGTCTCCGGGCCGTTGTAGCATTCAAATTCTTCCTTCGACATATTTCTATATAACGATATTAACTCAAAGTGTCGGGGTTTGCCTTGCTAGGAAAACGAGCGCGCCACGAGCGGCGGATATGACATTTCGGAATAAGGAAATTGGCGTGAAATTACTTGAAAATTGAGGGGTCCCCACGCATTGCCTCGTTGCGTTTCACCCTGGAATATCCTAACCCACCAACACAGTGCAACTCGGGTAAAGGACGAAGGCGCAAGTTCGACAGTTCCAATTTATAGCGATACTTGGGTTAACAAACACGTGGATTTTAGCATCCATGTCCCTTCGTGTTAGGTTTTTAATGTGACGCAAACAAAAAAATTTCCATGCGGTCAATTAGCTGGTTACAGTTTGTGTAACGACATGGCCAACCAATTTCAACTGAAATAAAACGATGAAAATGTTGAGAGATTTTTAGGATATCTCGAATAAAAAAAATTGAAAAAATTTTTACATGGAAAAAAAAAGAATTAATTCCACCAAATACCTAAAAATTCAACAATGTAAAAAATTTAGCCCATGTTAAAATGCATGCATAAAAAAATTAATTTTGTGTAAATGTTGTAGAAGAAAATTCTCAAAAAATTCATGTGAGTTTGTTATGAATTATTTAGAACGCGGTAATTATTTCAGTTTTTTCTGTGCATTTTTAATTTAACTGACGAACCTCCTTAATTCGATGGAATATATGCACCGGTGGTTGAAGATTAGCACGCGTTCGGCTATCGGGCCGTTTACCTTACAGTCCCGAAGAAGGATCTCCTGCAGCATTGGTTTACAAACGCGTATATAATAGCGGTGTTTTCCACCCGTCTACGGGTTTACTTCCTGCAAGTGCCGAGCTATATTTCCGTGTGATCGAGCTCCGTCCGCGTTAAGAATAAAAACGTGATCGTGGCTGAGTTTAATATCTCCGCATACGTCGAACGCGTTGCGCATCGTCAATATCAATCGGCTACACGACTGAAATTACAACTACTTATTCTGTGACGAGATTTCGGTACATCGAGAAATTTGTTATAATTAACAATAATATATTTCGAGTACTTAGTATGAAGAGTTTACCATAACGTTAAATGTAATAGGCGCCAGGAGTAAGATGCGTAGATAAAGAAGAGAAGGGCGCGAAGAGAATCGGTCGGGTGCACAGACAAGTGGAAGCACCAGAATGAAAAAGGCAGTGAATATACGGAACAGGTGTTGCGGATAGATTATATGCGACTAACGGAGATATGGACACAGCAGACTCACATCGGCGCCTCCGTTCTTCTATTTCTACTCGAGTCATAGAAAATTTCAACTATTTTATTAAATGAAAATTGAGGTGATGTCCCAAGTAAAAACATTATTCATGGAGCATGTATAAGAAATATATAGTGTTAACTATAGAATTGGACATATATATTGTATCCGTAGCATTCCGTCCCAATTCGACCTACGAATACGAGTCTGACCTTCGATCTCTCCGATTTTTATCGTTAATTTTTGTACGATTGGTAGGACTTTCAAATGCATCAGATTTCCTTTTTCTAATTTTTCTATATACCGTAAAAAAAATCTTCAAAATACTTTGTTGAGTATGAAAATTTTCATAGCTTAAGTGGTCAAGATTTTTCTTCTTGTAGCTTTTAAGCATTTTGATTTAAAAAAATGTTTAAGCTGAATAAAAAATTAATTACCTACAGGAGACTGGTCACACGTTTATTTACGTATAACAGGATTTTTTGTGGAATGCCTCATTTAAAAGATACATAGATTGTCTACAAAATTTATGCAGCCTATATATGCCCAATTCTATATATAATTTTTTTACTTAGGGTGGTATACCGATCGAGTCATTGTAGGCCGAGTGTAAAAGCGTAATTGGCGGTCGCACCGAAGCGAGAAAGATCGGCAAAAACGTGTTGCACATCACGTTAATAACGAGTGATGAACGAAAAATGTCTACGGGTATAGTCGAATTACAGGCAGAAACGAGTTTGGCACACTGCAAGTGCGACTCGGGTTTGGGACGTTGTGCTATTATCGATCGTTAGAGCACAAAGTCCCTTGAGATCTCGTGAGTGTCTGTATGGTCTACTCCTCGTCGTCGTCGCCGGTGCAGCGCGCGCCTCTATAGATCCGTTGTATTACACGACTGCATATAGCATCGACCTTTCGTAGCGGCTGCAGTTGGTTGCACGTGCGGCGGCGATGTCGCCCCGGCATCGACGTTACATTCGAAACAAGGAAATCCCATTGAAAACAAAAGAACGAGGCGCCTTAAAGTAGCAGACGATATCATCAACGCAACAGACAATGAATCAAAAGAAAATTAGCGAGTGTCTGGGGCTCAGCAGCAGCATTGACAACGACGGTAAACGAGGGCGAAGAAAAAAAACGAAAATCAAGTCTTTCAGAACTTTGGAAGGCGCGTAGACGGTTTTGCGCAACTTTTACTACAAAGTGTCTCCGCTACCTTCGACTTGACGACGTAATATCGCATCTCTCGAGCGGCGAAGCGCGAACGAAAAACCCCGCTCTGTTATTGTCTCAACGTGCATTACGCAAATGAGGGTAGCTGTGTTGTTGTTGTTGTTGTTGCCTATTGTCTTCGACGCTGTTGTTGGGTCTGGCTCAAACACGGCACGGTATCTTTCTCTTTGCCCCGCCCACGACGTCAATTCTACACATTCTCTTACCCCTGGGTCCTCATTCGTTCCCTTTGACGCTCTCAGAGATTCCAATCTGCAGAGCGTCCCAATAGAGAAAAGTGTTGTTTTCCTCTCCTGGTTCCTTGTCCACGTGAGGTAAACGACCCAATAGTCGGGAAGTACTAATATCCATCCACTACAGCATATATTTCACCAAATTGATAGTGAATTGCAATAAAATAAATAATTGTGCATAGGGAAACGATGAGAACAGTGCATGAGACATTAATAATTATTTTTCAGGAATATTCGAAGACGTACGCTCTTGTTAGATTGGCATAGCATATTCCTAAACCGATTGGCTGAAAATTAGTGCACTCTCGTTAAGGCCGGTGTAATTTCCTTGTTTGTCTAGTTCAGAGGAGACATATGTTGTTTTATAGTAATGAAGACGTGAGCAATGCATAACTGACGTCCAAATAAGTGTGAGATAGTATATTATCGTCGTTGGCTATTCGAAAATAGCATTCGTGTGTTTGCATGGATATCCAACCCGGTCGAACTTACGCGATGCCGGACTGAGTTACCGGACGCGAACTCAATCGTCGTAATTTCGATCCGTGAAGAAAACAAGCTCATGTCTCATCGGAAGCGTCAGATTTATACTTATGTTTCAATCAGCGCAATTGCTGAGTGGCTGTACAATTGTTTGTATACATTGTATACATCCAATATGAAATCATAAACTGCCGGTTACTGGGACATTGACATCCGGGCTTCGGAATACACTCGAAGTGATTTTCACAAACTAGAGATTCTCATTTTTTAATTAGTCACAGCTTTCATTAACAAAAATTCTTTTTTACATGATACATTTTTTTTTCAAATATAGATTTCTTTGAGTTTGCTTGAATGGCTGAGGTAATTAGTAGCCATATGTTAATTCTTCCATATCAAATCTATCAAATAGATGATAATATAAGATTTTTTTATATATATATTTGATAAATTGAATAGCTTCAATCCCTAGTATTCATTATCACGCGCTTACAAAAGACAAAGATAATTTAATTATGCATCTTTTCCCACACGCTCTAACGTAGAAACAGTTTAAAAGATGGATTGTGGTGCGGGCGGGTGTTCATAAGACATAACGCGCGCGTTGCACCTGCTACCCCGTTGTACGAGCCACCCTCGCGTGAACAAAACTTCGGACAACTGCATACCGCGCCCCCTCTGTCGATCAGACGATATCGCGACTTGCGCAAGACGATTATGCACATTGTGCTCTTAAGCACGTGTCCCAGATCCTACGAGATAAATCGAGATCCACGGGACAATGCTGCACCCGTGGTACTATAGTTTGCCGTAAGTAACACGAGAATCGGTCGAAACGTTTCATTATTCAGTTGAGATCTAATTCCAGCTATCGCTAGCTAGTATATGGCGATTCGTAAGTGTATAATATGGCTATCTAGTGGTCACTGCTCAACGTTGTTGGCGGTTTCTTATACTCAAGTTGCTATTTCGTGTAATACTATATGCAAACCATAATCATTCAGAGTATATTTGTCATACTCAATCTACAACATTTTGACGTGAACGATTGAATAAGCTCTGACAACTTTCACCGTGTGGATGTGTGCATAGAATAAACTATCCCAAGAAACATCAGATCGAAGCGTATCATCCATGGTTTCGAAAAAACCGATAAATAACCCTTTATACAATAAGATCATGTTCAAATGATCAGATCGAAAAGCTGTTATACTATGTTCCCGGCTGCCATAAAAAGCGAGCATTCATTTTAGGGACATAATATTTGTGGACTGGTATTTGGATTTATAGTCGGCTCCAACCTAAAGTTCTATTTGCCTGAGTTTCGTAAGATTAACATTTAAGTTTCAAGTCAAAATCTTGAGGTAGATACATTTTTTTACTGTTAGTTTTCCAAGAACGATTAATCTCCTATTTGCAAGTTAATGACTTTTAATTTCCAATAGGTATATACACCTGATATCAATAAATGGATTAAGATAATAAATACAGTAAAATCATTCGAATTAACGGTATTGAGAAGGAAAATAAGAACGGTTGAAATGAAAAACGATTAAAGGTTAGGAATTGGAGGATCTCGTGGCACCGCGCGCAATCTTAACTTGAGCAATGTACATTGCTTCTGTTTATCGTCGACTGAGCCACAACGAAGCGAACCTTTTTTCTTTTCATTCCTCGGTTCTCGCGTGAAACAGGTATTTGGTACATGTTGAAAAGAGGGGATTTTGCCTTACGTTTAAGGGGACTAGACTGATTGCGTGATACGGTGGAGACATTCAGGCGTAAATGTGACAACGGTATTCGGAATGTGGAACATTTTTTGGCGGTATAAAGTGATATTAATAATAACAATAAGATTGAATGGATGGAAAAATGACTTGGAAGATGGTTAAAGATCCGGAGGCGGTCAGGTGTCGCAGGCGGAGGACGAAAACCGTTACAGCCGGCAGGCAAAGTTGTAGACGCGTGGAGAGGTGCCGCGGTTCATAACTGCAAATACAGAGCGACAGGACCGCGCGATAAGTGTCTTCGGATTCTCGACTCGATCGTCAGCCAACAAGATACTAAATTCAATATGCCAAACTTTTAAAGTGCTCACTTACGTTGGGTGCACGCGTGTTCCTCGGCTTCGATATCGATAAATCCACAGAAATACATCGGTGACACACAAGTGCACGGCACAGACAAAAACAAACAAACAAACGAACGAAGACAAAACAAAACACGACACACGACACGAAACTTTGTTTCCACACGGAAATACGCGTATTGGAACACGAGAGACACGTTAAGCTATTATGGATAAATTAAAAGAAACGGAAACGGTAAAAGAACGTTTTGTAAAGAGCAACGTGAGAGACGTAGTTATAACGCTCCGGACGGCTTCGCGTGGCCGGCTGGCGCGCTCGGATCAAGTCGACTCGGATACCGAGACGCCTGCTGCCCCCTCTACTGCTTTCTTTTTTGTTATCCCCACCACCACACACACACGGAAGATGAACGTCAAGAACGGCAATGGACCGCAGACGATCGTGATTCTCTCAACGAAATAGTAAGTACCTAGAGCTACTTGCGTTAGTTGTGCACATGGTAAATGTGTCAACAATTAGTCCTTTTGATGCTTCGATTGCGATACGAACCTAAAAAAATTATGCAAGAACTTTGCACATTGCTTCCTCATTTATTCTCATCGATTATTCATTTTATTTTTGACTTCCTCATAGACGAAGCTTTTTGGGGAATGAGAATTATTGACAATGTAATGTGCTAAGTTCCACTTTGCATCCTTATTTTTTTAAATTAAAAAGCAAGTAAAATCCGAATTATTTGAAAATATTGTGTTTACCATATTTATTCATTAATCAAGCTCCGTCTACAGATGTGAGTTTCTCAATTATTTTAAAATGATTTTGATTTCATCTTTTTTAAAGTAATTAAAAAACTGCAATATGCGCTATGAAGTGAGTTGCAGAATATGCATCAGTAGCGCCTGTTTTGCAATATTCCGATATATTCAAGTAGACTATTTGCAAAATTCATGTAACTATGTCAATCAACAATTTATCACTCAATTTATGGTAAAAAATTAGGCAAAAGGAGCAACAGTTAAAAAAAGGAACTCGGGAAGGCGTAAAAGATATGAAATTTGTTTATTTGGTACATAAAGCGCTAGTAAACAATCATGGATTTGCTGTACTATCGCCGTTTTCCGGAGCATCTTCCTTTCGAAGTTCATAGATCTGCAAGAAATAATGACAAATGAAATTGCCATTGAGTACATAAGTAGATAATGGCAATAGCTACTGCGCTTCACTATTAGAAAAGATTTATACATAACCTCGTGAATTAAATTTACCGTACAATTGTAATATAAATCTGAAGTGATTTTGCAATTAAATTGAAGCTAATTTAAAAAGTTTCAGTATTTCCACGGTAAAATTAAAGAAAATTATAAATATTACTGTACCGAAAATAAATTTGACATCGGACTTGTATAATAAATTTAGTATATCATTCCATGAATAAAAACTTTCGGTATATCTACATTGAATTTTAAGTCGATTTTGTTTAAACTGTAGTCAAATCCGGAGCCGCTGTACCTGTATGTAAGCTTCAGTGAGCGTTATCATTTGTGGTAGGATCGGTGTAACATGTAGGTCCTGTAACTCGTACCATTGTCCCGTCGCTCTGTGCAAAATATGAACCCTGTACGTTCCCTGACCGGGTTCACCATCGTGAACAATATTAGCCACCAAATCGTAAGTCGTGTACGGATGAGCCGCTTTAACTTCCGGTGTCAGAATATCGCCAAAATCCACATTTCTGCAATTCGATAACATTGAAACTTGATATAAGATAGCTTACTTTAATTTTCTACTCAATAAATATATGTAGTTACTTGATTGGAAAATTAACGATTGTCGGATTCTTCTCAACGAAAAATGTATTCTTGGTGAATCTCTGAAAAAAAAAAACGCGAGTTGTTTTAAGTATCCCTAAATGGTATTTGAACGGAGATAACAATGCCTAATAACAATTACCTTGATGTAGAGTATGAGATACGGCGGCAACTCTGTGATTTCAAATCGCTTCATGAAATTTTCCTTGTAAGTTTTGTACTCTTTTTCCGCAATGGCATTGAATTTATTCAAAAGGGTATAAAGATTAACCTGCAGTGATAAAAATTACGTTACGATAAAGTCGTTTTTACATAATTTGCAGTATTGAATTATCATCTGATTAACCTGTGGAATGATATTTTCCGTGAATTGGTCCTTGAACAATGGCGGCGGGGGTAAATCACAGGTTAAGTAAAGAAAAGGGCTTTCTGTAACAGTTTCTCCGTATTCCACTGTGTTTAGTAATTCGCTTCTCTGACTTTCCTCGAGCTCGAGAGGTGGTATCTTTCGCGTGTATATCCTCATGTGTCCCAAAAATGTTTTGTAGATAATGCTCGAATCTTTCTTTTTGCTGCCGTTCAATGCCAAGTGCAAAGCGTTGAGAAACCAAGACAAAAAATCAACGGGATCACCTGAAAAATTATTCTTAGTCTCGTTAAATATCAGTTAAACTTTGCAAATAGTCTTCCAAAACTACACTTTCATATACCTTGCTCCGTAAACTGGAATCTTTTTTTACTCCAAAGAACAACTGCCTGTAACATCTCATGGGGACTAACGTGAGCTTTGAAATTGCGTGGATTCCACAGTTTTCGCATTAGTTCCCCAAACCTCTGTACCAAAAGATACGAGGAATCACCAGGAGGCCTTTTCACTTGAGCGTAGTTTGATTCACGCAGAAAGAAATCGCGCAAAGGTGTTACATGCGAAAGAGCCTGAAATCGGATTTGTTTATTAATTGTTATTTCTATAGGAAAGGAGTATAGATTAGTGATACGACTCTATAGTCTAGACTCTATGGTCACTAGTGTAGAATAGTGATTCTTGAGCCCAGTAGGGCCAGAACGACTAATAAATATCCATGTATCTATCCGACACAGGTTTAGTGAAAATACAATACATTAAATTTTTATACAATAGATGGATTTTCCAAATATTTCCTGCACCATAGATCATTGTTGCTTTACCTGAAGAATAACATTGCAGTAGTCGTTTGCTTTTATATTATTCATCCCTACTATTCCAGGTGAGTACATAGAGCCATCGATTGCTCTGGAAAGTTTGTCGATTTGATCGAGTCGAGCAATTTGCGCCTTTCCAAATGTTGGATTGAGTACATACTTGATATCATCCAAAGACGAATCTGTTTTCATTGCAAAGTTTCATTCTTTATAAAAACAATATTTTGGGTACTTTGGGTTTTACATATGGAAAGAGAATCCGATACTCACCTACGATTTCGTAATTATCCGGTAGACAGTAAAACTTAAGTGTATGAAGATTTAAAAACACATGGTGACTTTCAGCGACACTGTGTGTATAGGCGTGAGTGTTTGTTCCTCTTCCCTGAAAGTACTTGCCACAAACCAAACAGGCGTAGACATTGATTCTGGACAATGAGACGGAGCACAGCTTTTCAAAATCAAAGTCGAGAAATTGTCGATTTATCGTATCGAGATACGGACACAGCCGTGGCCCATTTCTTCTGATTTTCGACCCAATCCCATTCCCTTGCAAATATCACAACAAACTTTATACGACATAACCTCAAAATAAAACTATTATAGTAGAATATAGAGTAATTCTCCTACAATAAATCAACTAAAACCTACTTTCTTCCTCTTCGCCATCCTCCGAATCGCTCCGTTGCACCGATATCTTCCTCTTTAACTCGTTTTTCTGACTCTTGGAAGCCATTTTTTGTTGTCCTGAAGTTTCTTCTCATGTAAATGACGGCCACGCCGCCGGCAAAGAAAAACTAGCATCAGCGCCGTCGCCACATTGGCTTCTCTCTCTCTTTCGCTCTATTTTTTATTTTAATAAATTTTACAAATTTTGTTCACATTAAGGGGACTGAGAAACCGAAAAAAGTCATAAGAACAAAAGTTCTGAAGATGATGTGCTTTTCAAAAACAATGTTACATTTAAACGAGAATAATAAGAAATTACTCATAATAGTTTTGCAATTTTGTGAAGACATGCAATGCACCAAAATGGTGTGAAGAAAAAGGTATAAATTTAAATTTTCTTAACTTTTAGTGCAAACCGGTGAAGAAATTTTAGTGTTCGACGTCTTCTTTTATCGGTTGAAGAGTGCGTTCTAGTGTAATTCTAGCAATTCTGTGTGCAGTGAAAATTGGATTTACTGTAATAAATTATTTAGTGAGTTGTGATGTGATTTATTGAAAATGACTGTCACAAGATTTTACGTTACCGATAATTGAGATTAATTAATTAATTATTTTTAAGCTAAAAATTTAAATTTTTATGTTTCATTGATGTGCTATGGCGTGACTTTTCCGTGACGACATAAAAATCGCAAAGTTAACATGATTATCGGATGCTCGATACCAATCCCGCAACTATCATTAATCGCCGCTTCCGCCACGAAAACTCTGACTTGCTCCATGTTGCACTAGCGCTACTAGCGGCACCTACGACAACCAGTGAGAACGGCTCCATAACAGTAATAACCACGATATAGTAGTCTCTCCTTTGGAATCTCTCGTGACTCGCGTTAAATCCTCTCACATTTGGTGGGTCAACATTTATCAGTGAATATACCAAAGTTTAATTGGATATAATGGCTGGCTCTGGAAATGCACCTGCCGCCGGATCGATTTTGTCCAATCTGGGCTTACGACCGGTGACCAAATGTAGTCTCGTTAAATTTTACGTTCCTGCTCTCGGTGTTGCATCTTATACCGCCCTGTCCATCAATGTCATGAATCCCAGCCTCGTTATCAGGTAAATTTTTGGAAAAAGAAAACCTTTAGGAATGCAAATAAAAATATGTCGTCGATTGTAGTATCGCAAAAACTCGTATTCTCGGTCACGAGATCAATCAGCCGGGCCGGTCTGCCCGACCCGTCTCTCGCACATATCATACCGGTATATCACATTTCTCTTGTAATTCTGCTACGACGTTACGTAATATCTTACTACGAAAATAGTATTATTACCGCTTCTATGCGTAAATGCGTTAACACCTAGAGTTACCACTTATTGCTTTGACCATCCAAAGCAGATTCACTAAAAATATGATTCTTTAACATAAACCTATTGATATCCTTCTGGTTGGTTAGGTAACTACTCACGAATTATAGACATACTGAAATTTTCTAAATTCAACAAACGATACATTGTCCAAATCCGTTTGGTATTTTGTCTCTTGGCTGTGAACCCTCATTTAAGGGGCCCCAGTTACCTGAAAAAAATCATAATCAAAATGTTTCAGATAATAATTTTTTTTTTTTAAACTCATATTCCATTTTCATTAAGTGTACATTATGATAGTGCTGCTTTGTAAAAAAAATACAGTGCACCAATATGGTGTGAAGTAAAAAGTCATTTTTTTGACTTATTGTAGTTTTCAGACCAAACTGGTGAATGACCATTAGTGTTCGATGTCTTATTTCATCCGACTAGGAGTGCATGTTGGCTTGGTTTTGATAATTTTTTTTCAGATCTTTATGATAAAGCTATGAATTTTTATAACATTTTGTCAACTTCAAATTTAACTAACTTGAGATTTTGTTACATACAGGATATTCCCTAAACGAGATATAACCAATTTCTTACTTGGAAGTGCACTGTTGGGAACAGCCTCATACATCTATACGAGGGAACATCTGAAAAGTGCGGCCACATGTCCGCGAGTCCTATATAGGTATTATTGAGAAACATAAAAATATTATTTCACAATGTTTCTACCGCATAAGAATTAGAGGTTCCACATAGATATTTTTCCTCAGAATCTTCATATAATGTGAAACACCTGATAAAATTAATGGGAGCATCGAAGGTTGTGTTTTTTTTTTAAAATTGTTTATTGTTTATTTTTCTGCCAAAAATTGTTTTTTCTTCCGTTGAAAAAATTATGACTTCAATGTCACTGAAAAGTAGATAAAAAATGAAAAACTTAATGTTCCTCAGAAATTTTTTAGAGATCAATATTTTCAGAAATATAGTATATTCAAAGGTGAATTCCAGAGATATAATGTTTATTTTCAAAAAAACGTAAATCCTAATCCTTTGAAAATCTGAAAAAAATCTCAGACACTCATCTCAACTAGTACAACAAACTGACGAATTTTCAAAAATGTCCGGTTGTTCGACCGACAAAAGTGGCCCAGTTGATAAAAAATCATTCAGGGGTGAGACTAAGAAAAAAAGGTGCTCTGAATATTGTCATTTTATTATGTAGCCAATAAAAACCGCTCACGACTACAAAACCACTGCAAGATTGAAAATAAAAAAATGTTTTTCAGCGCGGCTGGTGCGGTGCTTCTGAGTTTCGGCTCCGTTCTCGTTTGGGCTGTTCTACGATCCATCGTACCTCCCAATCCGACAATGTGCACGATAGCCGGCGTCGGATCTGGGCTCGCTCTCATCAAGATAGGTTCGGATTACCTTAATTTCGTTGATGAACAGGTCGTCAAGAAGTAGTAGCTATTTAAATACCCTCTAATTTCTAGACTCGTAACGACATTTTGAACAAAAAGCGAGAAATTTTAAATCTTATTAACAAGATTTTTCCACACGATTGTTCGTGCCTTGATTATAGCGCGTACCAATTTGGTCGTGCACAAACTTTTTGTTAATCCAGTAAAAAATATATACATTTCGATGGCCACACGTCACAATTGAATGTTACAGGTCGACATCAATTAAATTTGTTACACCGCTATCGATTTTATTACGATTTGTACGAAGAATAAAAGTCAAAGTGTGCCGTAGAAAAAGGTGCTGTCATGTTCGGGTAAAAATAAAGTGTCTCTAAAAATGAATCTATCGTTTTATCAATGCTTCCCAAATATGTACGTAGTCGACGATAATTATTTATCTCAACCGCCACTTGCTGCTCTCTCACAGAAGAAGCAATGTTATCGTGAAACATTTTTCTTTTGCGACATTTTAATGTCAACATACTTACAATAATCTAAGATGTAGCAGAATGCATTATTCTGCTGATGACCAGAAGTATGGGTGTATTAGGGTCTTTGGTGTTCGCTTTAAAGCTTTTTCTTTGAGAAAGCTAACATCGATTAACATACCTCGCCATAGGAGTAACTTTTCAAAACCGGAAAAATAATGAGGAAGCAATATGCAAGGTTCACCTTTGCATTTTTGTTTTAAAAACACAACGAATAGGAATAAAAACACAATAAATTTGCTTTCATGTTTATTGGTAAACAGGCCAAACGGCATGAAAATCTCCATCGCAATATGCAATTCAAGTAACAGTAATATGAAAAATAACTCACAACAACACATTCCGTACAATCAATAATAATAAATAATCAACATTCAATAACAACGCACGATCGATATAAACTCGTTAATAACGATTAATAATATCAAAATTATGTTTCTCAGATGAGCTTTAGCCTCACTCTGTCGCTAGTTTTTAAATGGTACAAACTCAAACTTAATCGCAATATGTTATTGAGGGGATAAAAAAGGGGGAGAATAAAAATATATGCACTAGACTAACTTCAACCCAGCGTTCCCTTTTCCTAAAATAGCAAGTGTGCAACCCCAATCTCAGAATCTCGAAAAACCGATTTCGTACATTTTTTGAAGTATCAACCTGAGAATGTTGTGAGTTTTTTTTGTGTTCTCTGCCACCTAGAATTTCACATTGATTTTTTCGTTGTTCCTCCTTGCTGTGTTTTTTTTATTGCCTTGAAATGTTAATGATAAGAACCCGCAAATAACGAATTAAACAAAGAATTGTTAAGGCCCTTTTGTTTATAATGATTTGATAGGTCGCTAAAAAGTCGTCTGTATGGTGTCAAATCTGACACAAAAGTACGCTACGAAGTTGAAGGCAACAATTCTAGCACGTACACAACAGTTTTAGCACGTACGGAAATTTCGACTATTTTGCATATGGGGCACAGCAATTCGACGTGGGTAATGTAAAAATTTTAAAATCCTTTGCTACCTTTAATATCGAATTTATGTAAATTTCCCCCGTACGCTGGAAATTCTCACCGGATACGAATGTGGAAGAATTTTGATAAAACATCCATAATTAAGACAGCTAAATTCGTATTTCACAAATTTGGGCGCTCGTGTCTGCCAAACCATAATCTCTTATTTCAATTAAAAAATACATTTGTTGTATGAAATTCACATAATATAAATTAATCGGTTGTTCACAACTAAAACAGATGAAAGAAGAGAAAAAACCAAAAAATGTATGAAGTTTTTCAGCGACAAATTGAAATCGAGGTGGTCCACATTCTATGGAATGACTTATACGTATATATGCCTCGCCTCGGTGTATGAAAAAAGATATCGGCGCGATTTTGAGCTGATGCCTTAATTCGCATTTAACAGCGACAATAAAAATATGTTGCACACAAGACCGGTCTCTTTGTTGGACGGCATGAGTCGAATAAAGGTCACCAGAGTCTGTGACAAGTTTTCAGATAAATTACGCTCTTATCTCCAATTTTTTGACGGATTACTCTTGTATTTTCCGCGACAATGTCGAGCGAGATAAGTATCCAGCGGCTGTTTTATCTCACTTCAATCCTGATTAAGTGCTTCGATCAAATTCCATATTGATATTGTACTTCTTCATAGACTTTATTCGGAACCTACTCTTCCTTTCCTTTATCACAAAGTTAACGATTATTCACATCACTTTAGTACCGCAGTAATGTTCTTTTTCTAAGCCACTGTGATAGTTATCTGAGAATATATACACAGAGTAATTGATTCTCGTTTATTGTGCGAAATGAATTTTTTTCATTTCTACTGCAACAGTTTCACCGTAAATATGTGCAATCGTCTGTATCATAAAGTTGTCATGACTTTCGAGAATATTTTCACATGGCCAACTTTCGACGCGTCTAAAATGCGTATAAAATATCTTCAATCAATATGACAGTCTACAGAAAGGTAAAAACAAATGTACAATACATCCGAATGCTTTTCGGGATGATAACACTTGATGGCAATGCATCAATGTCTATTTGAGGCTCACTTCAAATATCAATCACTTGCCGGAAACATACAAGAATCTCGATGGCTGTTATAAGCACTTTTTAAAAATCCTGCTACGTGCTTAGCTTAGGAACCGTGCTGGGTAAACTCGTTGCATGTAAATTAGGATGTGCGGTGGTTGAAGATACAATAGCATTGGTAACAACTTCTGCTACGGATCCGGTTATTCTCTCGATGGCTTCACTGATCGGGCGAGTCTTGGAGTGGTCCGAATGATCGTGATCCTTGTGATCGTCCTGACTCTCTTCTCCGTGATTGTGGCCATCATCATGAGAATGTCCGTGCGAATGCGAGTGAGAATGCGCCGCTGTAAAATACAAATTTACGTTCAGCCGATTATACAGGGGTCATTTAACTTAGCCCGTAAAGTAGACTAAGAGTTATACTATGTCGGCAAGCGATTAGAATGGAACGCTGTTCCCCTTCTAGTCGTTGGTGGGTCGAGATCTCATAAAAATTGAAATAATCGCAGTTCATTGACATCATTTTATGCGTGTTGTGACTGTTTAACGGGAAAGGACGCTTAAATCGTTTTATAAGCTAAGGGAAAATTGACTATGTTGCATATTTTTATATTTTTATGGTGCATATTTTCTCTTAGTTAAAAATATGGAAGAATTATCAAAAAACAAAAATATGATTTTTTTGTTGCAATCTACATTTATCGCTCAAACATATAGAGCATTTTTATGTAAACGGGTGAAATATATCGGTATCGTATCTGTTAAATGAATAGAATATTTTTTACATTTTTGCAGAAATTTTTTGATTTTACTAAAAGCCTCTAATTTTAAAAATAAACTCGAGTAGCAAAACTTGAGTGTTTGCTTGCGCTTAGAACTAGTGAATAGTGATATTCGATTAATCTTGGAATCGCTCAATACCGAGTAAAACTTTATACGCACTACTCGAGTTTCCCTATTTTTTTTAACAAGAACAATCATTGAATTAGCCTTCGGCGTAGAAGCTCCTTTTTCTTATATTCATCGGAAGAAATACTCGCCAGTTAAAAGCTAGTAGAGAAACGACAAAAAAAAATTAGAGATACGTGAGAGCGGTCATAGAGATGGGCGCGAGAAAGCCAATGACGAAAGTCGGTCATCGACGGGCGGTGCAGGGTCCGTCGACCCCGCGGGTGTACACGAGATGTCCCCGCCACCACAACAGTCGTCTTTAGCCTTTTAGTTGATGCTAACGAGAAAGGCTTATGCTTAGATTTTCAGAAAAGATCATCCAGTCATTATTGCATCAACCGTATTATCTTATAGGCTGTGACAGTGTAGTGTTAACATTAATTTTGCATCGACTATGTGGAGTCAGTTTATCATAACGAAATTTTTACGAAGCACATCTCGGTTATGAAACAATGATCGCTAGATTCGAAGCGCGCGAAACTGAAACCTAATTCGAATTTCACTAACTCGAATCCGTACAAATGTCGACAGTACCTTCTGAATGAATAAAATTAATTCATCAAGCAGCAACAATCGATATTATCGAATTAATTCACTTTTTTTTCTGCTCGAATAATAATAATTGGTTTATAACTAATTGATAGTTATGGGAATAAACGTAAGGCTACATAATTCTGAATTTGATACGTTTTTCTTGTGGGTGTAGATTTTTTTATTAAGTATAGTTTTCCAATGGCCCTGAAAATATCTGCAGTCATTTTTAACACGACGTAGCGCCCTTAACTTTTATCGTACGGACGACATCAGTGATATTCTTCACTCTGACCACGTAAAAAGCAACGTTCCGAGACCGAAGTTACAGTTTTTAAGGACGCTACGTTATGTTAAAGATTACATCTGCACTTTTTTTGCTTGCGTCACGAAAAAAAAGTTCGATAAAAAAATCTAAAGATAACGGTATCTAAAGAATTTCAAGGCAAAAAAGATTAGCCCTGGATGACATTTCTACGGAGACAATCAAGGGCGTTAGAGCATATCAAACGTTACATATGCACCTTAGTGGATAAAAAAAACTTAAAATAAGAGCATCTGGAGAAGGTTAATACGAAAAAGATCAGTCCTCGGTGACTCTCGTACGATGAAAATTGAGGACGCTAGTCCGTTTCAAAAGTTACATACGCACTTTTCACCATTGAAAAAATCTAAAAATAGTGGAATCTAGAGAAGTTTAACACAAAAAAGATAAGCCTCAGGTAATTCTCGTGCGAAAAAAAATTGAGTTATTGTAGAAAAATCCCAAAACCATGATCAAACACAGTAAAAAAAATACGTGACTTATAATTGTCACCTCTTGAATGAGAGATGCAAAGGACAAACGATATCATATAAGGGGAAAGACAGATCTTGGTGGGAATCGCTTGTTCCCAAAGCTCTTATCCTTTATATTTCAATCACGATAAAACAAGAGAAAGAACGAACTCATAACGACTGTGTCTGTTGACCGAGTGACCGTGACCCCATCCGTAAAGGTGAAGCATGCAGTTTAGAGTGCAACCAACCGCCGTGAGTCTATTAATCGATCCCGACTGACAGCCACCGCCTTCTAAACTTCGTGACAAGGACGTACCGCTGGATAGGATTGCACCGCCAGTACGAGAGTACATAGAAGAACGCGATAAAGCTTCATCCATCTATATCTACTACAGACGTACCGACGTACCGAAAATTGGAGCTTAACTCGCGTTCGTTTTACACGCTCATTTAAACTCTCAAGACCTTTGGCCTTTGAGTTTTTGGCGAATAATGCTGCCAATCAAGACCGTCTTCTTTTGACCTTGTGTCATATGTTTATCTGCATCCCGACCTTCGAGGTGCAAATGTGTATTGAAAAGAAAAATAATGTCTGTGCGGGAGGAACAGAAGAATAACTTACTGACTAATTGAAGACCCAGCATGAGCATAAATCCCACAATAATAGCGGCGAATTGAAGCAAACCACTTTTGTCATTAGCTCTTTCACGGGCGAGAACCTCGAAGAAGACCACGTACAGTAAAGTTCCAGCAGCCATGCCCTGAAGAATCGTTGGTGTTGGGCCGAGATTATCGTTTTTCAAATGCCCTAGAGCAAGACCAAGGACGATGCCCAATGGCGTTACCAGAGAAAACACAGAGAGATGACCGAAAACTGTCCTACCCGATGCACCGGCAACGTAAAGTTCCATCCCAACGCAAAATGCTATGACAAGTTTGTGAGTCGCAATAGCCGCAGCGAGATAGACAACCGAAGTTATCGATGGCTCTAGGCCCACCGCAAGGCCCTCAAAAATAGCGTGAAACGACAATGCTAGCACAGCGACAAATCCACGAACGGATGTGTCCGCTGCCGGTTTCATCGGGATTTGTAGCTCGCCAGTTGGACATTTCTCCGGGCTTTTCTCCAAAACTTGAGGCGCGGAATCGCAGGGTTCACTCGACGACTCCACTGAATTGATCGAACGTACGAAGAGCGTTTGAGCGTTCTTTGCGCTATCGAACTCGTCAATCACCGTCGAACAATCGGCTACTGTCTTTGCGTAGCTTTGCGTATTTTCTTGATCGTTTTCTTGGTCCCGATCCTCGCCAGTGTATTTGAATCTCCCACGCTGCCAAGGCGATGCCAGCGCCGTTTTGCTGGTGGCGCTAGTTGTAACCGTCGATATCGTCGTCGTAGATACCGATGTCGAATTTGCTTGCTTGTTGCATCGTCTTACCGATACAGTTCTGTACAAAAGATCCTCCGAGGCTTCTGGTTTACTCAGAGTCGCATGAACGGTTTCCTCAACCAGATAAACCAGGAAGAAACCTATGCAGAAGAGAAGCTCCGCCATGCTCAATGTTCCAAGGTTCATCAACTGTCCGTTGGATTGAAGGCGTTCCACGCTCTGACGAACTTCCGGCGCGAGATGAAGAAACGTTGTGAATAGTAGAACACCACCGCCGAAACAGAGCAGCAGCGAAGTCACCAGATCCTGCATTACACACTCTATTATTTCTCGTTTTGTTTTTTGTGACGTTTATTTAACTGACAAATTTTTCTAGCGTATATCAGAAGATCGTACGACTATTTCTTCAAGTTTACTCGTCCCCAAAAGCTATTTTTAATACATTTTAAAATCAAATTTGATAAATTTAATATACCGTACTTTTTTTTTTGCATATCCCGTATATTAATATTCAGGTGCATTTGTCATTAACAAGCACAATATTGAAATATCAAAATGGAGGTTACCATACTATGTACTGTAATTTTTTAATACCAGTATTGTACAATTTTTATACTATTGTCAAATTCACAATAAAAATATATTAATATGGGATGTATTTACCCGAGTCGTGAAATTACATATCGTATTATAAATTTTCTTGCATTTTTACCAGTGCGGTATATAAAATTATTATTCTATTCCTACTCTTTGCTGGGGCTTTAATACTATTTTATTTTTGGCCTTCGATTTATCTATATAGGAACTCTGAGTTTCGCCCAAATCTTTGTTAATATCGGAAATGAAAATTCGGAAAAAGTCATTAGATCATAAGTTACTGATAAACCCGCATGGATAAAGAAATCGCAACCAACTAATTCTCGTAGGAATTTCGGGCCGATCTTCGATTCGTACTTGACTCGATGTCTCAATGCCAGATGACGTCTTGGTTGTTGAGGTGCTCGCTGAGCTGCTGCTCGATATGGCACAACACTTGTCGCGATTTCTGAATCTGCGGCGTCCAATCAACAACGGCAACATGCCAAGCACCAACGAACCCACACCGAGTATAAACATTGCACCGATTTTCGCGAGCACGAGGGTCATCGGGTTTCCCGCCAAATCGAGCGAATAATCAGCCATTGTACCACTATTCTTTTGTTTTTTTTTTCCAAGGATGTACATTCGACCGTGTACTATTCACGAGTGTTGCTATTCGTCGTCATATTCCCAAGACTTTGACTCGTGAGAAACTCTTGCTTGAACAAGAGGTGATTGTATTGCAGTGGAATGTCTAAAATATCGATAGACACAAATAACCGAGGAATATTGAACTTTGGCGTGAAGTAAACAGCGACGATAAGTATCCTTCGTGATGTTTCCAAACGATACTTGGGTTTTATCGTGGCCACTCGTTTCAGCAGCTGTATGTGCGGCAAACGAACGATCAAGTATCACAGTGTCCCCTCGTGTCTTACGGCTATCCCTCCTACTTCCGGAGTCCAATTAAAACTCACAATGCATCGTCGATGTGTGCAACCAACATAAAAGACTGCCACGTTCGTTTTCTTCTATCTCCATCCGCTTAAGTAGAAAAACTAAAAATCTCCTTCCCAATGTAAACAATAATAATTCAACTAGTAATTCGTCTTATCTAGAGGTTGAATTCTGTTAACGAAAAGAATGCATGTACACAAAGCCACGCAATCTAAATGCCGTTAAGATAAACCTCGGCATCGGAACTTTCTAATTTTCACGCCCAATTTTCACATATTCAGGCATATTTGGTATATACTGGGAATTAGATAGTTCCACCTAATATATACTCTGTATATAACGTTGCTCACTATCGCATAGTATGGCGATATGTTGACCCATAAGATTTCATGTCCGTTAGCAGCGACCCCCTTTTATTTAACAGCCAATATAAGTGGTTTTTAACTTAATTTCAATCGGTACGATTTTGGGCGACTTTGTGTTATATTCATTGTCAAAATTCAATCTAATGCTTTGGGTAAGCATGATTTTAGTGTTTTATCACTGAAACTTGTTTTATTGGCACGCACACACTTTGTTTTGCTTGAAAATAGTTGTTACTACCGAAATAAATAAATGGAAGAGACGAGAACGCACTCGCGATTGCACAGGTTAAGTGTCAACGGTAGGAACGTCCTCGCGGCGAAGCAGTGAACCGGACACTCCTGGAATGAGACTCTCGTCGAAGGTTATCCCCTCGCTGCTCGTCTTAGTTCCCGTCCCTCCACTACCATTTACTTCCCTCCCTATTCCTACTGCGATTCTCTCTATATCTACGCACACACACTTATGTATGTATATATATATGTATACTTATATATACATACATATACAGGCACACGGACAGATATATATATATGGGGCAATCCACACTAATTCAACCTGGGTCTGACCCTCGACCTCTCAGATCTTGTCGGTGATTTTTTACGTTGTTTTCCAACTCTAAAAAGAAAGCAGAATTTTTTTTTAGATTTTGTTCAAAAGATTTTTTTATCCATTACTGATTAAAAATAAAATAGCGTAGGCCGTAATGTAGATTTATGAAATATTAATTAAAATCGTTCGCCACATTTCAAAATTTTTAAGGGCAGAGCCAAAAGTAAAAAAGTAAAAGCGTTCGCTTAAAAAGAAACTATTATCAAAAATAATTTGGCTTGTGTGTGTACCTATACGACGATGGACGAAAAATAACTTTATGTAGTCCATCGCGTAGCTATTCATAATTTTGGCCAATCGTGGATAAACGTTAAAATTAGAGTGAGTTTGACATTATGAAAATTAATTTAGGAAAATGACTTTGGTAAAACCGTAGATAATTCTTAATCATCCTATGTTCTGTATAAAGACGGTTAAGCATTAACTCACAATCGATTGACTACTGCTTCGAATTCTTTAAATTGTTTCGTTTCGATAACATGTTTTTTTTAATGGAAGCGAATTCACTTCTACTTTGGGTCTAGACTTTAAAATTCTGTAATGTAGCAACGGCTTTTCGAGAATTCTTCCAAATTTTTACATTACAGCGCCACGGATTTTTTTAAAAAGAGTCGAAAGTCAAAAATTCTCCAAATGAATTCTGCTTCCCTTTTGGAGTTAAAACAACAACATAAACAATCGTTGGCCAGATTCAAGAGGTCGAGGGTCAGACAGCGGTCGGATTGGTGTGGATTGTCCGGTATACATAGATATACATAATCCACGACCATTAAAAGTTATTATTGGCGTATATATCAAGTTTACGTTTGTAATCGAGCGTGTGCGCGCGCGTTCAGTTGCTCGCTCGGTTGCATTGTACTTTCGGACGATAGTATAGTGTTAGTTGCCGTGCACGACGATCCATCGAGTTTCGCGCGCTGCAGCTGACATTGCGCTGAAATATTTTTTCAACGCGATGTCGTTTTTATCATACGGTAAATCGTGTGGGATATAACTTTTCCGATAAACTGAAAAACGTTGGCTCAATTACGATTAAGTGACGTAGAGTAGAAATTGTTGTTCCAGATCATGATTGTTAGGATGATTGAAGGCCGCGGCAAATCCGGTGAAAGACATTAAGAAAATTGATTATGTCATATTGATTGGTACAAGGTCAGGATTTTGTTTTAATTGTGAATTCAAGGCCACGGTAAAACAATTATCAGTTTTTTTGGGTTTGGTAGTTGCAGTCACTTTTGACATGAATAGTAGTATGTAGTAGGATAATACCCGGCTGAGCTGGTGATTTTAAGGAGCGCAACCTCACGGAGAGTATTGCGACTAATTCGTTGAAATATATGTATTTAAGCTCAACTCACTTGCTATCTGAAGACCTAACATGACGGCGAAACCAATGAGAATCGAGATGTATTGATGAAGACCGTCTCTATGGTGTTGCAAAATCTCGAAGAAAACGACGTAGAGAAGGGTGCCCGTGGCTATACCCT
This sequence comes from Tromatobia lineatoria, assembly GCA_949699805.1. NCBI lineage: Eukaryota > Metazoa > Arthropoda > Insecta > Hymenoptera > Ichneumonidae > Tromatobia > Tromatobia lineatoria. The sequence continues at coordinate 9,036,688 of OX453052.1, forward strand.
GTAAAGAAAATATTTCAATATTTATATATAGCGATTATGTACAATATATATGTTGGAGGTAATAAAAATTAATACTTTGGGACACTAGTGCAAAAAAGTTAACTTTTTGACGAAGTTTAAAACTTTGTCCAGACGAGCCGTAAGCAGGTGCTTTCTGCTTTCTAACCGCCGTTAAGAATCCACTATTTCGTAAAACAATCACATACTACTTTATGAATAAAGTGCACGAAAACCTCTTTTTTCAGCCTGCGGTGAGACGCAAGTGTGTGAAAAAAAGCTTTTCGCATCAGTGTGACGAAAGTGTGGGAAAACGGAATCTTTCTACACTAGTGAAAAAAAAAGTTTGAAAAAGGAGCACTAATGTGGAAAAATTGTGTGAAAAGGTAGCTTTTTACACTAGTGCGAAAAAAGTATGTGAAAAAGTGAAGAGGCGCGCATTGTGCATGCGCATTTTCTAGTACCTAATAAAAAAAACTCGATTCGCCACGCGCTGCTGTCACGAAAAAGGAAATTTTTGTGTATAAGTTACAAAAATAAATTAGTGACCTGAAGGATAACAGCAAGTGGACCACTCGCAGCAGTGGTATCAGTGCCAGTGAGTGCCATCCCGATTCCAATACCCAACGGCGAAACGACTGCAAAAGTGCATACGTATATAACGGCTAAACATTTTTTGGTCTTCGAAGCGATGAGTTCGACACCGATGCAAAAAGCAATGACAAATTTGTGAGCGGCGACCGCTGCAAACATGTACCTAAAAATAAATTACACAGTTAGCTACATTCTTGTACATCGTTGAAAAAAACAGCGTTATATTAATATGCATCTGTATTAAATATACAGTACGTATCTCGATTTTTAATGAGTGGTGCATTAAGAGACTCATGAGTAATATCCAAATATGTTATTATTAGATTACACATGCAAGGAAATTCTCCGACTGTATTTCAATGTTGATTTCTTTATAGGAAATTTTTTTTTAATTTCCTGACATTTTTAACACTGTATAAGTTCGAAAGACGAAATACGTTGAAGTCGTCACTTACCAAACATAGCTGGTGGAACTCTCGAGGCCGATTGCTAGTCCTTCGAAAAGTTCATGAACGGATAAACCGAGTACAATAAGAAGCCCTCTGAGTGAGTTTATCATCGTGTCTTCTTCATGATCCATCATGGCGGTTGGCAGATGACTGTGTCCGTGACCGTATCTGTTTGTCAAATTGGAAAATTCCGTTGAATTGAAAAAAAAAAATACAATTATACAGTGGCAGAAAAAACAGAGAAATGACGTGGCTTGTAAAACATATTGTACATGCTCATAACATTTCAAGGTATATAATATGTAACGGCTGAATGATTTTCTTCTTACGAATGAGAGTGACCGTGTCCATTCTCCACAAGTTCGTTGGTGCTTCGATTAACGTCCTTCATAACGTTTCTTTCGGCACGCGCCTGTCGATGCCTCAGTCTCGTGTGAACGCATTCCTCCACCAGGTACATGACGAAAAATCTGATGAAAAAAATCGTTGTATACATATTTTTCTGCAGCGCATGCACAAAAAGACCCCCTTTTCTTGCCTGTGACGTGTGCCGGAAGTGAAGCTTTTCGGTTGGTTACGAGAAAAACAGACTGCGAGTGCACAATGTCGCATGCTGTACTTTTTTACACACTTTTTGCACACCAGAGCGCAATAGCTACTTTTCCGCACTTTTTTTTCGCCACACCGCACGTATAAAAAGGGCGAGTTTTTGCGCAGTTCCCGTCGATGGTTCGGAAGTAGGCAGCATTCGTTTACGGCTCCTGCGGCCAACTTCATGACTTTCACCGCAAATTACGCTTTTTCGCACTAGTATCACAATAATATATTACGATACGAGTTCGATCGAACTTTATCTGGCGAGTGTGAGAATTACAAATTCAGGAAAAGTTTCTCGTAACAGTTTCGTACAGATTTTATTCCACTCGGTGCGAGAAATGTGGTTTTACGCACGCTTCACGCGCACATATTTCCATTTTCACGCCTTGAAAAATAAGAATTTATACGATACTCGACCGATAAACGTTTTCTGGACTCGTCTAATTTCAACACTCGTCAGAAAAAGTTTTATTGCATTAGTATCGTTAAGTATTATTATTTTATGAGTGGGAGATGTGCGACATTTCGCATCGCGTGTCTATTATTTATACTATATTACTTAATTTACTATAGATATGATGAATTCATTACCCAAGACAGACGAATGCTTCTGGCAGTGCGAACGGCAGACTCGGTAATTTATCTTGTTCGATGAGCCTCTGGACATTTTCAGTTACCTCGGGCAACATGTGGAGAAAGGTCGTGCAGAACAAAACTCCTCCACCGAAACCCAACAGCAAACCGACAATTTTCGATGATCTGTTTATGTTTCCCCCCACAACATACGATTCAGTTAAATAAAATATCACTTGATACGTTTATAAATAAATAAATTTTTGTAACACATGCACAAAAAGTATCACTTTTCGTTTCTGCAGTGCATAGCGAAAGTGGCGTTTTTTTGTCGGGTATGAGAAAACCGACGGCGCGTCCACTTTTTCGCACACTTTCGCCATATTGCAGGCATAAAAAGGGGTAGTTTTGTTCACTTGTTTAAACAAGTATTTTGTGATATTGGTACGAAAAAGCGGACTTCTGATGGCACTCAGGAGATAGACCTTTTTTTACAGTAGTGCAACCAGCTTTCTAAGCTTCGTTGAAAAATCTGCTATTTTGCACTAGTATCACATAATACCATTATAAATATATTTAAGTATTAACCTTGGATTTGAAATTCTCTCAGAAGAAGTTAATTTAAAGCAGTTGGCGAGTCCGTGGGGTAGAATACCCATGCAAATGCTCACAGTGCAGAGAACCACCATAGTGACCCCTTTAGCCACAAGAATCGACGATTCATTGCCATCCTTACCCCCATTAGTCAACTTCCCTGTTACAACTTTCGTTATGTTTTCCAAATCGTCGTATTCCATCTTGATTGAAAACTTATCTTTCCTTAATCTCCAGTTCCGCGCCTATCTTTACTGAAACAGAAAGCAGATCACTTAGATTAGATGATTTACGCGATGATATGGCAATTCCAGGTAGTTTTTAATAACTGATGAACGAATGACGATTATTTGCACATCAGATAACTTAACGACTCATAAAACCCTTAATGAGATGTGTCCAGCGGTAATTAATCTCCGTGAAAACATATATCAACAATTATCATTTTCGATTCAGTAAGATTTATAAATAGCATACTGAAACTTGAGTTCAAGAGATTAAACTATACGATTTTAATCGTGATTACCCAATACGATATTTTTTATCGATTGAAATAAAAAATCACAACGGCAAAGATACTGAATTATTTCTATTGGGAAAAACGTTCGTATTACAGTATCGGGACGTTTCATTACATTGATATGTATTATAAGTCCCGCCTTAAACCACACATCGCGACGACTGTCGCGGAATACGCTTCAGCGTGGGTCGACTGTAAATTAATTCGTCCGGTTACCGTTAAATTTTGTTGAACAAACCTATCGTGTTTTAAATCGACCCTTGTGAGCCACGTCTTATAACTGCTGTGGTAAAAAAAAATGCGTTGAATTGATATTCAGGAAGTGCAGAAGGTTTTTTTTTTGCAGAGACATTTCATAAAATTTACAATATGTATTTTTGTTTTCAGTAAGTGATATATTGAACGACTTCTACAATAACTCATGAGTACACATGAGTGCAATTAGGAAGGTTTGTATAATAATTGATATTAAGTATTGGAACTTCTTATGTGGATACGCGTATATTAAATTTAATATACAAATATTAATTACTTTAAATCACTCATATATTCAATTTATTATTTTGTTTGATGAAATCAAAATTTCATTGACTCAACGTAAAAATTCATTTTTTTTACTAATTAGTGTGTCGATTCAATGAAACTTTCCTATGAAAAATGTGGAACAAAATACTTATTCATATTATATCGTATCATATGCTCAATCCGACCATCACAATTCATTTTTTCATCGTTGAATCAAAACCATTTTTTCTTCAATGTGTACGATATTTATTCAAGCCTAATACTTGAATAATTAATTTGTAATTGCTTCAGTTCAATGGATTTTCAAATAACACATACCCGATTTTAATCAAGCGTCTATATATACATATATAATCTGCGGAAACAGTTCTGCATATATATACGTTTCACTAAATTATGTTGCTGATTCAAATATATGTATTCTGAATACATACAATCATCAATTTATTGAACTTAAGAAATATATATATGCTTCGATTGTACTGTTCCTTTTGACTCAAGAAGTGGGCTTGTTTTTACATAATTGACACTACGAAATATATCGTTGTTTAAGCCATACGTATAGTTACTTCAAAAACCAAGCTACTTGAGTCAATTACATATGATTTAGTACATTCGACGGCTTTATTTTTCTTTCTTCTACGCATGTGAAAAAATTCTTCAACAGTATTGTCATACTGAGGCTCGTGCATATTAAATTTAACACAAGAATATAAAAACTATACGACGTCTTTAATTTTCAACGTAAAACACTTGTCAATAATTATTTTCGTGGTTTGTAAATTGCCGAACAGCAAACATTTTTAACAAAGTGTATTGACGACAAAACTCACGGCCTTACACGGTGTTACAAAACATTTTGACGACAACAGCTACTGCTCGTATAACCGGCTGTTATTTTAGGAATTTTTCAAACATCTTGTCTCTTTATTAGCACAAGTGATACGGGTGACGCCACTCGCTCAAATTTATTCAAGTATAGTTAAAAATTCGTAAAGATACACAGCAGCATCTCGATCGTCTTGCTATTCTAATATATATGGGCATTCAACTTAGTCGATCACCCGTCGCAATCTTTATCAATGGATAATAATGTTGCGTTTGAGTCAATATGACCCAAAAACTTCAAGATCAAATATCTTTTTTTTTATCTGTATTGATCGAGACAATCAATTTACACAAAATACGCAATATGCAATACAAGTGATGCACAGTATTAAATTTAAACAGTTGAGAATAATATTTTTTAAAATCAAACATATTTTTTTTTTTTCAGAAATTCACCAACTAGTTAGTTAAAACAATGTTTACCAAAAAACCAACATTTTTAGTGTGTTGAAAAGGATTAATCCTTGTGGAAATTTGCGAAAATAACGTCTATAATTGCCAGGTAATTGTTAATGCGTAATTGGGATGCTTGACATGGAAATTTTATTGTGGCTCGGCCGCGGGTATAGCAGAATTTATAATTACGTACATACCGATGTGAATCATTCAAAGGCAAATAAAACGAGTAATTCGATAACATATCCATACATTTCTCATTAAAGAATAACAATTAGAATAATAAAGAAATTTATAAAATTTCAATGTTTGAATGTAACTGATGTTATATATGGTTACAAGTTGATCATCTACTGAAGTTGAGTTGTAGGGATTTTGAAAGTAAGAATTTTGTTTCATTGTTACTTTTCAGTACAAGGTACGAGCCGTTTTTTTAAAAAGATTTATGTATAGAAAATATCGTTTCAAAAATCTATAACTAGTAACTATAGGTTTTTACAAATTATTGTGTAATTCAAACTTGACTATTTAAATTTTTTTTAAATTATGCTGCGATTCTTGTCCTCACTATAAAAATTATAAAAGTACTTGAGGACTTATGTACACTTGTGATGAGCGGGAAAATCAAAATTTTTCTATTACATATTCTTCAAGTGCAATATCTGAAGAATATTCTCACCAAATTTCATGAAGATCTATACTCTTCTGCTACCTTTCTCTTTGTATTATGCACTCGCAGGGTAAAATGAAATTCTGGAGTCTGAAGAGGGTCTAGATCTTGGACCAAAATGTTACACTGAGAAAGAAATTCGCTCTTTCAACATCTCTACTCCTTGACACCTTGACATGGCTTAATAAGCTGCGTACAATACCAATCATTCATTAAGTTTGTTGATAAGCGGTCGTGAGTGATGAAAAATAGTCGATAGTGAGTGGCCACGGTCGATCGTAGCCATTCACCATTTACTAATACCAATCATTTATCTCATCAATGGCCGTCTTCCTTCGGTTTTAATCAAGAGACGCGGTAGCGTCGCGACGCCAAGTATTAAAAAGAAAAAAATATTCAAGTTGTATATTGCTATGAAATATTTGCTACTCATAACGAAAACTTATCGCCTGCTTCCAAAAAAATGTATATTTTATACAGAATCACCTTATGACTTAATTGAAAAATGTTCATTTCGTTGAATGAATCGATTAAATATCGAATATCATTTTAGTGCCATCGTTAATTTCTGGCAAATTGGAAAAATTGAAATTCCCTACAACTCACGAACTCGATCTTAACAAAAAATATTGAGCAGTAAAAATGAAATATTCATGAAAAAATTAACGGTGCATCAATTGATCGTGAGAAAGAGAATCTAAGAGAAGTATCTGCTTCAACGGTTTGCCAAATTTCAATATAATCGGTTCCACGATTCTTCACCCACGGGGGTTTAGATTTTTCAAGGTCTCGACACACACACACACTCACACACACACACACATTTGAACATTTTAGTAAACCACTTTTCCGAACGTCCCACAATATGTTTATTGGCATAATAATAGTTTGAAAAATATGACGAATAATAGTTTTCCGAGCTTGAAACGGGAAATTCGGATACTTGATTTACGTACACTATTGGAATGCGCGGTTAACGCGTCTACTTTAGCCGCACGACGATGTGTATATGCGGCGTCTGTAGTTGGCCGACAAACCGGCGGGATGCGCTTCGATACCTGCTGTCCGATTCTCTTCCGAACACAAGATTTCGTAACAGAACGTGAGCATGAGACGCACGCGCTCCTGCGATCGCTTCTTTCACCAATTGGTGGGGGAAACGCGAGTATTTTACGCGCAGGAGACGATCATCAAAGACCAATAGCATCGGCGGCATCCACTTCAACAGCGTGTATCTCCAAGTTTATATATTTACACACATACTTATCGTTCTCTCGAGATCTACCGCTTTTCTAATCAAATTTACGCTGATGTTTGTGGATAAGTATCGTCGCCCGCACTATTAATAATACTCGCAGGTGCCGGAAAATTCGACTTTCGTTTTATCGTTTACACTTCACGGAAAAAAGTAAGTGCTTGTATGGGCTCCGAGTGGTTAAATTGGTTGGGCCAATAAGCAAGTTGGTTGTCGAAGCAAATGGAATAAACGAAGCGATGGTTTAATGTGTTAGTTGGGCCAACGAATCACTCGATTGGCAATTAGAGAATCGGGTGGTATAACTAATGAGTTTATCAGGAGAACCGAAAAATTGGTTAAGCAACGTACAAGAATCTCATTTGCATCCTATGTCTGTTTACAACAAATAACCATTGTTTGTCTATTCTTTCATACCGTTGTTTCCACTAAGATCAAAATATTATTGATCAAATTATAGTATCATTTATTAACCATCATCTTTGATTTAATAAGATCATTGAGTTTCTAGCTTTAAAATGGATGTGTATTTAAAAAAATCACATAAACTTTTTTTAATAATATGAATCATATTATTGAGTATATTCAATTAAATATTTCGCCGTTTCGAAGTAATATTTTTGAGAGGCAATTCTATTTCTCTAAACGAAGTATTTTATGGATTCAATTATTCAATGTTTTTTTAGTCAAATTTTCTTTACTTTTTCGAGAAATTGAATCAACAATTGTTTTTGTATATTTGTAAAAAAAAAAAATAAGAAAGATGCGTCGCCGTCATGACTCTTTGGTGCTCGAGCAGAAACCGTATTACTATGGATACAGAGCACAGAGTGTGTGAATTTATTATATGTATATAGTATTAGTAAACTTGGTGGTCAGTCAGTAAGGCTCAGTGAAAGTATAAATATGTGCTGGTAGGGAAAAAGCGTTGCAGCTACACTGAATTTGTTCTTCAAGGCAAACTTCAAGTAGGAATATCCTGTCCTGCGCTACGTTTATCGATTTCATCTCTCGTATTGTGCGAGACCTTCCAATTGTTCAAGGCGTTCCGAAAGGGATTACGTAGTCTCTCCTCTATCCCATGGATCCTTTCGAATGTCCGCCGAAAGGACTTGCTTCACTGACTGTGCCAATAAAGCTTCTGTCAGCTTCCGGAAAATCTCCGATTGAATTCGTTAACCCTTCACTCTTAACATGACTCATCATTCAACCTTGAATGAAATTTTGAAAAATTTAATTATGTGCGTGACACAGAGTTGTTATCGTCAAGGATCTAATATCGAGCCGATGAGTGGCCACTTTAATTGTATTATATAACAATTATACATTATACTCGATCGAATCGTATCTCATATCTATAAGACCAATCTGACCTTGACAATTGTGTGCTTGATTGCAAGCAAACCTGCTAATTTCTTCTTTTCAAATGTATACCGAATTTCTCGTTCCTTCTGTCTTTATTTTCACATTTAATAATAAATATATTAGCACTGAGATATTGTGGATATCGGATGTATTTTAGGATCCATGGAAAAAAGTGAGTCGGGCAAGGAAACCACTTCATCCGGTCGTTCTTCATTCCGTACAACCACGTACAGGGAAAAAAGGCTTTGTTAGCTCAACTAGGACTAACCGAGATTACATATGAGCGACTACACCGAAATTCAGTTGCCAAATTTTTTTCTTTTCTCATAAAAATTCCAAACAATTGGATTTGTTGTTGTAAAAACTTCACCAAATTTCAATACGATAAAATAAAAATCGGATTCGATATGAGACTTGTTAAAAATTTTTATTCAAACGAGTCTGCTTTGGGTTAGTTCCATCGTACATACATTTCATGATAAATATACATGTTTGGAGTTTTATGACCGAGAACAAAAAATAAACAGATTTATATGGGACATTTTAGCACGAATTAACTTATATTTTTCGAAACAATGATCAATAATATATTTTTTTCGGCCTAAAGTACCTCTACTTCTTGGCCCAATGGATTTTCTTAACGAGATGATCAAGATTAATTATCTACGGTACTTTTGGCTAAAGACAAATTAAAAAATATTAATTTAATTTTTTTAAATGCTTAGCGTCGCGACGTTACCGCGTCTCTTGTTAACCGTAAATAGATTCGCGCGGCACAGTAAATATGCGGTGGAACGGCTTTTAAACGTGCCGGCGCAAATCTACGGATAGAAAAAAAAAGTTCACCAACAGTGTTGTCGAATCCGTACGATAAATATGAAAAAATAGTAAAGTGCAAAACAATAACTACGCGGACTCAATAGTTTTTGTTATATTGAATACATAAATATATATGTTCTTACTCCCACAGCAATCTTTATGGCGACTTCAACTACTCATTCTTTTGTCTTTATCGTTGGCTGGACGATAGAGAGTTTCACTTTTCTGCGCACAACTTTGAATTCAACACTCACCGAAGATTCTAACGTTAAACATGTAGCTAAAAAACTTGAATGTTAAAATACTCTAATTTCTTTACTATCTGCCTCACTCTTTTCGAGAGCTTTTTTTAATCTTCCATATGTTGTGTCATTGATACATCAAATCACCAAAAAAAAGTCATTAAAAATTCGAAAAAAAAAGTTGGTAAAAACGGAAGTGGCTGAGTTGACAAAGAATGCCTCATATAACAAACACTAATGAAAATCATTGTACTGTAATAATCGTTGAGAAATTAATGTACAATATATGCAATATGGTAAAAGTCGTGCTAATCATATGAATATTTTCGTTTCACAAGCACGTTTGTATTATAATGAATTTAAAACGCGGTATCTGCAAAACAAACTATTCATACATTACATTTATTCCCAAAATATTTTTTCAGCATTCTCCGACAATTAGGATTTGCTTGAAGTAATATTGAGGAAGGAGCGATTAGTATCTTTGTTCCTGACAAATTGACGTGTAACACTTGCGAAATGTGTTGAAGAAACCGCCGGTACATACGATCGACTGATAAATATACATACAAGTGGCTATGCCACATTTATCATGTTTGACTCACCGCACATCAACAGAATTACGTTAGGAAATATTGATTGTGGAATTTTTGAGGACTCAAATATTAATTTCTTATTGATATGTCTGACAGTAAAATCTCTTGGTCTCTCGTTTCTATCCGAATATCAAGAGACGCGGTAGCGTCGCGACGCCAAGTATCCCAGCAATCACAACGATGTTACAGTAACCAAAATAATAACATTGCACGGATTTTTTTTTTTTGCAGAACAGAAACGTTCGAAAATAATCAAATTGACCGAACGGAAAAATCCGTTCTATTCGTTCGATTATTGGACAGTCATTTTAACCATTTCCGAAAAAATTTTCTGTGAAAAATGAAATGACTATTTTTCGGTATTATTATTTTACTGTCATTTTGACAGTTGTTGTTGAAAAAAAAAAAAAGATATTGTGAATTGCCAGACGCATAATCGTTAAAATTGCAACGTATTCGAAAGTGGAAAGTGAAGCTCCTAATTAGTTACAATCTGTTCTCGTTTGTGAATTCGTCTGACGACAACGCAAGCTTTATGGAGTTTAAGCGTAGGCGTGTCGGGGAATCACTTGTGCCACAACTCGGAGTAATAACATTCCCTCTCCCGATCGTTTCTCTCCATTCGCAAGCGTACCTGATGTTTGCCGATCGGAATTTCCGCATCCGCGTGGTGACTTATGTTGCAACAATGTATCGCGTCCCTACCGGCACTAAATTATAAAACAACAATGAGTTGACGAGTTTTTCGCGTCCTATTCAAAAATATAGTGTATTAAACAGAGACGGGCTTTGGTTGTTCCTCTCAGTATTAAATAATTGAAGTATTGGCTAATTTATTGGGGTCAATTGTCGAGTCAACGTTCTTTGAGTCGCCCGAGATTCCCCGACGAAACGTCTCTTGTAATCGTCTAATCTCATTGACCTAATGTGTCCCGAAGAAATTTCTCTTCAACAAAAAATACCGAACATTTGCATTTTTTTTCGAGTATACTGGCAATTTAATAAAAAAGCTCGAGCTCGAAATATACATTTGCAGTTAAAAGTCGTGGAAAAATCTTATATCTTAAGTAAGTATTGTTTGTAACTATTCAAGGAATTCATCTGCAATAAGATGAAATTTCACTCGGAACGAAAAAAAACTCCGAATATTTTCCGACTATATTGGCAAATGTTAGACAAAAGATTGAGCTCGAAATATGCATTGACGGTCAAAAGTCGTGAAAATTCTATATCGAAATTCGAAAAAAATTCATGTGAGTTTGTTATAAATTATTTAAAACGCGGTAATTATTTCAGAATTTCCTGTGCATTTTCAATTTTACTGACAAACCCCCTTAAGGCATGTATCTGTAATAACATGAAATTTCTCTTTAACAATAAACACCGAAGAACCGCATATTTATCGATTATACATTGGCAATTAAAGACAAAAAAATTAAACTCGAAATATGTATTAGCAGTCGAAGGGGTTGACCAATTCTGTATCGTTAGTAAGTATAATTAGTGACTATTTAAGGAAAGCATCTGCAATAAAATGAAATGTCACCTTTAAAAAATCTGAAGAAATGCATATTTTCGGATTGCACTGGCAATTCAAGTTAAGCGAGTAAGCGTGGAATGTGCAGTCGAAAGGGGTTGACGAATTTTGTATCGTTAGTTACATGGATAAGGAATTAATCGGTAATGAGGTGTATGTAAAAAAGATAGTGATAAATTTGTTACTCACGAATAAAAAATGATTGGTGGATTGAAGGAAAAAAAACCTCGAGATTATAAGGAAAAGTAGCAGCTCTAGTGAAACGATCCTTCAACGACTGGATTCAGAGCTGTGAGAAGAATAAGCGCGGCAACGAACGTCGTCGTGGGTTACCTTCCACCGTCGCGGGAATTCCCCCATACGTAATGCCGCTACTACTTGCAGCAGAGTCTTAGGACCAATTGGCTCCGGTTCACCCTGGTTTCCCCACCTACCGATCTTTGCCGCGAACCCACTGTTCTGGCGGTTTTGCTTTTACCGCGCGCAACAAGAAGAAAGAGACGCGGCTTAGCGCCCGCAAGGTAATACCGATCTCCGATGAGTCGTTCGTACCGCGGATTCTCCGGCCACGACGTACGAAATGACGTCGCACGAAAGAAGCATCAACAATATCAATGCCCTGCTGCTGAATGTTTCTCTAAGCTTTAAGGTTGTATGATACGTGCACTTCCGCCAAAAGTGAGTTTTAGAGACAATTTCGATCACTTTCCGATGGGACAAAAATCGGAAAAAAATAATGCATATAAAACGTGCTGAGAAGATGAATTTCGCATAATAATAATCCCAGAAAGTTGTTAACAAATTGGTGAAAAAAACAATTAGTCTACCTAATTATTTTCCTAATGAAAATCATATGTTAATTTATTTAAATGCATACGAATTTTTTCAGATTTTTTTCTTTATTTTGATTTTGATTTTTTTTTTTTTAATGTGCGCGAAATAACGAGTTTTGGATATGTGTTCGGCATAAAACTATCTACTACACTCAAGATTTTTTTGCAAAACGCACATCCGAAACTTGTTGTATTCTGCGCATTTTTTAAAGTAAAAAAAATAAAAATCTAGATACAGAAAAAAATCTGAAAAAATTCGTATGCATTCACATAAATTGACACATTATTTTTATTAGAAAAAAAGTTAGTGAAATTTTTTTTTTAATAAAAATTCAAAATTCTATAAAATCGGAACCACTCTACCGATGTCGCTGAAATTCAATACCAGACATCATTCAATCTAATCTCATCTCTAAATCAAATCTAAAATTTCAGTATTTTCTATCTTAGTATTTAGATCTTAGGAACATTGAAAAAATTAATATATAATTTATTAGAGTAATATTATTTAAATTCTGTATTAAATTGGATATATCATCTGGTGAATAAAATTACCGATTCGTCCACTTGCATACATTTTAAAAAGGGTAGTTATTATACTCGTCATTAATCTTGACATTTTTGCAGTTTCAGAAAGTAGCATTTATCCAACTCTGTATTGGCAATGAAACTGGTGACCATTGATGAAATCCGTTAGAGTGAAAAAATTAATAACGTAATATTAGTGAAAATTCGTATATACGGTGACTTCTACCGACCGTTGATACCACTGGAATCGTCTCGATCGGGTGATAATAATAATCAGATGTACTTTGGGTTACAGTATATATTTTATCACTTAGTCACGAGCTCGAGATCACTTGTCCATTGGTCTTTATCGGTCTGAAGTTTGATACACGTGCCTCTACTTGAGTCAATTAATCTCTGTACGTACCGAGCGCCCTCAGCTTCTCGTGTTGTGGTTGTCGTCGGCACCGGTTGCTTGGCGTTGTTGACTGTGAAGTGAGCGTTTCTTCGGCTTATAAGCAGTTATAAGCAGTCTTCATTACCGATACCGATCTCTGCTGATAAAACATTGAAGTCTTGGCCAATCAAATACCATTTCTAGTCTCACCGGACAAAAGTAGCACGTTCACTGTACACTCGAAGAGATAATAATATTCGATGACATTATTTTCCCCTTGAATGTATCTCTAGTCGACCTCTAGTTGTAACCGGTTAATAGTATTAAATATCCAAGCTGGTCGAATTTTAGAGGATATTCTTCTAAACCAACAAATTACACGAAAAAATGAAAACAAGTACTTCTTCAGGTAATGGTATTAATCATTCACGCATATTTCGCTTCCCCACAGGACGGATCCTCCATCAACTACGAGACTTATTGCTCGACCCTCTCCGATCTGTTCGAAAATTGACCATATCTTCGTACTACTTAAAAGTACTGCCTGCAATTTTTTCTAGATTCTTTAATTCACTCATTTCGAAAATAAATTTTTCATCACAGAAGATTTAAGTTCGGCAAAAAGCTAGAAACAATAAAGTTATGTTTTTCCATGAACTATGCAACTCAAAATATGTTATATTGTTCATGAAACAAAAAAAGCCATTTTCACAACAAAAAAAAAAAGAAAAAGAAAACAATTGGAAATACTCATTTTTTTCTCTTAACGCGAAACTTTTCATTTCGCTGTAGATTTAAAAAAATGTTCCGCCCGATATTCAGAGCGTATAAAAAAATTCCCATCTCGAAATTCGTTAATAAAATATATACATGCATTATTTTATTTTATTGATGCCTCACTGTATTAATTAATCATCAATTAATGAGTATATAATAAATACCTTCCAGGGAAGGTTTCTTGTTTTATATTTTTGGTGCTCCATCGTATACCGGTCTTTCTCCTGCTTTTCTCCTACCACTCACTATACCCGCATTTCGCAAAGCTAACCTAACTTTCGATAATGCAGCCGTCTTAGCGACGTCTTACCGCACAGGGAAACAGCGAATATCGGTATCGGCACAGACGCCGTGTTTTCTCCCGACTTCTCAATGTATACACCAAAGTAACGTCCTCAAGGTCGTTGTAGGGTTAAGTCAAAATGCTACTACCGTCACGAAAATTTTCGTTAACGTACATTATCCCTTTGCAAATATTTTGGTTACATTTTAAATCGATGAATTGTACGGTTTGGGAAAAAAATTGCAAAGTTTGCAACTTATTGCACTACTGTTATAGGGAGTTCTGGTGATTCCAACGTATTTACGTTATAGTAGCTACGATAATACTACCACGTACATAAAACAACTATGTATAGTTGAAATGATAATCGCTCGGATGTTCGTCACCTTTGGAAGATGATTGACTGCATTGTTATTTAATTATTTATTTATGAAAACTCTTGGTTGTCTTTGCTTGGGAAGCGAATATGCTGTCTCTCTCGCACACAAACCGCACCTTACACCGGCGCGCGCCTTAGTCGCCCTATCACAACTCCCCGCAAGCCCAGATTCCACGCAACTTAAAATACATAGACCGAGGCCCCGGAAAAACTGACCTTCCGTTCACTGGTTGATAAGTCAACCGATGAACTGTTAAGTGGTCACCCATCCAAATTATGTTCGCAAGCTATGCTGGTTATCTCCGGGGAATCCCCTAAGCAGTACCCCGCAATTACCAATGTTGTCAAATTAGCGTTATTAATGTATGAATGGTTTACAGTGCTCTAGCTCAAATTTGACACTCATCTAGACCAGTATTTCTTTAATTACTTAAATTTTCGACGAAATGTATGCAAATTTTTAGATCTCGTAGTTCTTTCGAATTAATACAATGGGCAGATTTGTGTAGAATCTTGAATTTTTCACGACATTGACGTTATGGCGTTAACTTTTTGGAATGTTGTCTAAGATATCAAACCCAAATTCAGTGTGTGAACCGAATAATATGCAGCCACGATTGAAGTTCCGTTACAATATCATACAGATAAAGTGCGGTATTGTTGTGAGAGATTCGCTAGAGCATTAACTGTAAAAGTAAAAGTACTATGCTACATCGCATCGTGGGAGCTTACTATTTTTCGTGTCAGGTGCGGACGGTTCCGGTTATCCACAGCAAATAAGAGATAAGTAGTAGTGGTGTAGCTCGGCCAAGTATATATGAGGTATTTTCAACCAACATGACCACTTCTTTCTCGACTCTCTCGTTAACTGTTTGATAATTCGCCATATTACTAGTACTAGTCACAAGTACTTTTTGTGCATTTTTTAAAGGTTTTTTCATCTACTCGTTCCGAAATTAATTTTGCGTTCTTTTCCAGGTCTGTATATCATGGAAGATTATATAATATAAAGACCCTTAAAAAAAATGAAGAACAATTAAATTTAATATGCTATACGTTGAATGAAGCCAAAAAAGCTATTTTCAAATTTAAATTAAGTCAAAATAATATCCAGTTTTAGTAGCTTCATATTTCCGAGAACGGTGCACGTGAAAAAAAAAAGACTTTTTATAAAATATTGGATTTAAGAATATGAAAAAACACACCTATTGAGTGCTTTCAAATGGTACTTCGTTGTCACAAATTATTGGGAAGATCGCAATTGGGCAAAAAAAGTGGCCGAATTGACAGAGAATGCTTCATATATATGTACAAACGAGAGTCGGGCTACCGGTATGGCTTCGTCACGGCTCGTCTAGTTGAACGTTCAGTGGGTCGCGTCTCGCCCACTCCTCGCTTGCTGTAACTACACAAATACAAAGGCACACATACTGTACAAATACTACTAAGTCGTTCTATGCATTGAAGGCTTTCACGAGAATTTCGTAATTTCACGGGAGGAGTTGTTGTATAGGTACTCAAAGCCGGAAAGTACCGGTTATCTATTTCGAAGAAAATCACTAAATGAAGAATTTCCATCTGTGTAAAGCAACTTCATGTCGGATTATCCGACTAAAAAACTAGCGCGCAACTTCAGACTATTGCAATGCTTTGTTTCCAAATATCACTATTTTTATTTTATTTCCAACTTGGCGATATATTAACTTGCTAATGCCATACTTTGATGGAAAGTCATTTTGTACCATCGTTTTATGAATGATGATACCGCAGATTCAAATCATATTCTGATTTCATAAACATGTATCATTATTATCTGTTAGGGTGGTACTTTAATTTAAGACTAGGGTTTTTTTTCGGGGCACCCAATATTATCGTAAGGAATCAAATAAAAATCAGTTGGACAAAGGGAATCAGAAATCGATGCATTTTTAGAGGCCGCTATCAGCTGTTAGAAGTTGAAGTTGCAATCAGCTGCAATCAGGTTTGAAGTTGCTTTCTTATTATTTTTGCCTTTCACAAAGCTTCCTCTATGAGAAGCTAAAATCGATCATCATGCTTTCTCATAGAAGTAGCTTTATAAAAAGCAAAAAGCAATGAGAAAGACATTTGCAAGGTTTTCCTATTAACCCTCGTAAATCAGTATCTTAAGGTTGCCAATAGTCAACGCATTCAATGCGACCTAAAACTCTAAGTATTATAATAAAAATAGAAAACACTGATATATTTCATTATGGTATTTTAGAAGGCAAGTCATTGTTGGGATTACTTTCGTTCACACGAGACAAGGGGCGCGTCAGAATAGTTACACAATATGTCCTGCATAGCGTATTCAATGTTGCAATATCACAGAACGGTGTTTTTTTGTCTGTGATGCCGATTGCCGAGAGATAAACTAGGAAGCGTTGCTTGAGTATATGACCAGTAGGTGAGGCAGATGTTTGCTGTAAGGCGGTCGCCATCTGGCGGATCTATTCACAATCTCGTGCCTGGTATTCTCTTCTATACCGCGCGCGCAAGCTCGCTCTTTACGATGTCAAAAACACGAAAATTACTGTAGAAAAATCGAGTAAGGAAAAAAAAAACAATACTATTGTTGTTTTTAATTGCAGTAGTAGAAAAATATACATGACCAATTCAGCTGCACATATGATAGATCGACGTACATCAACAATCAATCAATCGTCAATAACGATCAAAACTACAACGCACTAACGTATATCGTATATAATACCGATGTATATTGTAATTTTGATCGTCAAAGCGATTTTAAAAAAAGTCGACATGTTTTATGCACTGAGAAGTAACGTAAAACTGAAATTTAAACTAAAAAATACGAGAGTGCTCGACAACAACAGATGATCGCGTTCACCGCTGACCGTTCGGTATCCGCGTGGCAGAGCCGACGTTTAACGGGAATGTCCGAAGTCCAACGGCTGCGAGATGTAAGCGGCAGTTGAGCGCGGAACTTTGTGCGGCTCGTGTCGAACATTTTCGTATAATTGACAAGAAAGCCGTTTATTTTGGTAAGTATTGACATTACTACTGTATCTTCTATGTACAAATACCGTTTAGGGATCGATCTGCAAAAAATCATCCGGCTATCTGAGAATAGTTTGGTTTCTTTGGAAATAATTATATCCGTGAGTATTGTCCTTAAACGTTGAACGCGCTGATACCAGCGGTAGACGTGTTAACCTCGACGAAAAGGAAACGTTGCACAGGTGTTACTCTTCTTTGCACGAAAATTCTAGCGAATGTCATTGTGACAAAAGAAATTAATATCTGAAAACGAGGTTGTCTTTTGTTGCTATCTTCATTGTAAAAATATATTTACTTTATGGGTACCAACATTTCCGTTCGTTTATAACCGACAACATTATATAGATTGTCATATGATAATGTCGAAATGGATTAACGGAAGACAAACTGCTCGATATTAATGTTATCATTGCCATTTTTCTTATGTGTTGTTAAGTTTGCGGTGGTTTTCTTCGCAACGATGGTGTAAGGATGGCAACAAGCAACAGGTAGCACGTTCCTGGCAAACCAGGAAATGGTGCTGTATATCTGTATATGAATATAGATATATACATGTTTATGAAAGGTAGAGAGCGGTATCACTGAATAACGCTGACTCGGGATAGCCATAAACCGTTTCTACTAAAAACATATTTTACATCTATGTTGCGCCTCCAACAATACAACGACAGCAGGACCTAAGATATTTAATTGAAAATTACATTCATCGAGAACGTGATTTCACGTGATTTTGTTTTCTTTTTTAATTAACGTTTCCGATGCATTTTTGCTTCTTCATAGAGGAAGCTTTTTTTTTGTTTTCGTTCTGATTCGTGTTAACTTCGACCAAAGCTGCTCATATCTTCTGCATGGTTGAATTATTATCCCGTTGCAGTAGATATCGAATTTGGTGAAGATATCCGGACTTGAATTATCCGATTAAAAATATATCCGAGATAAAAAAAGGTCGCGAAGTAGAACCTTACATATTAATTTCTCTTTATATTTGGTTTTTTACAAAACTTTCTCAATGAGGAAGCCAAAACGGATCGACATACTTCCTTATTGAAGTAGCTTTGTGAAAAGGGAAATATAATGAGGTAGCAATATGCAAGGTTCTACTTTGCATCCCTTTTCATAATAGTTTGATGATTTAGCTAAATACCACCCATTGACCGAAAATACATTCAATTATGTTTAGTATTGAATTTAGACAGAATCAATCAAGTAGTTCGAAATTTACGTGATCTTAAATCTAAAGAAAATCTAAAGAAAAAATTTTGTTTTCGCTCTGGCTTTTGAAAAACTTCAGGAAGTAAACGAAATATTTGTACGTAATGAAAATTTGATGCAATTTTGTTTATAACTGTGTTTTGTAGTTGTATGTAGTGTTTTTTTTTTAAGGATTCTACAACTTCACTTTTTCATCCCTATAAGTAACAATATTCATTTGCACAATTTTAATTTATTAATCGAAAACAAGGATGCAAATTTCATAGTTATGAAAGGCACGTTATTAGTGACTAACGCTGACTCGGGATAGCATTAAACCGTGTCTGTTAAAAACATTTCACATCTACATTGCGTTGCGCTGCATAACGTGCTTGCAACAATGCACCGACGGCAGCACCCGAGATACTTAATTAAAAATCTCTTGCATCAACTAGATTACCTAACGCGGAAATAAAAAGAAACTTGGATCTTAAGCAGTGTTAAGATACATCCTTAAGGAAGTCACTGCGAATAGTGTTTACTTCACATAAGTGGCATAAAAATGAGAGAACTGGAACCATTTCTCGATGTTATATAGAAATCTTTTAAAATTAAGCATTTTAAAGGTGCTGATAAGATTATTTTAGGAAACAATAATTCGAAAATGTTATTAACAAATTAATAAAAAATCAAAATTGTTAAAAAAATTTACTGCACGACTAACCTTTCTTTCGTATGGAAATGATTCGGTTATTTTTCTGAATACCTATGAATTTTTTCAGATTTTCAAATCCACTTTATATTTTTTTCAGTGGAATAAATATGAAAAAAGTCACAAGATACAAAGTGAATCTTAAAGTCTCGAAAGAATCATTTTTATTTGATTAAGATATGTTTTTCAGGTGATTTGTTAATCATTTTCTAGTCAATTTGTTAGTAACATTTTTTAATTAATATTATGCAAGATAAAACTTTTTAGCACTTCTAATAAGCTTTAGTTTTTCGAGTTTTATATTATCGAGAAGTGTTTGCAATTGCCCCTTATCTTTCAGAACCTAAGATAAAGTGAACACTATTCGTAAGAGGTTATTATGACATTCCTTTTATAATAAACTTTCAAGATTCACTGCAGTTCGATAATTCCCTTTCTACAAGCAAACACTGTGTCTATTTTTATGAATTACCGAACGATCGATCAAAATTTGTCTGTTATCGCTAAGTACATTAGTGACGTAAATTTGGGCTTAGAGGGGACGCGGTACTGTCTTTCATATCGTGCTCAGCAGCAGGTGAACGTACCGGAAAATATGTTACACGATAGCAGTACAACAGTGGTAAAACTAACAGTAGCAACGTGCAACGATTACCGCACATACACTTTTTATATGTTGCCTTGTCGAAAAATTAAGTAAACGTGACGCCGCAATCCTACACTGAGAAAAAATAATAATTGAAAGTATTAGATATGTAATTGATACAATTAAATCATCTTTTTCGCAGCATTCAGAAAACTGTTGTCCAATAAATTAATTCTACGGTTTACTTTCTCCATTCGCTTTAGTGAATAAAATATTTGTTTCAAATGAATTATTAACTTGAATGAATTAAATATCCACGCCTGCGCATACGCTGTTTTTGGCATCGGATTAGACCTACGATTAAGTTCAGTGAATATTTCGTTGAATAGTAACTATAGTTTAGTTAAATTTATGGAATATTGAAACGATTAAATGAAACAATTATCACGGCTTAAGATTTTTGTAAGACTACTGCTTGAATAAGCTTCGTCATTTAATGCCATGATATGTATTTGCGTTTTAACTAAATATTCAATTGGTTGGGAATAAGAAAAGTTGATCCAATGGTGCCATTTCAATTAAAACAGTTTGATAAACATACAAATTCAATATAATTGATCGTATTAACTTAAAATGATATTGAATGCATACAATTATGTAATGTCGCGATCCATCGAAATATTCTATCACATCTGTGATATAAATTATTTGAACCAATCAAACTGGATTCGATGTATCAGTTATCAAATACATTATAAGTGAATTCAATAAAATATTTAGTTTTTTTTTAACTAAATATTTTATTCATTTAAAAAGTAATTAACGATGAAAGTAACAAAACGTATAAAGCCACAGTTCGAAAAATTTAATCATCTATTTCGTAGCTCGATTGAATAGTGGCTTAAGGTAACAGAGAAAGGGAGAAAAAACCGAGTAGCTCGTTGGATTATTTAGCGAAAAATAGAAGAAAGCCATCACGTGATGTGTTTCAGCACAAGATTCAACGGTGATATCCGTACCATCGAGGCAACGGATTCTTCTCTTTCACGCTGTCTCTAACACAATAAAATTCATGCTTATCGCCGGGTACGAGAGTGGAACGGAGTTAGTTGCCTTCTAGGTGCACGCGGTCGGTAGGTAGATACGTACGTCACTACCGCTGCTTCGCGTCTCTTCCCTTTCGTCTTGGATTTATCTGCTTACAATAGAACGATCCTGATTGATACGATTCTTTCACAAGATTTTTTTATGACTAGATTATTTTTGTGAATTCTGTTTGACACAACTTTTTACTATTTTATTTTATAGCGGGTTATCCTTCCGCATATTTTATTGCAGCTCTTACGTTGTCCCTTTCTCCTTTACGTGTTTCTTCGTCGGCCGACCGTCTGGCACTACGTCGTTTCTAGAACTCGATTCTACACATCACCGACTCAACACAACGGCAATTTTACACATGGCTCGATTCAACACAACACCTGTCACAGTGTTCAATTGTACATGTCATCAACGCTATGGATGCCTAAATTCAACACAATCCCATTTCTACTTAAATAGGAAGTCAGTTTGGTGTCAATGAGCGACGACCGTGATCGCATCAAGGTTGCACCAGTTAATATTAAACGATTGTGCTCTGTCGAGGCTGCCATTGATGCAGCTTCATCGTACGCACTCGCACCAGTCCAATATAGAACATATTTCCGAGTGTAGGGTTACATCACCCAGAGAGATATCATATTTGTCCCTGATGAGAGTTTCAAATTTCGCAATATGTCCAATCTCTGTAAACACACTTATATTGTGGCAATCTAACGGAAAGGTAATTGAATATAAAACATGTCATATTGCCTGGGACGTTACCCGTAAAGAAACAAGCACCGAAACGCAATTATAGTATTAGGTACTTTAAAATAACGACTTATTATTTTTCGTTCGTACGACATATTTTTAATAGTTTTATAGTTGCTGCAATTTCCAATAATGTACTGTAATTGCTAAATAGTTACTATAATTACCAAATAGTTACCATGAATTATTTTTATAGTTAGCGTAGTCTTGGAAATCATTGCATGGCCTAAAAATGATATTTCGATTTTTGTGGTCGAAAAAAAGTATCCATAAATGAAAAAAACGACTTCCTACGCAGTAAACGTGTGTGTGTATGTTTTTTTTCGCAGAATTCTTTTAATGTGCGTATGTCTGCGGCCACCAAGTTGATCCTCATCCTCGCTACCGGGTATAATGCTACGTCACTCGCTGCAGCGACGTCTCTCACGATCGGTAGAACGCGCGTCCGTCGTTAGTCATCCGCTGTCCCGCGACACGTGCACATCAGTGCGTTGCGCAATACGTCAGTTACTCGCCATCGAATTATCTGTGCTTTTTAATATACCGTTTAAGTGCACAGGTAAACCGCCTTTCATGCGCCGTTTACATGATCTTATTTTTTTCATACTAATAAAACGCGAAATCCGTAAACGTTTTTTTAATAAAGTTTATAAAATAGTTTAAAAAAACGTGGGGTCAAATATCCGTAGCAATCACGACAGGAGTCAAACTTACCAAAAAATAATGCTACACAAAAGTTGTTTTCTGCACAAGAAAAAAACTGAATTAAACAAAGCGATGTTCCAAACATCCAAACCAAAAAAGTGATGAGGTGCTTTTTCGCCTCAGAAACCAATAAGTAACCGTCACAATGACGTTCACGTAAAACAATTTGTAGAGTATTTTTCTCTGGTCGTTTGGAAGGTTATTTTAAAGACGCCCGGGATTTTTTTTCTGTGCAGAAAAAAACCTCTACGGTGTTTTATTTTTTGATCATTTGAAAGTAGTTTGTCGAAAATATTTAAGTTGTCAAGATTTTTCGTTTGCGGTACAGTTGCGGTTATTACGCCGTAGTAACAACATAACAACAACACCTTTGGTAAATTAAGTGAATTTTTTATATGATATTCACCGAGTGACACGTTCAATATGTATACGATAAAATTTGTGCAGCCGGTTTCTCGACACTAAAACAAATTTAATTTTTATAATGTCAAACGTGCTGGGAACATCCGTCGTCTACGTAGGGTCGGGTTTTAATTAGCGGGAAAAACCGGATAGAAACTGAATAACAAGAGGTGTTCGTCGATGCGTGTCTCCTCGAATTCTGACTGTTGTCCGCTGTGCTGACCGTCACACACTTCCTGTTTCCACTCGCCGGATCTAACAATTTTCGGTTTACCCAATTCGATTCGTTCTAGTCGCGGTATGTAGCTGTAGTAGTTGCACAAATCTACCGATTCGGAAGACGAGTCCTTCTTCTTCTTCTACGCTATTCCAGTAAACTACGCGATACTAAAGAAATCTAGTACACTGTTGAAACAATCTGTGGTGAATTCAATATAGATGTTGTTGGTAGTTTTTCGCGATCTCTTTTTTCCGATAGATGCCGTTGCTCACTGTTGCCTATGTCCCATTATCCCCAACTCTCGCCTACTGCCCTAAATGTCGAAAAAAAAAAAAAACGTTATTTATTTTTAGAAAGAAGAAAGAAAATTCAAACAACAAATGTTGGTTTGTTAAATAATGTTCCACGATTAATCCTCGCAGGAATCTCGTAGAGAACAAATAAAAATTGAAACTTGGGTTTTTTAAACCGGAAGCTTGAAAGGTCTTGGAATTTCCGAAATTTTATGATCGCGGTAGTTCTTCGAAATCTACTTATACTTTCGTAAAGTAGTATTGAAAATTCGAAAACCTCGGTGACTGAAATACCATGAAATGTCTCATATGCAGATTGTATACACTCTTTATACATTTTATGTATCAATTAATTTAAGTCTTACTTTGGTTTTGGTTTCACATATAAATAGTATGGCGGACTAGATATAATTTTTCAACGTTGCACATATCGCCATTATGGGGATGAAGCGAAATACTGTATATTATTTTGCCGACTCACTCGAGTGCTACGGCCTCGGCACGTGCGCGGATGCAACAAAGATCCCGGTGCAAGGATCTTTGACTATACCCTTGTATACACTATATCTCTATAAAGATATACAGATATACTGTGTATCTCGTGCGCGGCGTTTGCCGTTGCGGGATCTTTAACGGGATGCAGAACACATGAACTCGAGAAATAGTTGACATATACAAAGAGAAAGAAGCTTCGAGTGTCCTCCTATTCCCCAGTTTATTTACATTTTCGCTTCCTCGTGGAGGAGGCTCTGTGTCCGTTAAAAAAACAGATATCTCCGATTTTCATGTCAGATTACTTAAAGTGCCCTAAAACATCGAGATAAGCGGTTTAAAAAAATGTCCGTATGAATTTGTGTGTGTGTGTGTGTGTGTATAAACCATTCTCTGTCAATTCAGCCACTTTTTTACGACTATCTCAGATCTGCCTCATATCTGGTCGCACGGAATTACCTCTAAAAGCCACTATATGTGAATTTTTCGGGTGAATATATCTCGGAATCTTAAAAGTATTGATAAATATAACTCCGCATAAGTTGTAGATTTGTGTTAGCTATTGATAAAAAAAGTTTTTAATATAAGCACGTTCTGGTAAGCCTGATATGTTACCGAAAAACGAGACATTTATTTATTTATTCAAAAAGCCACTTTTTTTGGTTGAGAAAATTGCAGATTGTATCTACATGACAGTTTATATAAAATGAAAAATGGAAAAATGTACTTTGTCTCATCCGCGCGCTTGTCCTGCGCCAATTGTGAGATACTCGGTCCAAATTTTTCCCACATACGGACTAACACGGTATGAAGTTTGAGTACAAATTTTAAACAAATCGGTCGAACGCTTCAGATTTTATGACATTTTGAATTTTTAGTAAAACGGCTTTCGAGCTAAAACAAATCTGCAAAGTAGAAAGTTGGTAATTGCTTTCTGAATATTCTTTGCTTTTTACAAAGTATCCTTGATGAGGAAGCTGAAATCGATTAACCCACTTTCTCATAGAAACAGTTTTGCAAAATACAAAAAACATAACGAAAGCGATCAGCAAGGTTCTATACTTTGTAGGCTTTTATGAAAGATTACATGCTATTTAGATAATTAAACTCGCTATTATCAGCTGAGAATTCACGTGAGCGAGCTTTTTCTCAATTAATTCGATTTTTATTTGTGTGTGTGAGCTAAGAGATCATTGTCTTGTCGCATGCTAAAGAATTTGCGAAAAATTCCGCTATGTAAGCACTAGACGGATGATTCATTCTGAATGTATGAAAAATGTCGGAAGAAAAGAGGGCTTCGTTATCGCGCGATAACGCCCAAGCTATGATAAGGCGATAGTAGATGCAGTGAGAAAGGAGAACTAGACGATTTTCGCCATGTAACAATAATCAGTAACAGTCAGAGGTAGTTCTGCTTTTCGTAGTTGGCGTCTGCGTTTAAGCCTTCATTACATGGACAAATTTTGATAGAAGTACGCCAACTTTAAGCCTCCTTATCGTTGCGATGCAACGTCCTACCGTGAGGACAATTTTGTACGTGGTATTTATTAGAAATCCTGAATAAAAAACGAGTGTCGTTGATTTTTGCTGTGTTGTTTTTACGTAAATGCGTCAAGGTATTGAGCTACGAATTACGAAATTGCGATGAAATGGTCGCGTATACAAATTGTGTTCGCCTAGTGAGCTTTAAATTTAGCCTTCGCATCGTCTTCGACGACGATATTCGAGTTAAGTCTCATCGACCGCTACGTAAAGCGACACTTTTGCTGCTTCATAGTCAATGACGAAATGCAACCCGATTCTCCCGTGGTTTAAATTCAAGAAAAACTTAAATCTGAGCTCCGTGAAATATTCAAATTTCATGATATGTTCCGGGAAAGTCACAAAAACTACATAAGTACGTAAATTACTTTTGCCAAGGCTCGAATAGCAGCACCTGCAATATATATTGAACGATCGATAATTCACCAATATTATTTTCTCGAACACGTAGCTTATCGAGCAAACATTGATAAGAGCGTGGGGCTTTTTGTTCTAACTGAGCATTTACAATTTTTACTACCCACAACTGTATATGGGGCACTCCTTGCCGAGTCGACCAGGGTTTGACCTCTCGGATTTCGTCCACGATTTTTTGTATTATTGTCCCAACTGTAAAATATAATAAAATATATTAAAATATTTGTTTCATCCAACACAATATTTCATCAATTGGAGTAAATTATTAAATTGAATTAATAAAAAATCCACGCCTCGGCATAGCCTATTTGTGGCATTAGATTAGACCTACAATTCAATTCAGTGAATATCTTGTTTAATGGAAACTATAGTTCAGTTACTATAAAAAAGGTATTGTTGGATGTATAAAATATTCAACCAATTGAAATAAACAGTTATTACGGTCTTGTGATTTAAAGAAAGATGCTATCACTTTTATGACACAAATGATTTGATCCAATTAAACTGAATTTTGTGTCTTCTTTATCAAATACATAATTTAGTGTATTCAGTGAAATATTTGGTTCCTTTTACGAGATACATATTTTTATTTTTTGAAAACGATGTGATTGAAACAAGTCTACAGAATCCGAAGAGGTCACATAGCTCTTTTCAATCTATTTTTTTCAGTGTACCCACAGTTTTGTTAAGTAAATATATGTTAGAAATTGTTCTTTGCAGGGCGGGGGCGATGGAGAACCAGCAGGTGTGGGTGCGGGACCCCACTGAGGGTTTCATAATCGGTAAATTTACTGATATGGTGGACGGTGATGCTTTGATCGTGCCTCTGGACTCCAAGTATCCTCAGCGTACCTGTCCGCTCGACCAAGTATATCCCGCTGGAGAATACACCAAAGATGTCGAAGATAATTGCAAGTTTCGTTTCATTATTTATCTAAATAATTATGAAAAAAACTAAAAATGATTGCTTGATGCTGAGAAAAAGTATGTTTTTTATTTTCCAGGTGCTCTGATGTACCTGAACGAAGCGACTCTTTTGAACAACATACGCACTCGTTATTTCAAGGACAGAATTTACGTGAGTGTAATTTTGTACTGGTGGTAGTTAGAGTTAGCAGCAACAGTGGCGCGAGGAACGAGGCCCTCGTTGTTGCGAGTCGAGCCGAACGATCGCGTTTCGAGATCGTGACGAGGAAGAAAGCCAGCAGCCCCCATTTTTAACGCTCCGCGCCGACGAGCACTATATTACACGGCTAGTTTTTCTCACGACCATTCCTCTCCTCTATCCTGCCCTTCATCGACGGTGCAACTCGATTTTTTTGCACCGATCGCCGCTATATCGCTGACCGTTTATTTTTTTATTTTTAAGTTTTTATTTGTTTTTTCAAAATATATATTTTTCATTATCAGCTCCGAGCTGTGAAGCAAAATCGATAATTCGATATTTTTCAAACTTTTCACTGTAGGGCCAATTACATATTCGTTTTTATGGAACTAAAGTATTCTTGGAGTAAAAAAAAAATCGTTTTGTTTAAAATACCCGACTGAATTTTCGTTGAATTGAACTGCCGGTGTGAAACTTTCATTTAAATTTTAATTAATTTTTCCCCTTGATATTTTTTTAGACGTACGTAGCAAACATCCTCATTGCTGTGAATCCTTACTGTCCTGTAAAGGATCTCTACTCCCCGAAAACTATTAAAGCCTATCAAGGAAAGTCTCTTGGTGAAACACCGCCCCACGTTTTTGCTATTGGTAAGAAAAATCATGAGTATAATCGATTATTATGTTCTTGGCAATGGTGATAATGAGTGTTTATCTCTTTCAAAGCCGACAAAGCGTTCAGAGATATGAAAGTGCTGAAGCAATCGCAGAGTATTATTGTTTCCGGTGAATCTGGAGCAGGAAAAACCGAATCGACCAAGTACCTGCTGAGATATCTGTGTGATCTCTGGGGCTCAACGGCTGGTCCGATAGAGCAGAAAATTCTCGATGGTAACCACTTTGTGCTTCTACTTCCGTGCACTAATTCATTAATGCACTGAGAAAAGTGTCTATTCACTGTGACAAAATATATTTAGTTGAGCTGTCTCTTGAAATATTCATCAACAGTTTAAAGATTTCTCGCCATGTATAGCTTTCATTGTATTGCAGCAAATCCGGTGCTCGAAGCATTTGGAAATGCCAAGACAAAGCGAAACAATAACAGTTCGCGCTTCGGAAAATTCATGGAGGTTCATTTCGACTCGAAGTGTCAGGTCGTGGGCGGTTATATATCTCACTATCTACTCGAAAAGTCGAGAGTCTGCCTCCAAAGTTCCGACGAAAGAAATTATCACGTTTTCTACATGATGTGCGCCGGTGCACCAGCAGATTTAAGGGCCAAGCTCGGCATCACGAAACCCGACGACTTTCATTACTTGCGCAATGGTTGCACTCAGTATTTCTGTAATGACAAGTCTGAGAGAAAACTTAACCAAGCCCAGAAAAGCCAAGAGCAGAGCACGAAGGGAAGTCTCTACGACCCGATACTTGACGACGTCGAGGGATTCAACGCTATCGATCAGGTTAATAACATAGAGAAAACTGGTGCGTGTGCGTTTGGTGTGTCTTTCGTTAATTCAATTTTCAAGCAATCTGTTGTTTCCTTTTTTCCGGAACGGCGGCAAAAATACCTTTAATTGTTGCCTTTATAGGAAAGGGCTACGGTAATGTGTGTCTTGATTTGAAATTGGATATTCGCGCCATCGAAAAAGGCGCATGATGCTCCTTTAAGCGGCAAATATGGAGCATTCCCTGTCAATTTCGCCACTTTTTTCGACGTCTTATGTCTACCTTATGAATGGCCATATCAAAGTACCTAAGTAACTAAAATAGTACTTTGTGATACTAGTGCGTGAATGCCGACTTTCGGCAAAGGTTGGAAAGTGACTTTACGAGAGAAGACGAGTGCGGCCACTTTACAACAGCCTTCGGAAGTCCAATTTCACGTACAAGTATTGCATACTATATTTTTAATATAGGTTCTTTGTATTCGTATATATATTTCAAAGGCAAGTAAGTCTCTTTTCGATATACATTTCGACCATTGAAAAGGTGATTTTAAGAATGACAACGATTTTATTGTATCGCCGAGAGTCCAAATAAGATCTATGAATTTATGAAGATTTCTTTCCTAACACAATAGACATAGTTAAATCAAGTGATGTACACGAACAATTCATGTTCAGCGTTGCTGGTCGTGAAAACAACGATAGAGTTCTAGGGCTTATTATGAGGCAGGTCGAGATGATCGAAAAGAAAGTGGCTGAATTGATAGAGAATGCCTCGTGTGCACCACACATAGTAATAAGTGTTTTTGAAAAATGAACAGGCATTGACGCGGCTTGGACTTACCGACGATGAACGCATGGAAATTTATACAATGGTAGCTGCGGTACTTCATCTCGGAAACATTGTTTTCGAGGATAATCCGGGGGATACGAAGGGTGGATCGAGAATCGCAGTGGATTCGGAAAAGGCTGTTAACATGTCCGCCAAATTACTCGGTGTTGATCCTGAAGAGTTAAGACAAGCTCTTGTATCGAAAGTTATGCAAACTAGTCGCGGCGGAATCAAAGGAACTGTCATAATGTAAGTTATTGTGAGGTCATTTTACATTGATCATTTCACCAATTATCGGACAACGATCTGGCCTCCAAACTTTTGGTGCCCATTTTGTTTATAATTCAATTCACTATACTGAAATTAAGACAAAACCCGAATTAGCGACTTTTCTCTGCCGCATTCAAGATGATGAACAATACGTTTATTTGTTCAAGATTTCAAAATTCCATCAAATGAAAAATCTAATATCGTTTGCCACTAAATTATACATTTATCATGGCTGAATATTATTTTGTTTACCTACTAAATTTGGGCATATCTCAGATAAGATTTGGCATCAAAATGGAAGACTTTGCATGAAAATCGCGAAAGAACATTTCTTTCATGAAAACAAAGCTATCTCTTTGAAGAAGCAAAATAGCATAAACAATTTGGAAGTCAGATCTCTGTCCAATAATTGGTGAAACGACCCACATAGTTTACAAGAAACTTGAAACTTCCCTATTCACCTCGCACTTAGGGTTCCACTAAAGGTCTACGAGGCAAACAATGCGAGGGATGCTCTTGCTAAAGCCATTTACAGTAAACTTTTCGATCATATCGTCGGTCGTATAAACAAGAGTATACCATTTAAGGCGTCGAGCTATTACATCGGCGTTTTGGATATCGCTGGATTCGGTAAGTTAGTCTTTGGAAAAATTCACAAGTATAATTAAGAACAATGTTGATTTTGTATTTTTTTTTTCAGAATATTTTAAAGTCAACAGTTTTGAGCAATTTTGCATAAACTACTGTAACGAAAAACTACAGCAATTTTTCAACGAAAGAATTTTGAAATACGAGCAGGATCTCTACGCCAGGGAATCGTTGAATGTTCCGAAAATTTCATACGTCGATAATCAGGATTGCATTGGTAATTTCAATTGCTTTATCTTTTACTGTTTATTTTTCTAACGATGTTGTCATTTGAAAAATTGTTTTCTCTATAGATCTCATCGAGTCCAAAGCGAATGGAATTTTCAGTCTGTTGGATGAAGAATCGAAACTACCTACGCGTAGTTTCGCACATTTTACCAGCGAGGTGCACAGGGCATGGAACGGACATTTTAGGATTACATTGCCAAGAACGTCCCGATTGAAAGCGCACCGAGAGCTCAGAGATGACGAGGGATTTGTAATTCGTCATTATGCCGGTGGTGTTTGCTATCAAACGGTACTTAAAACGGTCCAAATATAGATTTTAGAGTGGTTTGGTTCATACATCGTTTTTTTTTCGTTGCGAAAAGAAATTAAAGTTAAAAAAAAAATATATATATATTATGAGGTGAGTTAATTAACTATATTTTATGATATTTTAGAATCAATTCATTGAGAAGAACAACGACGCCCTGCACGCATCTCTCGAAGGGTTGATCCAGGAAAGTAGCAATACATTCCTAAGAAGCAAATTTTCTAATCATTCTAGCCAAAAAGGAAAGCTGACATTTATCAGCGTTGGCAGCAAGTTCAAGACACAATTGGGCGAACTGATGGACAAGTTGAAGAGCAATGTATTTATTACAAGGATTAAACGATCATTTTTCATTTCGAATTTGAAATAAATGCACTACTCGTAATCTTTGAATTTTAGGGCACGAATTTCGTCCGTTGCATAAAACCAAACAACGACATGGTTGACCATCAGTTTGATGGTAACAGCATTCTTGGGCAACTGCGTTGTTCCGGAATGACGTCCGTCCTCGAACTCATGGAACACGGTTATCCGAGTCGTGTGCCTTTCCAGGAGCTTTACAATATGTATAAATCATATCTTCCACCGGAACTCGCAAGACTTGACCCCAGATTCTTTTGCGAGGTAAATATGCGTTACTTTCTACCGTTTTTGTTGCCGATTGAGTACGTTACACAATAATAGCACTTTACAGTTTCTGTTACTGACCGTGCAGTAGCCTATAATCTTAAATAACAAGTAAAAATATCGAAAAACTTGTTGAATACTATGTTTTTTCTTTCAAGGCATTGCTTCACAGTCTGAAACTGAACAAAAAGGACTTTAAGTTCGGTATTACGAGAGTCTTCTTCAAACCAGGAAAATTTGCGGAATTCGACAAAATCATGAAATCCGATCCGGAGAACTTGAAAAAGCTTGTTGCAAATGTCAAGAAGTGGCTTGTCAAATCGCGCTGGAACAAGATGCAGTTCTGTGCATTGTCCGTTATCAAATGTAAGTGATGAGTAACAGTTATTTATACTCTTAGCGAGAGCTACATATAAATTGATTTCATTTATTTTTTTTGCTTAGTGAAAAACAAAATAATCTACCGCCGCAACCACCTGATCGTTATTCAAAAAATGGCTCGTATGTATATCGCGAAGAAACAGCATCAGCCGCGAATCAAGGGAATCGTCAAGATTAAAAATCTTAAGAGTCAGCTCGTAAGAATGCAGGAGACTTCGAATATGTTGAAGAATGCCCGTGAGAAAAGCGTCAATGACATCAAAAAATTGCAATCGGAGCTCGAGGCAGCGGTGCAAACAATACGGGTATAATATTATTTCTTCCTGACAAATCCTGACGGATCCGGAAACACTCATATATGACAAATAAGTGAAGTCATTTTCTTCGATATATCTACAAGAGAATGACTCAGTTATAACCGATTTTCGGCGGGGTCAACTGTCAGTCATTTTTAAGTGATCTTTCAGGTATTTTACTAAAAAATTATTTACACTATACCTGGAACTGACCCGTAATTAACCCAGTGTATGGGTGTACCAATAGACGTTATTCCTGGGTCCGATCTCAGTCCCATGACCGAAAAAATACTCATTGAATACTAAAAAATAACTTAGAATGCGGTCATTTCATGGTTGAAAAAAAATGGCGAAGTAAATGTCATATCGGATCCGCCAGTGGAGAAAAAAATATATAGAGAACCAATGATCTTGTCTTGTTGCAGAACAACCCAAAAATAAAGTCAACGGAAATCGAAAAACAGTACGCTGGATTAGTGAAACAAGTAGACCAGCAAATGACGAGTCTCAGAGAGATGGTAAAACAGCAAAAAATCGCCGAAGAGCAAGAGAGACTGCGAAATATCGAAGAAGAAATGGCGGCTGATAAGCGACGTAAAGACGAGGAGGAAGCCAAGAAGAAGGAGGAAGAGGAGAATAGAAAGAAGAAAGTTGAAATTGAAACGAGACGGAAGGCGGAAGAGGAACAGCGAAGAAGGCAGGAAGAGGAGGACAAAAAGACCGCAGCTGTACTCCAGGTGATGATTTTTCATGTACTAAGAAAACAGTTTTTTTCTGTAGTTACTAAGCATTGTCGAGAGTTAGCAAGGCATACGGTTCGACATTCCGAAATTAATATTCCGGTGTTGTCCTAACAATTTTGACGAACTTCGATTCCAGCTGATTCACCTTAAAAACCTACTTTAAACATCGGCCAATATTCTATTTCGGTATTCCAAAGACACATCTTATTTCCTCCGTTTTCATACACAACATATATTTATTCAGATTTTTAGACCATTTTTAACATCAACGTAATCAAATCTAGTGATGGCTCTCCCCTTAATTTTTTTTATTCAATAGAGGAAATTATATTTGTCATTTCACGTTGTGAGAAAGCTTCCCCAGTTGGATTGGTTAAAAAATGGTGTATTCTTGAAGGTTAAGGATGCTGAAATTTTTCTCGACATGCCTTACTTTAATGCTAGTTTCACTCCTTAAAGTATTTCATGGGAGATCGAAAAAGAATCCGTCTCGCTTTTGTAACATACTGTCATACTACTATAACATACTATGAAAGAAATCGAATCCGAGTGAAAAACGTTACGTTGAATATCTTGATTATTTCTATTCTTAAGGCACAACTGGAAAAAGAAGCTATGGAAGAAAGTCAGTACCGTGAACTCCTCGAACAGGAACGACGGGATCACGATTTGGCTCTTCGATTGGCACAAGAATCCAATGGTCAGGTTGAAGATTCACCCCCGCCCGTGCGAAGGTATTTTCCAATGTGTTTTACAACGCCGCAATATTTATCATTATTTTACACAAAATAGTATATACATTGCACGCAAAGTCGTGTTTTTTTAAAAATGATTCATCATAGGGACAGAGAAAACGAAAAATGAATGAATTTCATTGTTAAATATTGTTACAATTGCACAGCGGATCAGACGTGCGGGTACCTCCAATGAACAACAACAGGCTAATAAGGTATATTCCGAAATTACAGGTTCTTGGTATGGAATTCCAAACTAACACAACAATTTAACACGTGTTGACTATATTTTTCGCTGGAATACTGATGATAAATAACAAAAGACGACGTGAAACATAGCCACACCATGCATGCCATCTTCAAAATCTCTTTTCTAATCCCTCATTCTCGTTAATTTCTATCTGCATGCTGCTCTTCTAATTTTCTCTCGGGGCAATGACCATTTTGTTGTTCTCTTATCCTTTTATTTTCCTACTTATGCAGATCAGAACAAGTACGTAATCATCAGGCAATGATGACCAACAAAAAATACGACCTGTCTAAATGGAAATATTCGGAACTTCGTGATGCCATCAATACATCTTGCGACATTGAATTGCTTGAGGTAAGAAAATGAAACTGAATATATTATTCCAATTAGACGTTGAAAAAAGACGATTTTTTACCTGCCATAAAAGGTCGTCGCGCAAAACGATAGGTTTTTGGCGTGACAAAGAAAAACAAAGTTTATTTTTAGGCACTTTAATCAATTTCCACATATTATTTCCATGTAGTAATCAGGAGTGTTTTTTTTCGGCAGGCTTGTAGACACGAATTTCATCGCAGACTTAAAGTTTATCATGCATGGAAAGCGAGGAACCGTCGACGCACGACAATGGACGAGAATGAGAGGGCACCCAAGTCAATTATGGAAGCAGGTAAAAAGTCAAAAGTCAATCGAAAAAACCGATCGGGCATATATTTAATAACTTCTTTGTTCCCTTATCAGCGGCGAAAACACCGCGCACACCGACCAAGCAATTGATCGTTGAGTCATCGCAAAGATTCTTCAGAATTCCGTTCGTTCGTCCTGCAGCTTCCGGTCAGCAGGACAATCCAAACACAGGCGGAAAACGTGGATGGTGGTATGCTCATTTCGATGGGCAGTACGTTGCGCGACAGATGGAACTTCATCCTGATAAGCCACCGATTCTTCTCGTCGCTGGTATTATCCCTATTCTTCGTAACAAATAATTAAGGAGATTTCTATTTTGCTGATTAAAAAAATTCGCGATTTTTTTAGAACTTAGTACGCGAAAAACTTGCCAAAACTGACATTGTTGAACTTCTTATACTCATCGTAGTCTTTATTGTCAATGGAAACGTATTTTTTATTTAAACGCAATCACTGCGAAGAGCGGTCAGTACTTTTTTTTAAATCACTTTTTTCATGTTTGCGGAAGTTTAAAAAAATGTCCGAGATTGGCAATCATTGTTAAATTTGGTAAAATGTGCATGAGAAATGTGTCCACGAAATGATCTAGCATTATCTAAAAATACTCTCAAGTTCTTTTTTTACCCAGAAAAATCAACAAAGATTGAAAAAAATGTAGTGTTTGGTAGTTCGAAGTTTCCTGAAAACTGATTACTTTTGTTTATTGCAGTTCAAGGAACAGAGACGTTGCTCATGCACATTTCTACTGAATTTTATGAAGACTCCAAATCTCGCGCATTTTTTACGACTTCCGCAACCATAAAAGCGTGATTCTGAGTATAAATTTCTTGATTTAAATGAAAATTTCGATTAATAATAAAGACTACAACAGAAAAGTTTTTGCATAAAAAATGTCAACGAAATAATTCAAGAATTCATGGAAACAAAAAAGTAGAAACCTTCTTCAACAATCCAAGCTGACAAACAGCATACAGCTGACTGTCATACACGTTTTGATTATCTTTTTTCAGGCGTCGACGACATGCAGATGTGTGAATTGAGCCTTGATGAAACCGGTTTGACAAGGAAACGCGGCGCTGAGATACTCGAGCACGAATTCAACCGTGAGTGGGAGCGTCACGGTGGCAAGTCTTACGTAACTCCCGGCGATCGCAGGAAATGATTATACGGCTCTCCACAATTGGCTATATGTACCTCGCGATACATCCTACGAAAGCTCTCGCGCTCTAATGCATTCCAGTTTTCGCTTTATTTGCCCTCACCCCACCCAACATTTTCTTCTTTTTTCAATATGTCTCGCGCGGGGCTATTTAATTACCTAATTTATGATATTTCTTTGCGAAACGTTGTGCAAAACGTGGGTGTCGTTTCCGAACAAACAATTCCAATACCGAATTCACTAATTATATATAAATATATATATATATATATATACAATCATGTTCATAATTAAAGGATGCGCAAGTGAAAATAAAAGTACAGAAAAAAATGTCGATTAAAAAAGATTTTAAGAGCTTGATGGTGGTATCCACCCGCCAAATTTTTTGTCCAATTCCTTCGCTACTGCGAGACACAGTCTGTCTTGATTGGGTCCGGCCATCACCTGCATTACGTAACAAACGAAGCAAAAGTATTTTATTAATTTCTATTTTTTGTTGGCATTTTGTCATAAAAAAATATTTAAAAAATGGAACCTGAAATCCTATTGGCATTCCCTCGTCATTGAGACCCATTGGTACTTGCGTCGACGGAAAGCCAAATACGTTGGCTAGCAAGCAATAGGACATTGCCGGTTGTTGCAAAGCTATTATACCGTGGATTGGTGCCGCAGTTACAAAGGTCGGATATAAAAATACACCGTCGTCGCCGAGCATATTCTATTTTGGAAGAAACACATTTTCGTTAATCATATTCTAACAAGTTGGTAAACC
Organism: Tromatobia lineatoria; assembly: GCA_949699805.1. Lineage (NCBI taxonomy): Eukaryota > Metazoa > Arthropoda > Insecta > Hymenoptera > Ichneumonidae > Tromatobia > Tromatobia lineatoria. The sequence continues at coordinate 9,073,411 of OX453052.1, forward strand.
CTAACATTTTCACGGTCCGCGAAATTGACCGAACAACGGACACGTATATAAAATGTTTTGATCTATCCTTACGATAAATTGTTCCCGCAATATATGGCCTTTTTTCGTATAATATTCCCGCGCTGATGGTGTCATAAAGCCTCCAGAGTCCTTCAACATCTTCATATAGATAGCCGATTTGGTATATCGGGACATGTCGAACAGCGACTTGATACCTTCGACAAAGCCATTGCATTCGTGCTGTTGGACAAAACAAATTGAGACAACATTTCCATTTTCATGTTATTCTGTTAATATTACAAAAGCCAACACAATACTTTTGGGTCGTCTGGATTGATGAGTATGTGCGGAATGTTTTGCATGTTGAAAAACATTGACAACGAAATTTCCACAGTCTCGAACGTGGCTCCGATTGGCGCCTGCTGAATAAACAAAGATAAATCAAATTTCGCACGTGCATTTCAAGTACACATCTTATTCTATCACTTACAATATCAACTTGGGCTCCGCATTTTTCGAGATAACTAGCAGCGGTTTTTATAGAGGATATTATGTCCGAAGCAACTGGTATCGTTCCGAACAAATTGTCCCTGCAATTTTCCGCATAAAATACTTTGACTTTGCGGATGTCAACGGTCTCGTCGAGATGAAGTTTCCCGGTTTGTTGACCGCTAATTACTCTCATGGCCAGAGCCAGATCTTCCATGTATCTCGTCATGGGTCCAGTGACGAGATATGTTTTAAACGCTGGGTCATCCGCAAAGGGAAAATGTTCCGTGGCCGGTATTATTCCTGTTATCGAGAGGATAGTATTATTGCAGCTCAATAAATATTGACAAAACTGACTAAGTAATGTGTTTGTTTATTGACCAGGTGTTGGCTTGTGGCCATAAACGCCATTGAAAAGTGCCGGTATCCTTATTGATCCAGCTATATCCGAACCGATTCCGATAAGCGAAGCTCCCGCTCCCAACAAGGCTGCCTGCAAACACCGCCACACCATAATTAATCAATAGTGAATTACGTGGTCCCTGGAAAAAATACGTGATGAAGACCGATTTAGATCGATAGTGTTCGATTCGGATTTTATCGTATCCCATTATTTTACCGTATCGAATACCCTCTACGTAACCATTTTAGGGCGGGGCTAAATCCCCGAATGGTAAATACACGAACGTCAAAAATTCCGAAAATTAATATCTCACCTACATTTTTTCTCAAATACCCGCCGCCCCCCAAATCAAGGAAAATGTTCCCGCATTAACTACCCGATCCAGCTATAATTTTCTAAAAGGGACTTTCACTACCATTCTCAAGTCTATTGGGACAATTTATGCATCTGTCATCCTTATAGTGTAGTAGTCAGCGTGTCAATCATTAAGTCATCAGATATAGGCTAATAGATCGGTACGTCAGTATGAAATATAGGTGTTCAAACCTCCTTGACCGCTATCATCACATGACCCCAGTTAAAAATGCTTACTAATTTGCATCACCGGAAATTGGATTCATCAGCTTGATACATAAAATTCAATACACGAATGTGGTACAACTACAAATTTTTGTATTACAATTGGATAAAAAATTCAATTGCAAAACGATACATTCTCGTTTTTAATGTTTAGTCCATTTGTTGTATAAACAGCTAACATTTTCATAGTAAATGTATGTAACCTTTCGTAAATTCATTTTTTTCTTAAAGTGTCATAATGACATAAAATCGATCTGTCTCAAATCTGCACCTGAACGTTGTTAATCCGCAATTGTGAAATCATAATGAATGAATTAATGAATCATAATTATGAAAATAAATAGAATTTTCATGGTCAGTAGATAATACCACTTAGTAAATAAACGTGTGTTTTTCTTATAGTGTTCTATCAGATATTCTAATGAGGGATAACGTTATAAAAGTATAGTACATTACTTCGCCACCTGAAGAACCACCGGCGACCCGTCTTCCGTCATAAGGATTGACAGTTTTGCCATAGAGAAGATTGGAGGCATCGAGATTGCAGCACAATTCCGGAGTATTGGTTACGCAGAGCGGTATGGCACCGGCATTTTTCAGTGCTGCGACGATCGGGCCATCCGTCGTAGCCTTGATCCCTCGACGGACCAATGTGCACCCCGTATGACTTAGGCCTATTATATAATTGTACATATAATGCATAAGCAATCGTATAGTCTCTGTCGACGCGCAACTAATTGCATATGTAAATAATATATTACCTTTGAGAGAACAACTCTCTTTGACCGTAAACGGAATCCCGTAAAGTGGCATCTTCACTTCAAGATGGGCCTTTGTCACCTCACCGGAACTTAATTTCTTGTCGCAAATACGAGCATCGTTCAAGGCTTCCTCGTAACGATCATCAACAACTGCATTGAGAATTGGGTTCACTTCTCGGATACGCTCGATGTAAGCCTTTATCAGGCTTTCGCTCGAAATCTTTAATTCAATAGACATTTCATTAAGATAATTACATACACCGTTAAAAATATTTTGAAAATTGGCCTTGCCGATTCGATCTGGGTCTTGACCCTCGACTTCCCGGATTTGGCTCGGTATTTTTTTGAAGGATTGGTTAAGGATTTATGATACATACAGACCCGCCAAAAGTGAGTTTTAGAGACAATTTCGATCACTTCCCCATGGGATTAAAATCGGAAAAAAGAATGCATATAAAACGTGCTGAATCGATTGAAGTGATCGTCGAAAAATAGGGGAAGAAATTAATCTACTACAAGCGCTTGGTCAAACGTTTGTTTATGTAAAAACGGATTTTTCAGAATTTTTTCAGACTTTCAGGAATTTTTTCAGATTTTTAGATTATGTCATGATGGTGCTAGAATGTGACTTGTATAATGCTGGAATTAAGTCTTAGTTCGGAAAAATGTAAAAAAATTCCTGAAAATATGGTAAAATTCTAACGAAATCCGATATACATAAATAAACGTTGGATCAGTCGCCTGGAGTGAATTATTTTTTTAAGATTTTTCAATGGTATTTCTAATCAGGAAAGCTTAAAAACTATAAGAAGAAAAATCTTGCCCTCTTTGGCTATAAGCTAGAGAACGTTGATATTGCACAAAGTAATTTTCGGTATTTTTATAGATTTCCAAATTATAGTATTCAATATGTCACTTTAAAATGACATGAAGAAAAAATTTCGAAAGAGAAATAAAACAAAACAGAATCTGGTCAATTGAACGGACTGACCAATCTTACACAGAATTACGAAACAAGTCGGGAAGGTTGAAGATCAGGACCAGATCGAATCAGATGGAAAGCCCACAGCGTATTTAACGTTCTTTCACGGAAACGATATATTAAATTTAATTTAATACACAGATACATTGTCACATTTGAATAATTCTATTATAATAAGAACTTTAATGACATGTTTAGTATACTGTATATTAATTTCAAAACAATTTTTTTGTTATATTTAATTCAACGTACGTGTATCCGGAAAAAAACTTCCAATACTTTATACTAATTTTTATACAAAAATTTCTAATTCACTGTGAAAAAATCTACTTGAAATTTTTCGAAAGTAAAAGTGCCTACATTTTATACCACGATTGTACATTAAATTAAATTAACAAGTTTATGAAAATGTCTATTCTTTTTTTGACAATGTACGACAGCAAAATAAATCAAGAGAATAAGATAAATATTCACTTTTCTATCTCGTATTTTCTCAGCAAGAACAGTGGCGCTCAAACGTAGCAGAGGATTATCGTTCGGTGGTATTGAAGGTGGTGGACTACTGGAGCGATCCCGAAACCGGTAATACACTTTCAATATCTTTATCAAGAGTATTTGTAGGGAGGCTAAAAAGCGCACTAAATACTGCATCGTTGCTCCTGGGAATCTGAGGAATAATGCAATTATCACAATACATAATACCTAGAGGAATGACTTATTAGTCTAAACTAAACAGAAAATGAAACATTCTCTGCCGATTCATCCACCCTTTGTTCGACATCCTTCGATCTTGCCTATAATTTATTCAGAATTGAATTTAAATTTTGTCAAATTTTTGAAAACGATATTTCGGAAAATGCTATTTTCTTCAAGTGCAAATATCTCGGAAATTTGAAGTAACTGAGAAAAAATGTTTTCACACAAAAGTTGTCTTTTTTTATAGATTTCGAGAGGGATGTTTGAAATAATTGTCACATTCCGGTGAGTATAATTTTTCACCGAAAAACGTAGAAATTATTATTTTTTAAAATCAAAAAACGAATGTTTTTTTTAATTATAAAAATTACAAAGTATTCCTGCATGACTGTTCATATCTTTGAGAAAACCGCGAGAGTGGCACGGATCAAGGTTTGAGTGCAAAAAAACAATTCCCCTGTTATTCGAAACTTCCTTGAGAATAATTTTTTTTTTATATACCGAAACCTCGATCCGTGTCACTCTGACGATTTATTTGGCGTCATCAACAATCATCTCTGGATTTCAGGAAAATCTCTAGAAAAAAATAGACTGTTTTTCATTTTTTTAAATAATATTTTACCCCTTTTTCGAAACTTGTATAAAAACTGAGATGAAAAGTTAAAAAAAAAATAAAATCGACTTTTACATAGCTTCCTGTATGAAGGAGCCAAATAATAACAATAAGTGACGCTTTACGCGTTAAGATATCAACATTTTCGAGTAACTTGTCACTAAAAACAAGGATCAACAATTCTCATGTGAACTGTAGTACGCGGTAGCGGTAAAACTCGAGCTGAGAAAGCGAAAGGTGAGAGCGAATGTGGGTGGTCAAATGTATCGCCACCGAGAGAGAGAAACTGCGCCTCATATACTATATAGTCGTGAGTGGAATTCACCAGCAATTTTAAATGCTTAAATGCAAAATCTTAAATCTCGATAAATACGCTTCAGTTTCATGCTTTCATGTTCATTAACGACAATGGTTATCGTTTTTAGAATATCTGTGGAGAAATATTTTCAGTTCATCATCTATTTGATGCTTACTGTTTGTGCTGGAGGCTACATTCTGTGTGTGGAATTATAACAGACGCGGGATGTCGACTCTACAAGAGTAAACAATAAGGATGCAAAGTAGATTTGCACATCGCTTCATCATTCATTTTTATCTTTCGCAAAGCCGCCTCTATGAGGAAGTTTTTATTTTTTATTTTTCGGCTCCCTCATAGTGATAAGCACGAAGCAATGTGCAAAGTTTTCCTTCGCATCCCTATTTTGAACTTTGAGCATCAAGAACAAAAATTTGGCAACACATGACCGAAAACGAAATTTTTTTGAAAAATTCGTAATCACGTACAATCATCGCCAAATTTGGTACAGCAGAGTTGAGTTAATGTTGTTTTTCCAGTGTAGAAAATTTGGGTTAATTTATTGAAATTTTATCTGAATTAGAGCTAAACAAATTTTTTTCCGGACTTTATATGCCCAATTTCATATGCCAGAGTAGATATTATTCTTTTCCTTGTGCATAAAATTATCCTCATCAGTACATGCCAGAAAATAATATCCAATATCTTTACAGTGAGCATGATATCTTTGCCAATACACGAACGACGTACCTAAGGCAAGTCTTGGAGTTATTACGCTTACGTTTGCATTTCGATTGAGTCATATAATAAACGATGATTGCAAGATGCGGTAGTAAATTTGCTGAATTATGCAAACGTAAGGGACGATGTTTTACCGTTGAATAAGCGCAATGACACGGTGCGTTGCTAAACTATTGAAAAAAACTTCCTCGAATCGACATGAATGCATAGGAAGTTTTTTTGCAGGCACCGCTCATAAAATTCACAATACATATTTCGATTTTCAATTAATCGTATACAGTGAATCATCAGTTATATGCGAATTCTATACACGGTTAAAAATGCAAGTAAATTCAATATATATTATTATATGAGATTTACCAATCGGATTTATAAATTCCACATCAATATATTTTTAGTGTAATTTAAAAAATAGTATGAGAATTCAACAATTCCGAAATTTGAAAAATATTCATTTTGATATATCAATATTGTATTTGTTAATGACGAATGCATTTTAAAATTAATATACGCTATATGCATCTAAGTTTTATAACCGGTACATTAATTTTTTAAATAATATTTGTACAGTGTAGTATTTCATTACGCGGATAAACAATATTTTTAACTGTATTTTATTATACACACAGATATAAGATTTCCGAATCAGGTATATGAATTCCATATTAATATACTTTTATTGTCATTTTGAGAATATATTCAATTAAATAAAGAAATAATAAAAAAACATCGTCTTTACTATAGGTAAGGTATTCCGTTTATTTTGAAGCACGTGCACATTGGTTTGGCACGTCAACAACCCGAATAACGATTGAGGAAAAACATTCACTGACGATAATTGTCGCCGATTTCCAATCGGATCACGATCACAGACTATGATCAAGAAATATAGGTCAAGAGTGTATCGATTTATTTCTATTGATGCGTTTAATGTGATTCTCTTAAGAGGACCGAGTTACCTAAAAAAAGTCATAAGAAAAAAAAAGCCCTTCTTCTGAAAAAACTTACACTTAATCTTCACTAAGTACATTTACTGTATAAAAAATTGAAGGTCAAATTACTACAAAGTGTATGGAAGTTCGGTTACAAAATCGGGTTTGGAAATTTAGTACACGAGAATAATGTGCAATTGATGTGCAGTTTTACTTTTGTACTAGAATATACTCCCTGAGAGATGAGATAAGACATAGAACACGAAAACTTGTTCACCGATTTGGTCTGAAATCTGCGAAAAGTGAAAATTTTTACTTCTTAATTCAACACCATTTTGGTGCACTGTATGTTTTAGCAAAATTGCAGAATTATAATTCTTGGTATGTCTTTAATGAGGTTTGAATGCAAGATTTTTTGAGAGATCATCTACACTATTTTTATTTTTCATATAACTTTTTTTAGACGATTTAGTCCCCGTATTTCTCGAACTATGCTATAATGAAGTAGATCGCGGATAGAAGTCACCGTCTTCAGTATAACGTAAACAAATCAGACAAAGGGTCAACCAATGAGCATATACCGCTCACGTTGGCCACTTGATTTCACTTAAACGAAATTACTAGCTCTTTTAGTGTTTGAAAATATAAAACTCTACTAAAGAACACGCACATTCGAGTGAACACGAACGCGCATTCGGGCCGTTCTCTAATTTCCTGTTACGGTAAGATATTTACGAGACACACTGTTACCGTATAAGAGAATGGACTGACACCGCAGAGACGTTTCAACCTAAATACCTGACGCACGCGGAGTATTGCTAGCTTCCCAATAAATGTAAAACAATAATTCGCATACGAGTTCGTATAATGTTCACAATATAATGCTCGTGTTTAAATTAAGAATGTTAAACAAATAACTTATACCTTGATCTTTGCCCTGAGAGCTTTTTTTATCCCGAGCCGCCGATTGTTCCTCATGCAGCTATTCGTATTAATAAGTATGAATTGTACCTTTGAACCATCGGAAATGTCGAGAGTTTGTTCGTAAGTCACGATCGGAAAATTCAATACAAACTTACAATATAGCAAGTCATCAATTTTATTGTTGACGTTCAAAGTTTACCGTTTATTCATGCCATTGAATTAATCTTATCTTTAGTGGAACAATAGTCTTCAAGTTTACTAATATACCGTTGGACTTTCAATAAATAAAACAAACACGGACTTGTTAGCAACTGCAACTTATCGAAGCTTCACAGGCACTTTATCGTCAATCATCGATCGAATGCATGTTTTCGTACATTTTTACATAAGTCACTGTACAATCGAAAGCATCTTATGTTAACTCGAAAAATACCGATATTTGCTTCCGTGGTTATATTCAATCAACTGCAGTAGATTGAAATTTAAAAACTCATGTAAAATATAAGTAATTTGATTACTATCGATTAAAAGACACGACTTTCTTGAGCCGCTTAACTGCACGTGTTCGTGGCTTTGCAAATGAAGACACGTTTCACTAAATCACAGGGATTTGTTTCAGCAATTATTTAATTAACTAGAGTATACTGAAATATGTAAATTTTGATAAAATATAAGCAATTCGATTAATACCGATGAAAACACACAATTCTTTCAAGTTAACAGCAAGTGTCCGCATAAATAAATACGAGTTTCTAAGAATCACCGGTGTTTGCTTCTGCAATTATTCAATTCACCAGAATGTACTGAAATAAGTACATTCGAGTAAAAATAAGCAATTTAACTAATATCGATGAAAACACACAATTCTCTAGAGCTGCAAGTGTTCATGTTCTCCCTAATTAAGACACGTTCCACAAAATTACAAATATTTGTTTCTGCAATTATTCAATAAACTAGAGTATACTGAAATAAGAAAATTTAACTAAAATATAAACAGAAATTTGACTCATATCGATGAGAAGCACTATTCTTTCAAGTTGTTTAATTGCAAGTGTTTATGTCTTCATAAGTTAATATACGATTCACAAAATCACCGATATTTGCTTGTGCAAGTTTTCAAGTAACTGCATGAATTAATGAAAATGAAGATATATTGGAATTAATCATTTTTTATGAGCCACAAGAATTCGATTAATATTGATGAAAACACAAATAAAAATTCAAAACGTTTAATTGCAAGTGTTTATGTCCTCCTTAATTAATAGACACATTTCACTGGAGAATTTATTGAAAAATCACCTTTTTGGAAAATTGCAGTAAGAAAAATGTTTGAATATCTGCACAACTGTATCGACGCTCGAGACTGTAGACGCGCGAATGCGAAACTCCAGCAATCGTTACAGTCGATGATAGAGGCTGGCGACGTGCTGTGCGCGTGTAGGAGCGATACTTGAACGACTTCCCTCGCCTCACCGAGCATCGATGACTATTATCGGCGTGTAAAGAATTTTACGTACCCACCGTTTTTTCTATGCGATGTCGTGTTGTCTCAACGTCGAGTATACGCATACGAGCGAGAGTAGTCAAGTCAACAACCAATGACAAATCAGTGACTTTGGTGCTAGGCAATTCACTATTCATAGTTAACAATTCACAGTTTTTTGTACGATATCAAACGTACTTTGTAGCTATCAATTCTTATTCGAATGCTATCAGATTTATATTGACTTTATCCGCGGAATCACAAAAGCTAGTGCGACTGCATTATCACAGACTCAACGAAGTCGCGCAACAACTACTCTGAGATTCCCATACACAATATTAGGTTATACTTAAGTGCATGTAACAACGTTATCTCGGAGGTCACAGTGGGGAAATGGGCTATGATTTCTCTTTTTATAATCCTTATCGCTACATCTAAACCAAATCTAGTAATACTCCAAGTATGGAGCTCGGAATTCTGTACAGCTGCTTCATCATCTGGAATTTTGTATTATAAAGATTGTTTTGTGCTTGAACAATATTTTGGGGCCATAGAAACTAAATGCAATTGATGTCGACATAAAAAAAAAATTCTAAACATCTTTGCTGCAGAATTCTTAGCAATTCCGGCGACCATGAAGACGATCTAAAAAGTCCAAAAAGCGACCGAAGAAACGACCGGTCGTTGAATGCAAAAAAATCACCGTTCAAAAGGGGTAAAAAAAATAAACGACCGAGAAAACGACAATTGAAATTATTTTCAGTTGTTCGTTTTTTTTGTCGTTTTTCTCGTCTTGCCTGTTTTGAACGGTTATTCTTTAGCATTTAACGACCGGTCGTCTCTTTGGTCGTTCGGCCGGTCGTTGGAACTGCCAGGGATCTTGCAGCACGCGCTCAGGGCAGCCCTTCTTTTCTGCAAAATTCTATTCACCACAGTAGCGATCCGACACATTCGTTCCTTCACAAACTCTAACCTTCACACCGTTTTTCGTACACATTTCTTATGTTCACACCCTCTTTTCACGACATTTCGATTCTACACATTCTTCCCACACAAACCGTTGCAATACACTCGGTTTACCGCGCATTCTAATACGCCGCATCTCGTAACTACACATTCGTTCCTCTACAAACTCGATACTACGTACTGCGTTTTCACTACATTTCGGACGTTCACAGAACTTTTCCATGACATTTCGATTCTACACATTGCTTGCGTATAGCAATCAGATTATCCACAAGCTCTTATCAACACATTTCATTTCAACTCAAATCAGTCGCACACATTCTTTACTGCACAACCGGATTCTGCGCAGTACCGATCCAGCACATTTTAATCCTTCACAGTCAATCTAACGCAAAGTTTGGGAACACATTTTGATCCTACACATTAGCTTAGTCGGTATCAACTCAAGAGAATACCTCTTACCGGTAAGGAAGAACTCCGAGCAATTTGACTCGCAGACAGATGTTCTCACCCGAGTGCGTATCAGTATGGGCTGCGAACTCGCTTGAATTACAATCATCCTAGCTCTATCTATGTGAACCATTACCCTAATTACTTTTATAAGTCTCATACAATGAGATTATTAAGGATGTATGATACGTACAGTCCCGCCAAAAGTGAGTTTCAGAGAAAATTTCGATCACTTCCCGATGGGATAAAAATCGGAAAAAAATAATGCACATCAAACTGTTATTAACAAATCGGTGAAAAAAATAATTGTTTTTTTTTCTAATGAAAATGATATACTAATTTATTTGAATGCATACGAATTTTTTCAGTTTTTTTTCCTTTATTTTGATTTTGATTTTTTCTATTTCGAAAAATACGAGAATATAACAAATTTTGGATATGCTTTTCGCAAAAAAAAAAGATACTTGAGCAGCATCGCTTGCGATCGTAACTTGGATGGGTGACTGCTTTGCGACGCACCGCTTACCGCCTCAACTGTTGAGCGGAGGGCAGGAAATTAAATTGCCATTGTGACATATTTTTTTTAGTGACGATACCAAGCCACTAAAAGTAACATTGGGAAGTGTCATCAGTTTCCTCAAATAATGAAGTTGCGACGAATAGATATTTTTCCATTACAGCAACAAAAACATTTGATTTCAGTATGTCAACATAGTAATTTTGCTACATTGACTTGTAGTGGGTTGTCGCAACGTAACAATTTTTCTCCGTGTAGGTTAATAGTCTGGCTGTCCAAAATAGTCGAGAATCAAGGTTATGCTTGAAGCCAATTCTCTATAAATAAAATATCTGTTCTGCCAAAAACAAATATATAGATCAGCTGGTAGGTGTACTACACTCGAGAGAAATATGCTTTAAAAAGTGAATATACTCATTTAAAATAAAATAACAGTAGACTCCTGGACAAATAAGAAAATTGTTTTATTTCGATTACATTCTATTAAAATTTAATAGACCTTTTCCCTGAATGTGGTCCATATAAATGTGACTATTTTCTTTAAATACTCTGTATTAAATCTCGTCTTCACACTTATTACAGCTGTTGAGATCAGTCTCTCTGACACTTTCATTCGAAATCGCCTTTTAACTTCCGCACTGTACAGGACCACGATATCGATTGCCTTCCTGTGCGCAAGTTTTTCGCGATGGCGAATAGAATTTGCTCAACATCTAAAGAGCAAAAGCGGATGCGAAGCGCTGTTCAAGTCAGATAACTAGTCAGTAGGTCGCACAGCGTGGCGTTATAATGATGTTCTGTTTTATTAACACGTGCCATGTGTTAGTTGTTGTTACATTGATAAAAGTGTGTGAAGCTGTGATGCCGGATGAAAGAGTCAGTTCGGTCGAGACGTTAATAGTTTCCAATTCCAATGAAACCGAACCAATGACAGATCTGGATTATCTGGAAAATAGCACGTTTAAGTGTCCTTACTTCGATAAATTGTGTCTGGCCCTTTGCTGCCCAAAAGGATCACTCATGATCGACCTCAGCTGTACTCCTGTTGAAAATCGATCATTCCTGAAGTTTCCAGCTCATTACGATGCCACGACTTTAGAAAAGTCTCCAGAACAACTTCGGATTGATGATTTCCATGTTGTTACTTGGAATCCTTGCAAACAAGATAAAATGTACAGGCTTAAGCCTCAAGAGCGATGGTGGATAAATTACAAGCTTCTTGACAATGGTAATCTCTATCTTCTTGATACCAACACGACAATCAACTTTACGAATTACTGTTTTGGCGCCGTTGACGGTGCATCTAAGTACACAATCGAACTTTGCTTCCCTGAAGATAATGACTTGGATTTGCCTACCATGGAGGAAGTGATAATTGACATTTTACGTGGAGTTGCCCTCATCATCTCAGTTCCCTTTTTTATTGTTACCTTTGTTGTCTACTCGATTATACCGGACCTGAGGAATACGCATGGTCTCACGCTCAGAGGATACGTTGGACCTTTCATTTTTGCTTATGCTGCTCTTGCTGTCATGGAGATCGTACCGGATAGGGTAATCGGCAAGACTATGTGCACAATTCTTGGTACATATGCATTATCATATTTACTTTTTAACTTATTTTCAATCTAATGGAATTGACGGCTGTTGCGTCAGGGATCTTATTTATTTCATTAAGATTAATAGAAGGTGCTTCGGCGAATGACGGCTCATTAAGCGTTTTCTTCACTTTAACGTGAACCTCATCAGAAATTTATTTCTCTTATTCGATGTTGAGTTTGGAGTTATAGCTGATGACCGGACTCTGCGGTCATATATGTTAAGCCTGTTTCTGTTGTTATTTGTATAGTATTATTGTTGCTTTTCCCTATTTAGATGTGATTATTTAAACTATTTTTGACCGGAAAGTCCGGTCAGCATGAGGTCACATTTTTAACTCTTGAGTTGAAAATTAATTCTGAGTGATTGAGTATAAGAAGTCAAACGTCATTTTTTTTAGGAATAAGTAATGCATTTTTTTAACGATCGGTTAGCCGGTAAAAATTTTATTATTTTACTTTTATAATGGCCTAAGGTATATATTGTTTATATTTATAAATGACTAACAGATTGCAATTTTAACGATTTTTTATTTTATAACAATTTGAGTTTTTAAGTGTTAAAGCGAGGAAACCACGCTGGTATGTCGCCTGAGTGAAACTTCTAAATTTTCAAATAAAATAGGCAACTTGATCACGCTCGTCGAGTTACCGTACACGACTGACCATATGAGAAATCGATAGCAGTGCTGAAGGCGCGGCGTATTAATACAGAAATAAAAACATGCGGACAATTGAAATTGTCACTTTACTTCTGCGTTAATTTTTGGCTTTTCTGTAAATTCTGTTATTAATTTTTTAAATTATTACGTTCGGCTTCCCCGTGAACGAAGCTTAATGATTAATTACGGCGATCACTGATTTCTAACCAACTTGGACAGTATTTGATACCAAAATCCGTGCAAGGACGGGAATATTAAAATTTTTGTTGAATAAGTGAGTTAGATCACGATGAGGGATCTTAGAAAAAATTCACTATGTCATAATTTTTTAACTTGGTGGATTCGCACTAAATTCAAACTTCGTCTTTGTCTACTTACACTTCACTTAGGTATCAAATTTAAGACCGAAATCTTGAAAACTGCGGTCGCAATCGTGCTAACAAAAATCCGAACATACACACACATATATACATTTTATACAAACTATTTTTTTTGAGGTTTTGAAGTATTTTGCGCATCCTCAGATAAAAATATGGAAATTTTTTTTTTTTCGTGGAAACGAAGGTTCCCTTACGGGGAAGTAAAAATACATAACATTCCACAACTCACAGATCTGTGAGCCCTGTTAATGGCCGTGTGACCGATGACGCTACGCTAATTAAGGCAAAAATAGCACTCCTTACTACTGGGTGTTCAAAATAACCCAAGAATATTCAGTTTATTGTTATTATTATTGCAAGAAATTTTTTAAAAATAGATTTATAATTATTATTTAAATGAAAATAAATAAATTGTATGATTTTATTGATTCATTTATTTTTATAAGAATTTTATTTTTATTTTTTATGTTTCTTTGTTAGTTTTGTTATTAACAAAATATGTGTTGTTAGTTTTGTTATTAACAAATAAGTGTCATTTTGTCTTAAGGATGTATGATACGTACAGTCCCGCCGAAAGTGAGTTTCAGAGACAATTTCGATCACTTCCCGATGGGATAAAAATCGGAAAAAAATAATGCATATAAAACGTGCTGAAAATATTGATTTCGGATAATAATAATCCCAAAATTTTATTAACAAATGGGTGAAAAAAACAATTGTTCAACAAACAATCAGTCAACCTAATTTTTTTTCTAATGAAAATGATATGTTAATTCATTTGAATGCATATGAATATTTTCAGATTTGTTTCTTTATATTGATTTTTGATTTTTGTTATTTAAAAAAATGTGCCCGAAATAACGAATTTTGGATATGTGTTCGGCATAAAACCATCTACCACACTCAAGATTTTATGTATATGTATATTTAATTTGAAATTAACCAAATTGTCCTGTAAACTTGACAAAACCTCCATTTTTGCAAATAATTAAATTTCCTTTATAATAATGTAACATGTTTCTTTTTTTCTTCTCTTGATTTTTCAGCTGTCGTATTCCAATTCTCCTCTCTAGCAGGCTTCTTTTGGCTTAATGTCATGTGCTTCGATATCTGGTGGACTTTCGGGTGAGTAATTGCCCCGAAGTAATTGCAATATTAGTAGTAATTGTAGCGAGTAGAGAACATATGAATTTGCAGAAAATGTGGATCGATCCAAGTTAGTACGAGGCTATCGGGGCGAAAAAAACTTATCATCTACTCGATTTATGCCTGGGGAGCTTCTTCGCTTATTACAGGAATCTGTTTAATCATGGATTTTGTACCAAACCTACCTAAGAGTATTATCAAACCTCAATTCGGAGTGGAAGGATGCTGGCTCGGTAGTAAGTTCCATTACTAAATTTCTGAAATTTACAGCTGTGTCCACCAATCGATTAATTTTCTTAATTTTTTTGTAACAGCCAAAGCCGCATTGAACTTTTATTTTTATGCACCTATGGGTGCGACACTGGTCAGCAATATGTTCTTCTTCATCTCAACTGCCATGAAGATGATGCAGCTCGAGAAGGAAACGGCTCAGCAACTCAAAGGATCAGACAGCCGACGTCATGATGACAACAAGCAGCGGTTCGTTATCAATTTTTCTTACCAATACCTCGTGAAAAAATATTATCAGGATTTTGCCAAGGCCCTGATTAATTTTCCCTAATTATATTAGGGGCCTTATGTGGAAGCCTTATAGGTTTTCCTAAAGGACGGTCACGCTTTTTTCCCCCGGGGCCTTTAAAGGCTAAATATTAGGAGCCTGTAAAGGATGCCCTATAAATTTAGTAGTAGTAGATTAGTAAAGTCCTTACTAAAATAATGAAGAAATTTAATTGAAAAATATATATCTGTTATTATTTAGTTGAGTAATGATGCACACTTTTTATAAGATATTACGTCGTTTTCTACACGATGGTACATATTAATCGCTGAAAAAACATATTACTTTTTTTTTAAGGGTTCTTTGCAATCGAAGTAAAGCAAATTATTTGAATCCAAATATTTTTACAGTAAAATAAAAGCAGCGTATTAAAGATACTGTACCAGGAATAAATTTTACATTGGACTTAACTGAAGAGTTAATTTAGTATACCATTTTACCCATGGAAATTACCAGTATATGTACATTCAATTTTAGGTCGATTTTTCTCACAGTGTATATGTCTATACTACAGGTTTAATATTCATCTTAAGCTCTTTATCGTGATGGGCTTAACCTGGTCGATGGCGATAATAGGCTACATCTGCGACCACGAGCCAATGTACCTGTGGTTCTTCATGGATTTAATTAATAATCTTCAGGGCGTTATAATCTTCGTGATATTCGTATGGAAGAACAAGATAAAACATCAACTCTTGAGACGTCTGGGCTGTCAACACCGAAGTCCCCAATCAGAAATCTCCATGAGGAGTTCGTATCGCAGTTCGGGCTCGAAAACCGAACCACTGACAGCGTCGCTGTAAACGATTGACACCAAATACCAATAAAATTTCAAATATTCCAAGAAAAAAAGAATCATTATGTTGTTCTGATACAAAATAGTTATCACATTAATCCCGCAATACGATCTCATTATGGGCTTGGATAATGAGCTTTATACAGCGTTGTTCAACGCGATGGAACTCGACCTCTTTCATGGCCGAGCGGATCATAGAGCAACGCCGTGCTGTTGACGCCGTTCTTCAAGATAAGAAGTATACTTCAAAAACCGTGGCGGACAATTTTCAAGGTCAGCGCCGGACTGGATCTGCTGAAAGATGTTGTCGACGTATTGCGACCGTTCGAAGTGGCGACGAGAGTAATGTCCACAGAAACGTATCCAACTCTGTCCACGGTTCGACCGTTGGTTCGTAAAGAAATGCATAAAAGAAAAGAAAACCGACGGCGACCATATCACGGAGATGAAGGAAACGATGCGGTCAGAACTTTGTTCTCTATTTCTTTAATCGAGCATCGTCATCGTCACCTACCTCGGTGGTTTGCGTTCTTCATCCTCGGTAATTAAAAAATCATTGACGTGAATAACATATTAATTAAGGTAGTTATAGCGGTACAGTTCTCTGAAATGTGAGTTTTACAGGATTAGAAGAAAGAGTTAAAAACATTTTTTTTAAATGTTTTTAAAAATGACACAACCGACAACGACGATCGGAAAATCGGAATCGACAACTCGATAAGCCGCGCAGCCGTCGGGCAACGCGATCGCGAGACACCGAGACGACGAGACTGGCGAGATGCAAGAGTAATCGATAGAGATGATGGAAGGAACAGGTAATAAAACTTTTTATGTCCATAATCTCTTGGGGTCATCAAGATTTCCTTCGATAATATTCTCTTTGAAATCCAAAGAGAACATTTCATTGCCTTTAAAGAAAGATCTGCTTGAGGAGCGTAATCGAAGAGACGTTTTCATTGATTCAAGGAAACGGTGTCTTTGATTTAAAGAAACGATTTCCTTGACGGCATCAGGTCCGCCACTGGTTGACACGAGCGCTCCTGTCGCACCGCCTCAGTCGTCGGTACTGATTGGATCAGTGCGTTTTAATGTTTTTCGTGGGAGTTTTTCGCGTCTCAGCGAGTATGCGGAAATATTTGAAGTGAAATATTAATAAACAAAAACTCACAGAAACGTTTTTTGACATGGAGAGTGATTTTTTGACCTAACGTCTGCCGTTTCGCGGCACGCGATTTTGTAGGTTAGGTTCTTTGAAAACAAAGAAACAGAGTTCCTCGTTTCAAGGAAAAAATTCCTTAATTCAATGTTACTACATTTCATTGAATTTCTTATCATTCAAAGAAAAGATAATATTAGATCTTAGATCAAGTATATTTTTTCCTTGATTTCAAAGAAATGTTTCTTAGGTTGAGTTTTCAAAGAGATTTCTTTGAATCAAGGAAACTTTTTCTCTCGCTGCGTCTATTATTAATGACATTGTGGATGTTGTACACTACTCTAATGCCTTTATCTTCGCTGATGACATGAAAATAAATCAATTAATAAATATAACATTAACATATATACAAATATAACATTCTTTTTTTTACACAAGGTCAATTGGCCATTGACCGAAATCCTTCAGCCTGGCTATTATTGTTAAGTAGGGTGTTTCGTTTATTATTTCACAAGATGTAACGGCAATTTAACAAATTTAA
Organism: Tromatobia lineatoria; assembly: GCA_949699805.1. Classification (NCBI taxonomy): domain Eukaryota; kingdom Metazoa; phylum Arthropoda; class Insecta; order Hymenoptera; family Ichneumonidae; genus Tromatobia; species Tromatobia lineatoria. The sequence goes on from OX453052.1 coordinate 9,091,080, forward strand.
CCAATATCGTTTGTTTGTTACTCACTTAGTTACGAATTATTCATGCATTCATACATTTATACATTTATACATTCATACATTCATACATGTATAATCAAAATTACGAAGAATAGTCAGGCCGCAAATATTAGAATTAGTGTATTTTTTTATTTGCATTGAAATATTCTCAAGAAACGTAACGTCCTTCATCAAAATTATGGGTCTAATTACAATTCTCTTTTTACAATATGGGTAAAATATTTCACCCTGTTGAATAACCGATAGTTTGAATTAATCCTTTACATTTCCTTTTATAAATCATCTATATAGATATATGCTTTTTTTCATTTTACTTTCCGATTGAATCCGTCGGAATAAATCTACGATGGTCCAAGATAATAAAAGAAAAAAAAACTGTGCTCTCGATACTTATCTTCATATAAATTGGAGATTTTTGTTATCGATGGAAAAGAACGCAGTCTTCCACAGTATGTAGATAGACCAAAAGATATAATTATATAAAATCACAAGACCAAAGCGTTACAAATTGTCAAATATGAGGCAAAGACTTTGCGATCGTCGCACGATCGATCCTAACTCGACGGCCGTCGTGGGAACGAGTAAGACGATTTTGGCACGCGCCGAGAATCCTTGATCAATGTTCGCGCTTCTTCGGAAATTATCAAAAAAGCACGAATACTATAGTGATCCCGGTGCTGCGCTCTATACATTTTGGTGGGTGGAATATTATAAATATGAAATGTATCATTACAACATGTCATTTTATAGTTGACTGTACTACTACACTTTCTCGGAGTGTAGCAATTTCGTATTTTTTTTCGGTGCAATTGCCGCAGTAGATCCCCAGATTCTGGAGCTTGATCCGTAGTAACCGCTTTTTAGTTTCATCTCTTTACGTCTTTTTCGAAGCTCCCGAATTTTCTCCATTATATTTTTGTTAAGCACAAACATTACAAGGATTATAACACCCTGAAACTTATTCAGGCAGTCTGTAGCGGACCACAAGTACCGTGGACTATCATTGCAGATATAACTTGCTACGTCCATCAACCAGTTTATTCCCATAACGATGAAAAATTTGAGATAGATATTCATCCTGTAATATAGAGAAAACAAAGTCTCAACTTAGCAATGAAACAAACAAATTCGATAATTACTAATGCTCGATTCAGCGTTAAAAGAAATGAATAATTACTGATGCTACTAATCAATGACTGTCAAGACTGTACGAAAATTTTTATCTTGCTTATATGTCAGGTGAAAGTCATTAGCGTAAATTATTTCGACCAACAAATTCACAGTTAATGCGTTGGTTAAGGATGGTTAACAACGTCACGAAATTTTTACTCAAAATTTAGGGTGAGACTCAGTTAAAACCACTGGTTAAAAAGTCGGTGACACATTATGCCTGGTTGAAGCATTGCAAACTTACCGTCGGCTATTGGCGTTATGACATTGACTGTCTTTGCTTTTGAGATGATGATCATTTTCTTTCTGATGCTTTGACACCTTCAAAACGGTTGATGCAAAGAATAATGTGTTGAAGACGACCGTCACACCCACAGGTCCATAATAATAAAGGGCTAGTGCTTCTTTAGCTGTGAGAAAACAAGTTTTTACTTTACGCACTCGTGCCGGAAAACGAGTACTTTACACCCGCGAAACCGCCGCGAATAAATCTCGTTTTACGCGCCGCTATTACAAGAAATAGTATGTTCAACTCGTGCGGAAATAACCTGATTTACGCACTTGTTGCACAATATACTATTTCAAATCCAAATTTATCTATCGAGCAGTATCAAAATGATTTAGATATCGATCGATTAATTGGCGATTTACTTACAGCTAACAAAGCAGCCTGTCGCTCCAAATGCCGGTCTGGCAATGCTCTTGAGTAAGTTCGGATGAAAATCCATAACCAAGCATAACCCAGTGAAGAATGAAGCGCTACCCCAAGCGTAAATCGAGTACAATCTGAATTTCCGTCGTTCCCACTCCGAAACCCCACCTTGAAATGGTACGGATTTTCTGAAATGATCATAAACATTATTAAAACGACTCACTAAGAATTAATGAAAAATATTTGTGAAAAATCTTTAAATAATTGATCGCTATGTATAAAACTAATAGTCATCAGATTCATTACGGAAAATCGTTGACGTAATCTCTTACTCGAAAGTCCACCAAATATGAAAGCACATAACGTTGAGCCAGAAGAAACTCGCCAAGCCAAAGAAGTACATCAGAATAGCTGAAAATTTTAAATAACAAAAAATTAATGCCGTTAATATTTGAAATAAAGAAGATCCAGGTAAATTTTCGTTCTCATGATAGCTATTTTTATTCTTAAGGTAGCTTATTCTGTTACGTGCTAGCCAAATCACTGCTTAATATTCAATTGCATAATATCAAACTTTTCTGACTTTGTTGTTTGTTCTGAAGCGTAGCTTGCGAATTAGTATGTGTTCTTAATCCATACATACACCTACAGATATGGTTTGAGCAGAAAATACACTGATATATGAGCATCTCACCTAAGATCTGCAAATGATTGGCATTGCATTTTTTTATTTTATACAAACTAGAACCTTGCACGTAGTTTCCACATTATTTTTCGCATCAACCAATCTTTCCCTATAAGGAAGTCAGAATTGTTTGATATACTGAAAGTGAAAAATAATGAGGAAGCTGTGTGAAGGTTCTACTTTGCATCCTTTTCTTTTTCATGAATCAATTTATAAAAAACCGCCTGATTACACGTCCCCACCCTTTTGAGTCGTCGATATCATCACAAAAACATCGTAATTAAAATTTCTTAGCGTGTCTACAAATTTAAAAAAAAAAGCTATGTATACCAAGAATCATGCACAAAATGCCATTTGTGTTTTGTATTTCCGGTGCGAGCGAGACTACAGCGAAAATTGTATAAGTGACGGCCAATGGTCCAATGTATCCTCGAAGGGTGGCACCACGCATGGTCCTCAGTTTGGGTACAACGGAATAGACAACAAAAGTTAATAGAAGACATGGAATCGAGATGATGACGGGGCCCACGGATAGTTTATCCAATAGCTCTACAAGTGCATCACCGCGGATGCACTCTTCGATAGTGTAAACAGAGTTACCAAAAAAATAATAAAAATCCGTGATACGCGCAGTTCTCTTGGAAAATTTAAGATAAATGAAACCATTTTCAAGTCGTTCGAACGGGTCCTTCCGGAGCCGGACCATTTTGCTTCCTTTGCAAGGAAAATACATGTCAACAAGACGAAATCGTGGGGGAAGAATTTGGGATTCCCCTGTATCGTTGTAAGGCGCCATTTCCAGTGCTGATATATTTTCCCCTGGCGTAAAGTCTTGAAAGTAATAATTCGTAATAAGTTCTCCTGTGGGAGAGCATAGAGTGTTGCATGATTCGTCTACACAAGAACACGTGTAAGAAGCATTTCCTTGATTTTCCAGCGAATTTCCAGTTTCCGATTGATTTCGGTTGTAAGAAATCGACATCTGAACTGGACAGTCGTGTTTAGCTGGGTAACGGCTTTCACAGACGGTTATCGCCATAAGAATAGCACAACACAAGAAAATAACATGGGTCATGGTTGTAAAGTCGCGTTTTGCGACTCTAGGGCTTCTAAGAATCCAACCGCTCGAAAAATGTATCACTTGAGATGCTAAGCGGACTCTGTTAAATATCTATGTCAAAACACTTGCGCGCACTCCACCTCACAACGGTACAAAAAAAAACAAATATCCTGAAGGTCGGACACTCCTTGGGTCTGTCTTTATTCCATAATCTCCGGAAAAGTCTCAACACGACTGAAGGCTGAAGAAGAAAGCTGTCAGACTTGAGGCTTATTGCCAGCGGATGTGGATTTTCGATAACTAGAATTTTAGGTAGTGTGCAAGTAACCGACATCCTTTAGCAAGGAATTGTTATATGGGAAGTATAAGGATAGGAATAGAATTCGTGATAAGGATAAGAATAAAGCTGACGATTCATCACTCGCTATTTTCGCGAAACGATAAACGCTGACCGAATACTAATGCATTATTAAACTTATTTTTTTGCAGCGAAATAAAGAACAATTTCCTTTCAATTTTAATTAAGGATATCTTACGAATAATAGGTATTCGCATAAAGGAAATACTAAATTTTCTCAATATTTACCTTTTTTATATACTTTTTTCTCTCATTCCGACACTTTTTACTTTATTCTAAATTTAAATAACTTTTAATGATAAACGGCGAGACATTACCCAATCGGTAAGAAAAACTGTGAACAATTGTTGTCACGCGTACCGAATGTTTCTAAATTGAATTCAAGTCTCACAAGATGCAGGATTGGTATAGGAATGTTGTAAAACTTTTTTTCGATTCAGAAACATTCGGCACTTGTAAAAATAATTGTTTAGAGTTTTTATGGACGATTAAGTATATTTCACCTTATATTTCGCCTTAAGGGTACCGAATGGATAAGAAAAGTTTAACATCATTTCCTCAAAATTTGTTTTATCGAGAAACATTTGACACCCGTGAATATATTTGCTTACAGTTTTCGTTACCGACTGGGTACGAAATAGCCGGGGGGAAAGTGTGTTCATCTCGCCTTAAGTGCTCGTGACGTAACAGCTCCCTACTCCAAACACTTAGAACTATCGTCAGTCTACTTATCTCTGATATCGCACGTCAACTGGTTCGCTGAGCCGAGTTGAACTGTGTTGGACTTTTGAACCCGTCCGCCTTTGAAACTATAGTGGTCGTGCAGAAATATTTAGGAATTTGTTGCAGTTAAGAGTGATTAACAATGGCTCGAGTACTTGTTGGAGTAAAAAGAGTTATCGACTATGCAGTCAAGGTAAAAAGACAATTGATAATTTTTAAAATCTTATTTCTTCTTACATATGAACGTGCAGTTAAATTTTCACGAAAATCAATTGTGAATACGTAAACTGCTTGAAAATTAGTAAAACCCTTGTAAAATTTCAATAACTGGCGATAGATTTTCTATCTTTACTATGCTTCAGTTTACTGATTTCATAAAATTATCTGATGAATTTTGTAAAATTTATTAGATCCGAGTAAAGCCAGACAAATCTGGTGTCATTACCGAAGGAGTCAAGCACTCCATGAACCCATTTGATGAGATTGCGGTCGAAGAGGCTGTGAAAATGAAGGAAAAGAAAATTGCTGGCGAAGTTGTGGCCGTCAGTTGTGGCCCTGCTCAGGCACAGGAATGTCTGAGAACTGCCTTGGCAATGGGCGCCGATCGTGGAATCCATGTGGAAATATCTGGCCCTGAGTATGAGACTCTGCAACCCATTCATGTATCAAAAATTTTTGCTAAACTTGCGCAAGATGAAAAAGCCGATCTTATCATTGTTGGCAAACAGGCTATAGATGATGACTGCAATCAGACCGCTCAAATGATTGCTGGAAATTTGGATTGGCCAGCTGGTACATTCTGCAGCAAGGTACCGAAGCAATTTCTTTTTCAAATTGACAACCTCGTTTGCATTGTTCTTATAATTTTTTCGCCAATAATTTTTTTTTTTTTAAGGCGTTTGTTCAAAAACTTGGAGAAGTGGTTTAGATTGATGGTGTGTGTATGTGTGTGTGTTGTGACCTTGAAAAATCAACACATCAGCATCTCACAAACTGTTTGATAAAGCAATCTGTAATTTGGTGTCTATAAACAACAAGAATTTCATTTAATTCAGTTAAAATTTCCTAAATTTTGTTGCAAAATTAACATTTAATGTTGTAATTTTTTTTCTGAATAAGTATTGAAAGAGTTTATTAGATGTACAATCGAAAAAAAATCACATGTTTTTCTAAGTAGCGTAAACTTGAATGAAAGAATTTTCAATCTCTATCAGCTCCCATTTTGAAAATAATTAGATTAATAAGACTGAAATTTTGAATTGGCCAGCTTGCACATTTTGTAGCGAATAACCAGAGCAATTTCTTTAATGCGAAATGTTTATATGTAAATTCATTGTTATGCAAGATGACCAGGAAAGGCTAGATAAATTGTTTCTTTGTGTCGTGACATAATTTATGGAACGAGTTCAAATCTTTTCCATTTACCATTTGAAGAAATTTGGTCTCTGAAAAATCGGGACAGACATTTGAGATTTATGGAAACCGATGACAATGTACAAATTAAAGATCTTTTTTCTACTAGCGTAGTTTGTCAACTCTGGTCTACTTTGCATTTTTTAGTTCATTTTTGCCCAATATCGAGTAAGAAACATCGATGAAGGAGTTTATTTCAAGAAAAGGTGGAAAGTTCCGTTTTGCTATCTTGAAAACTACTTGGTAAATTGCCTTGAAATTTAAACGTTTGTTTTCCAATCATCTCCTTATCAGTAGTACGTTTTTTCTGTGAAAATCTCACAAACTTTTGTAGCTCCCGTTTATACAGCATTATAATACACAGTGGCTTTTGAATGTCAACAATGTTATATAACTAAGATCGCCCGAACTTCGTTAATTTATGTATCAGCAATCGTGTGCGTGAATGTTTAAAAGAATATCAAAATATTTATCGTGCTTTCTTCTACAACAAATTTCTACTTTGCAGTTTTTTTTTCATAAAAAGCTCTTCCTATGAGGAAGCAAAAAATTAGCACAAAAAATCTGTGTACATGTAAAACACCTTAGAACAAATCAAATTTTTCAGATTGAGCATGGAGAGGGTAATCTGACAGTGACCCGCGAGATCGATGGTGGTTTGGAGGTAGTAAAGCTGAAAACCCCGGCAGTTCTTAGCGCGGATCTGCGCCTGAACGAACCGAGATACGCGACCTTACCAAACATAATGAAAGCCAAGAAGAAGCCAATAAAAAAGCTAACAGCCAAAGATTTGGGTGTCGATACTTCAGCCAGGATCGTGATTGAATCCGTCGAAGAACCTCCAGTGAGACAAGCAGGTTCTATTTTGCCGGATGTCGATGCTCTGGTAGTGAAGTTGAAGGAAGGAGGTCACATCTAAAAAAAGTGCAATAGCAGAAAAACGCGGCAGTGTTAATGAAAAATGATAAGAATGAGAGAAATGAAAGCAATTACGAAGTACAGTACGTCGAACGTGAGTCGCCTCGTGTGCCTTATCACAAATGTTAACAACGTCTATTTTACATTCGCAGAAATATTAAAACTGTATATTTTTATCCGTAATAAATTTTTTCCACTCAAAGTCGCAATAATGGCTCTGGTCTTACATATACACATCTCAGAACTGAGAATCTTTAACAAAATATTTTTTCTACTGATTGCTTTAATCTTTGGTTAACGTAAAACGATTCTGTACGGTTCATAAATATTACAAATTAGAAGATTGTGCGGAAAAACATGGTGTTCAAATGTTATCTGAGTTACTAGTAAATAATTTGTTATACTAGCATAATTGACACGGATATTCAGAGTTTCCTTTCGGAGTCTAATTCCTGAATAATGCTTTTTGACATGTTATCCGTTAGCTTATTTAGCCAAAATGTATTAACATTCAAAGAGAGTTTTTTTTGCCTGTGTTAAAAGCGTGCTAATCATTGTTAAGTTGTTTACGCTTAAGGAAACGACTAAAACAGGGTAATTAAAAAATCGCTATGCGATTCTTTTCAGCGCCCTAATGGTATATCATAATGAAACATTTTATCTTTAAAGACATTTACGTAGCGTTCTAACATCAAGAATCGAAAATGGAATGTTAAAATCTGTAGCCATAATGGCTTTCGATGTATACGGACCGTAATCATATTCTCCTCTCGTGGACGGTACATAGAATCGTTTGATAAAGGAACACGTTTCATACTATTCGATTTCGCGATATTTCAGTCGCTGCACAATAGGTTTGTTTTAGTAAAAAATTCATTGTATCGTTGCAGTCTTTACGATTTAAGGACAAGGCTTCGTGTCTATCTGAGATGGGCAATACTCGAATAAAAATTTATCTAAAATACTGGTTAAATAACTGTGCATAATTCTTAACAAAGTGCAATAACGAGATTTTTAAATAGAATTTTCGTTCAATTTTATTCTTATACGTACGAGGCATTAGCGGTATAGTCCAGTGAAATGTGAGATTTCCGAGAGAATTTTAAACACTTCGCGATGGTATAAAAATTGGAATAAAATAAAACCAAAGTGTTATTAACAAATTGATGAAAAAACTAAGTTTTACATATCAATTGTCAATCTAATTTTTTTCCAATTGGCAATAATTTGGTAATTTTTATAAATGCATATGAATTTTTCCAAATATTTGTGTGCTTAGTGCAAATCGATTTTTTAACTATTTTTGGACTCTACTTGCGAATCTCCTCGATCAATTGTCTGGACACTTCGTAGGCGTAACGAGTAATTTTATGACAGACGCATATTAAAAATCCGTGACTTTTTAGGCATTTTTCAAAAATACAATAAGAATTTATACCATAGTTTTCAAAAGTCAAATAAGATTCTGGAAAAATTTATCCGTATCCACGAGAAAATTATAAATCAATTTCCTCCAAAATATAAAAATGATTTGTTATTTTTTTTTTTCCCTTAATTCGTTCATCATCTCGCGAAATTATTATCATGCAAAAAAAATCGATTTCTTGAAGGTTTTTATCCCACATGTGTTTAAAAATCTTTCTGAATCTCACGTTGGACGAACTTCACCGCCAGTACTAACCTTAATTTCTTCAAGGACACCCACAACTTGAAAAAAGTCATAAGAAAAAAAAGTAGATAAAATGATACCTTTCTTTAAAAAAATGTTACGAATAAACCTCATCATTGATCACGTAATAAGCATAATAATTCTGTAATTTCGTAAAGACGTATAGTGCACAAAAATAGTGTGAAATAAAGAGTAAACATTTTCAAACCAAACCCTTTAACCAATTTTAGTGTTTCATCTCTTATTTCATCTGTCAAAGAGTGCATTCAGGATGCAGTGAAAATTGGAGTTACTGTATCCTGAAAGAGCTAATCAATTTACCAATTGTTTAGTGATTTTTAAATAGAGATATATTTATTTACGCTTTAAAATCGTTATATTCTTTACACTTTACATTCGTTAAAGTTAAAATAGTTGTACTTTGTCGGAAAGTTGTAAAAATATATTTCTACAGAATGATTCTAAGAAATGTTGTATTCTTTGAAAATAATGGCGAGAATTTGCAGAAATTTGTTTTCCTATTTTCAATAACGAATTGTTTGCGAATGCCAAACCTCATCAATTTCATGTATCTAATGATGTTTTAATGTGAGATTTTTTAAACTAAGTGTACCATTTACAGGAAGTTTTTTCTTACGACCTTTTTTAGGTGAGTGGGTTGACCCTTGAAATTGACCACTTTATTTTCGATTATCGCCCATCCATTTTTCAATTGTGCGGAAGATTCAGATGAGAATCTTCCAGTCGAATCTACTGTTACTTGTGTGAGTTATGGGCGGAAAAGGTGGCGGATGTAATTGCCATCCGTCCAAATCTTGTCTTGCGGTTAGACAAGCCAAGTAGGGAACTCTCTGAACCAATCGCGTGACTTCCGCGGCGGGGGGAACTCTACCACCGACTAATTGTCTGGTGCAAGCTGCTAACGAAGCGGCGTGTGCGACAATCAATATATTGCCTACAGTATTATCGATCATTTGTTTTATCAGTTCATGACTGCGTTCATAATATTGGGCGGCGTTTTCCCGAGCCGGTAACTTTTCGGTTTTGACGAAAGGTTCGTATAATGTATCGACGTTGAAACCGGCTCTGATTAATTCTTCGGGCGTCATCCACGTTGGTAATCCATTTGGATACCAGGCCAACCATTCGATGAGTCCTGGCTCGACTTTAATGGGAATATCGGATTCGAGACCTTTCAAAATTTGGGAAAGCGTCTGAACACATCGTAGCGAAGGCGAAGCAAAGGCTATATCTATTTTAACATTAGACGATCGCATTGCCTCGCCCACTAAACTCGCTTGCATCTCGCCGAGCGTTGTCAAGGGGCTGTCGCTCTGAAAATCTTGGATATTTCTCGCGGGTATTTCCTTGGGCATGTTTAGATCTCGCCTGATGTAAGCACCGTTCGCTTCGAAACAGTATGGAATCCATGCACCGAATGTAAAGTCCACACGTTCTCCATGACGACAAATTAATATCTGCCTCGAGGATGCTGAAGGAGCTTCCGAAGCCTCCATCTGTCAAACAACATTAATGGTATTATAGACAAAAGACAATCCGCATTCGGAGTTGTAAATGCCTAGTACTTACACGAATAAAGATCGAGAAATCGTAATACTACGGACAACTATAAAGTGACAACTATTAATTTTTAGTGCATGCAACTATTTCCATAGCTACGGTACCTATGAAAATAAATAGTTGTCGCTCATAGTTATTAATACGATAATATTTATCAATATTGTTTCTTTAAATATCTAATATGGATAAACAAGACATTTGTGATATAGGTATGAATACAAACTTCCAGGACAATTATTCTACCAGTGTACACAATAATTTTCGATTGGGTTTTAAATAAGTAAAAACAAATAAGTATAATTATCCATGTGCGTACAGGTTGATTATCGGTCGCTATACCATCCGGAGCATCGAGAGATTCGCTGGATGACAAAATCGGTGGTTTCCTGGTTTTCGGTATTTCATCATCCGAAGGATGCGAAGTTGCAGTGTCTGCAGTTATTTGGAGTGTTGTATGAAGCGTCCAAGAGTCGGATTCGGCAGTGCGACTAGTGTGATTTAATGGTAAATAACCGGATATTCCTGTTAACCAAGAAATGCCATCGGCCCAACCGTCGATAGAAGCGTTGCAAACTCCGTTTCTCAGGTAAATATAATCACCAGGTCTTAGCTCTAGCTCGTCGTGTTCACGAGGAACATGAGCATGAGTTACTTTGTGAACGTGTGCGTCACGCAGACGAGGATCTCGTGAATAAAGTCTTAATTCCCAGTTTGCAGACGTTCCTGCAGTCAATCTCTCTACCATCGATCGAAGAGGCTGAAATAGGCTGCTTGGAAATTGGTAGGCCAACGTTAGATGCAACGATTTAGTGTGGGCTTCCGCTGGGATTCCCAGAGTCGCCAATTTATTCACATATCTCACAGCCATCGATCTTAACCATTCCGCCTGTTTTTCCTCCACAAAGAGGCCCATGAAATTCTGCGATACGTAAGTCTCCAGTTCTATGCTCTCTGGGCATTCGTTTCCACTCGGCAAACTTTCCACCAAATTCGCCACTCGCTCGGCTGATTCGTCCGGAGCCTGGAATCAGACTCAGTAAAAGCTGCGACTCTCTGGTGCATATAAACGGAATTTTATGTATATGTAGACGATTTTTATTCGAAGCATTCGACCACGATGTCCTTATGAGTATTTTCCATGATAGTGCAGTGGATAAGTGATAGAAAACGACTATACGAAAGGCACAAAACGACTTCAAGACTTAAAAAGTCTCAAAACTATTCAAAATTAAAAAAGTCTCCGGAGGATTTCGAAAATTTTTGCACGTAAACAAAGCTTCCTCTATAAGGAGGGAAAAATAAAAAATAATGTTTGTGGTTTATAACAGTTTAATTTATGTGACTTCAACCGTTCCAGATGACCGTAACATCGTTATACGTACTTTGAAAAAGGAGACCAGAGTGATATGTGGCGTGCAATTGTGGGCTCCATTCCATCCTAACTCTTTACTATCGGCCCAAAATGTACCTAGTTTCGCAGCCAGATCTCCGGTGGGACAAGCGTACAAAACGTACTCTCTCGGTTCCACCGAATCAAGAATTGGATCTCGTACATGAGCGAGTAACCAGTCTGATGCTAATTGAACGCCGCGACATCCTGTTGCCGCTAAAGCCTTTTCCCTGTTGATGAATCATCATTATTAATAGTAAAAACACCTCTGAGAGCTTTCTAAGTTTGTCAGTCGGTGTTTTAATTATCTATCCCTTCCCTTTAATATTAGACATTTTCCAAAGAGATCTCACGGACGTGAAAATATAGGTATCATAATGATCTTGATGCTATTCTCGTAGTATCGGCAAATTATGACGATACTGTGTACCTATTATTGCTGAATACTACTAATTTCATGTATAAAATTTAAGTTCACTATCTTATGTTTCGCTGGAGTTAATGCAATACCGTCATTTTTTCTGAAAGTTACAATAAGTAAATATCGAGAAAAAAGTTAATTTCTCGAAAATTTTAAAACTCCCTAAAATCCAAACCACTTTTCCGATTTCGGGCAAATTGAATACCAAACAACAATAACAGTACTTGTACGTGTGGAGAATCAATTTGAAAAATATCGCCATTTTTACGAAAGCTAGAGCGTGCACGTCCTTTTTTGAAAAAAAAATAAATTAAAAAGCCATAAAATAAAAATTCAGAGATACAGATGTTTGAAATTTGAAGCCTTGCACACGCACACACACACATACATACATACGGACATTTTTCTTAAACCACTTTTCTCGATGTTTTGAAGCATTCTGAGTGTCCTGACATTAAAATCTCGAAAAAAACAAAATTTTCATAAAAACAAAGCTTTCTCTATGCGGAAGCAATAAGTGATAATTTTTCTCAAAGTTAAATTTTTTTAAAACCGAATTTTTTATTTACGTTTTTCTTATAGCTTTTTTTAAATAAAAAAATACTCCATTCCATCCCATTTTTAACAATTTAATATAGGACTATTTTCAATAGTAACATTTAAATTAAAAAAAAAAATTATTAGAAACATTCACACTTAAAAAAGTATACACGTTATAATATGCGTGGGGTAATTAAATACCCCATACTATCTGTTATTTTAATACTCCGATTAAAATACGTAAGGTTAACAGCTGCTTAATGTTTGTTTGTTATCTTTTAACACAAAGTTGCAAGCACTAACAGGTCACAGCATCCCAACAATCATAATCACATAATCACAACTCACGCTCTGCTCTTTGGAAATCCAAGTTGCAGTAATATTTGCAACGGCGTCAAATTTTCCTTCGATATTCTTGTAGGTGTCGGATTCTTGCGCGGCGGTAACGTCGCCATATCGATATGTTTGTGATAGGTTGTTGACGTTCGCTCTGTTTTGTGTACTACCTCGAATTTTCCTCCATCACTTGTGTATAACAGATATTGGCCACGTCACTAACGCGTAATACAACTTCGGTAACATGTATTTTGTGTCGAGCATAAGAAACTTGGCGTCTTATCCGCAGGTACGATAAACATTAGGCGTTTTATAGGTACGTGTACGGTACCTATAGTGTAATATATAGTGTTGTATACCTGCGCGGTTCTGAGTTCGAAAGATGGCAGCAAGTATACACACAATATAGCACACCACTTGCATTTCTGTTGTTTACGTCGTGCACAGGTTAGCCTCAACTGTTTGATTGCATCCGAGAGATTTCTATTTGATTTGTCTCTGTCTCTCAAAAAGGTTATTCCACACTGATCGTACGATGTGGTTACTGCGACACTTTTTACTTTCAGCTTCTGCAAATAGAACTTAGATTTTAATCCGCGTCATTTCAAGAATATTTTTTTTTTATGCCTTTGCCACCGACTATGTTTTTTCGATAATCTTAAAATGTCATATTTTAACTCTGTGCCTTTAATCTAACCTCCAAAACATAGTTTTCGTTTTGTGGCCGTAAAAAACTTGGGAAATTAATTATTAACTGTATTGAAATTAATTAACTTATATGGCTGTATTTTTATCTTATGATTTTATAGTGGAACTTCTTTGGAAGTTTTGTGCACATTTGATCGAAGATGAAAATTTAAAAAATTTGTCATCAGGCCGACAAGAACCCGGAATACCGGTATTATTACAGGTCTATCTTCTTTGGCAGTATCTCTCTTACTCTTGCACAAAAACGTCACTTTCTTCCTTGCTCTTTCTCCGTCCCTCGCGACCTACCGGCAAATATTCTTCGCTACCGGCAAAGCCGGTAAACAAAGTGTCGTACATAAACCGGGTTCGTATTAATGTCAGCTGATTGTTACGTTAACAGTTGACTCTTCCCCAAATAACTATAAGTACGTATTTATTATCCAAATAAGCAGAATCTTCTTTGGGCATTTTATAGAAATTATGACATTTATTGCGTCAATATTTTTTTTGCTGTGTTTACAACGAAACCTAACCTTATAATGTAAGGCTGCAAACAAAAATTAAGGCTGCACTTCTACGTTAAAAAAAAATCCACTTCAACTTTACATGAAAAATATGAAGTGATTGATGTCAAGAATGTTAAAAATGCCAGAAGGAATACAATTTTACTTCATGTTAATGTAATCACTTTCCTGAAATGGTTGTAACTTATGGAGAAGTTGTGAAAATATATTGTTTTTGTTCGAACATTGTCTTATTGTCTCCAAATAATGGTGTGAATTTGCAAAAAATTGGTTTTTCTTTTCAGGAATGAATCGTTTGCCAATGCACAATGCTTTGAAATCAGTTTCATGGCTAGAAGGAACATGGAAAACACTTGTGCCGGCACAAGGCAAATTTCCTACAATTGAGCCGTTTGCTTACTGCGAGACAATTAAGTTCACATCCATTGGACAACCTATGCTCAATTACGAGTCTCAAACGTGGCATCCCGAAAAGAAAAATCCTATGCACAGAGAAGTGGGATTTTTGAAATGTATTCCTGGGACTGATAAAGTTGCTCTCATCGTGTCACATAATTTTGGTGTAACCAGTGTCGAAGAAGGCGTTGTTCTTGATAAAGAAATTAAGCTGAAAAGTACTTCTGTATCTCGGATGTCCACAGGGTGCAAAGATCCTGCTGTGACAATGGTACTTTCCAATGGATAATTGCATTCGCATATTGTTTTTCTTATTGCATTTTTTAGGAGCTTGGCAAAGTTCAATGACTTTTATAGTTACGAAATGTTGTTTCAAAAAATTCTTTAAGTGTTTATCTTTTTTGGATGATTGCAAACAGATACGATAAATTGGATCCTGAAAAATGGGTCAAAGGGGATTTGCTACATTATTCAAAAGAAACAATTACAAAAACCTGTCATGATTGTTCTGGATTATTGATATATACATGAACAGTTTTGTGCCATAAATATTCAGAAATTCTATTCCCTTTGCAATTTTAAATGGTCAACCTGTAAAATAACGTTGAAATTGCACTTTTAGATAAACAGAGAATTCAGATTGGTCGGCGATGCTTTGGAGCAAATTGTCTACATGGCCACATCAAAGACGACGAATCCGACTGAGCATTTACGAGCAAGATACGTCAAGCAACCGACTGAAGAATAAACTTAGGAATTATGATACTACGGAAAAATGTACAATAGTTACTTTAGGCATATGTATAGCTTATGGAATATTTTCTGCATGTACAAAATTATTTTACTCGCAAATGATAATCATTGAAGCTCGAATTGCAAATTTGTATGGTACCTCATTTTCGATAATTTGAATAATATACTTAGCGCTATTGAACCTTTTTTTTCTTATATATCTTTTCTCATACAACAATTTGACAAATACTGGAAACTCGAAAATAATTTCAATTGGGCTGGAAATAATAATAATAATAACAGTGAACTTGCGGTGTAAAAATTTCTTGAGTATTTTGTCTACAAACTCCACATTTGGTCATTTTATTCGCTGGAAGAACTTTTTATACCATTCAATATAGCTTCATAATATCTTTTAGTATATCCCGAGATTGTGGACTGACATATACCTCTCGTCTCGTCAATTTCTCGCGAAATTTAACTTATGAGGGAATAAAAAGCTTTCATGCACCTGTGCCCTATCACGTGCTGTGACTTGACCACTCGCTTTCAACCGCTTTAACTTAACTCAATGCAAAGCTTCACTAAAGTCTGTGAAACAAAATTTGCCGGTGGCACGCGAGCCGCCCACGCGCTTCATCAGTCGCTTCCGCGGCTGCATGTCTATGACTTTCGTGAGGCTGCCTAATTGGCCGAACTTTACGCTGAGAAATCCGAAGGCTCGTCTCTATAAATATAGTCTTGCCGATTTTTTTATTAACTTTTCCGCCGTTTATATCCGAGGAAAACTGACGTCGTATTTCAATAACTTTTATTTAGATGATTTTCTTTACATTCGTGAAAAGTAAATAGAAAAGTTGAAAGGCCATCACACATAAATTCCCAATCAAAAGTTCTTGATACAATATAAATTTTGATACTTTTCGATTAAAAATATCGAATGATTGCTTTGTATTTGTTTTTATCATAATATTTTTTCTAATTAATTCAATTTTTTAAATATTCGTTAAAAATTTGTAAATTGAGAAGCAAAATCCTCAAATTCTAATTCATCAAAACTTTTTGTTAGAAATGTACGAGAGATAGATCCTCAAGTGCATATATTTATTTATTCGTGTATGCGGTAAAGTTACCAGTTTCACGGCGGCTTAGCAAGCGAGTCATGGCCAGGATATACAGTAGTTTGCTGGTGGATGAAACACCTGTATAACTTTACCTTCCCCTCTATACATTTACTTACCAACGTCAGACAAAACACCCCTATAGCTGGCGCGTTGCGATGCCGAATGCGACAGTTGCTTCGTGCTTCCTGCGAACGCAGGTTCGGACTTACCTGCCTCCTATTAATACACCTATTTTTTTTATTCTCTTAAAAAAACCTTTTCCGTTTTTTTCCTTGATTATTGAGAAAAATACTAACATATGCCGATAACAAGAAAATATAATAATAAGAAGGAAACAATAAGAAGAATTTTTCTTATCGTATTAGTACTTCAAACTTATACTTATTTTCGGAGTCATTGTAGAAATTTGATATTTTAGATGGCTGAAGTGCCATTGAATGCCTCATATATAAATCCAATTTTTATTTGTAATGCTATAATGGAATTCAACTTTTACTAATTTTTATACATTTATACAACATGTTATTTTTCTCCTTAATTGTTAAAAAAATACTACTAACATGTAATGATACTAATATAATTCAATTATATGAAGTGTCAGAATAACACATTATCATGATAACATCAAACAGAGACGTGTTAATTTTTTTAAATAAAAAATAAACAGTGCTGTTTTTTAATTTCTACGAATGTCATTGCTAATAACGAAATTTCACTTTTCCCAGTTCACTTGTCGGCGGTGAGACGGCGGTATTTACGTGAAGGAACAAAAACAATCTCAGTATGTCCTGAATTGAAGTAGAGAATGACGCCTGTGAATTACACCGGCGACGATTACTACAAGAAGATGCTGGAGCTGCAAAGACGTCTTCGGCAAAGGTGAGAGCAGATGATCAATTAAATACACATAATTACGGGGTGTAACAACCTTAAAAATGAGTTGATAAATTGAATTATCTATCACGTTGAATGGGTAATATTGAGTTTTCAGGTTTTATTTTATTTGTGGTGAATAAAAAATATTTCTTATTCCTATAAATACGAAGTTTAAGATCAGATTGCAAGTAAATTCTCAATTGAAGTAAGACTTTCATTATTTATCGCAATTCATAAACTCATAAATGTCTCAAATTTTATAAATTTCATTTATACTGATTCACATATTGCATTTTGCTGAACACTTTAGCGAAGCAGAAAGAATACGACTGGAGGAACGATTTTCTTTACTGGAACATGAATCGCGAAGTAGGTGAGTTTCATCCTTATGATCTTCAAGTTAGTTATTAAATAATTGAATTTACTCTAAAGCTGTGTTAGCTAAAGCGGCAAACCGAAAATATTATGCTTATAAATTATAGGTTAACAGAAACTTCCTAATAAAAAAAAAAGTTTCACTTGTTTTGACGGTGAAATACTTGATTTGCAGAGCATAATGAAATTATGTGTCGCTAAACGTCATATGGCAATCATCGATTTTCCTCTAATTTTTTTTTCTTTAGAGGAATTCCACTGATCGATAATTCTCGAATAGCGACAACAGTTGAAGATGTACGAGCGGTACAGTCCCGTCAATCGTGAGTTACAAAGGAAATTTGTAACACATCCCAATGGGATAAAAATAAATAAAATAAAAAATTATGAAAAACGTGGAGAATATATCGATTCGCCATAATAATAATTCCGAAGCGATATTGAAAAATCCATGGAACAAATTATTGAACAGATCACCCTTTAATCTAACTTTTTTTTCGAATAAAAATCATTTGTCAATTTCACTGAATACGTATTGATTTTCTCTATTTTGTATAATTGTCGTAATTGCTTTTTTTCGATGATTAGTACGCTGTACGAATCTACTTGATCAATTATTGATAAACTTCGTTCTATGACAGACGCATATTTAAAAACTGTCTATCTACACATTTTTTTAGAATAAACCATTTTGAAACATGATTGTAAAAAATCACACGAAATTTGAAAAGAATTCGGACGAATACAGGAAAATTAACAAATAATTCCCATTAAAAAAAAAAAATTATTGGATAATTTCATTTTATTAAAATTGTTAATAACACTTCGGAATTATTCAGTAAAATCAACTTTTTTGGTACATTCTGCAATGTTGTTTTTATCACATCGAGAAATGTTTGAAATTTACTCTGAATCTCACATTTGGTGGGACTGTACCTTATACATCCTTAGATATATCGTGCAGTAGGCACCGAGGACCACCGTGCGTGGTATGAAGTTTGGCAGCGACACAGCGACTATTCAGGAGATGGTTGTGGTCGCGAAAATCGATTACAAACGACACAACTCATGCTGCCTGGTACCGTCGCATTGTTTCGTGAACAACGTTGCCTCATCGCACATATATATGGCACAGAATGTTCAATGTCAAGCTTAAAGTGCTTCGGCAGTCCATCATTTGTATTTTTCTTCTTTTTTCTTTCTCCCGGCATTTATTGCCATTCTAGAAGTATATTCGTAATTTATTGAACTGCACTAGATTTCAAGGATTTTACAGAACTCATAGGATTTCTAAAGATTCCCAGATTTGTATTTGAAGAGTGATTAATCCTTCGATATATATTTATCTTTTATATCACAACAGACACGAAACATGCATCAACCGATTGAGAATGCGATACATCGAATTCTTGGAAGAACAGCAGGCGCGAGATGAACGCAATCACAAGTTATTGGGAGCCTTGGATCGCGTGGACAGCAGTTTGGCTTTGATATCGGCAAAAACGGATAGACTGGGAACTATGAGAGTAAGTGATTTATGAAACTAATTATTTCCAAACGATTTAAGGATGTATGATACGTACTGTCCCACCAAAAGTGAGTTTCAGAGACAATTTTGATCACTTCTTGATGGGATAAAAATCGGAAAAAAATTATGCATATGAAACGTGCTGAAAAGATTGATTTCGCATAATAATAATCCCAAAATGTTATTAACAAGTCCGTGAGGAAAACAATTGTTCAACAAAAAATCAGTCGACCTAACATTTTGTCTAATGAAAATGATATGTTAATTTATTTGAATGCATACGAATTTTTTCAGATTTTTTTCTTCAGAACTTTACCAATGAAAAAAATTGTTATAGTTCGAGCAATACTTTCATTAAAAAAACAGAGTCCAATCTTTTTTCTGCCCTCAACGTTGATGATTTTGGAAAATAACTTAGCAAACGAAAAGATTAAGTTCATATTTTTTTTTGTTGCAGAGACAATACGAAGCTGCATCATTGTTCAAAAACTGGTACGTCAACAGAAGACAAAATGGAAGTGTGGCCGGCGACAGTGGAGTGGCCAGTCAAAACAATGACGGTCACGGGACCGGATCCAGACATCAAGATCGTGTAACAATTAACAAACATAACAATCTTTTTAACTCACCAGTTCATCCTAACATCACCACCGCTGTTAGAAATCTGGGTTCCGCTAATTATTCTCCGAGTAATGAACCAACCGATTCTCGTTACGATTTTCGGCGACCGGCAAGCATACGTCAAGATAATACCCAAATGTTGCCCCACACATCATTACTTTCCCCATCTTTGCAAAAAAGTGAAACGAACATCCCAACTAATGCGAATCTCAAATACTTTGTCGAGAATCGGCCAGAAAATGCCTCGCAATCGTTACAGCAAAGCTCACGGAAAAATCGGTATGATTATCCGCCTTTCAATTACAATCTCCTTGAATCATCGCGATCCCCGTTGAGATCTCAAACTGACTCTCTATTAGGATATTCTCGTGACCCCGCAACTCGAAGAGCTTCTTTGCTGCAAAGAAATTTGTCAAAAAAATCGTTTCCCGTCTACTCAGGATTTTTCAAAGACGATATCATCTCGTCATCGCCTTCTCAATCTCCGTCCCAATTTCCCAAAGCCATTGATATCACCAATCAGGATTATGGCAACGATGACGACGTTTATCGGGTCGGCGACATTGTGGAAAATGAATTAGAACGATACATGAGCAGAATTCCCAAACTTTATCGCGATCGTCCGCAAAGTCCGGAGGAATTTGACCAGGAACAAAACACAAGTGGCGATTTGTTGAACGTAACGTTCTCCGACGATGGCCTTGATTTTTCCGCAGAATCAAGAACAAGAGACGGCAGAACGTCACCCGCAGAACTTGGACACTTTCTGAGTCATCAAAAGCCCGAAAGTGAAAAGATCGGTAGAAGCAAATTGCCGAACGTTTATCAAAACACTTTTGACGCGGAATCCGGACATTTGAGAGAAGCCGGATTAAAAGCGACGGGTGAAGGCCGCGAAATAGTGACAACTCGCCACGAGGAGATTCAGCACGGGAATAGAGACTTCCCGATTGCATCTGACGTTCCACATCGCCAATTGCCGTCGATTACTTCGCTGTCGAATCCAACGGACATTCGCGACAAGTCGCGCTCAGCGAGTAACGAAAAAATCGCGGCACTTGCCAAGAACGAAATTAGCCTGGACGTTCCGAGAGACGCCACCGAATCAGGAACGCGGCCGTCCATAAATAATGAGGACACTGCCAGAGCTCGCGAAAATAGGAATCGAGAAATTAATGCGAATACCACCGAAACAAGGCAAATGGGAAGAGACGCCAGATTAGGAGGAAACACGGAAAGCAAAAATGGTAAAGATGACGCAGTCAACCTTGACAACAGTTTTGTAGAACCGGAAAATCTTGACGTTAATAAACACAGGATTTTCAGTGGCGAAGAACTCGAAGCCGGAATGTATTTCCAGGAGTATACAGAAGACTTGGAACCCTGGAATCCAAGTGCGCTTGAGAAAAGAGTCCAGGGTTCAATGATATTAAAAAATGAGTCGCAATTTGATTCAATCCAAAGAGAATCCGAGCATATAGCTAACGATGAGCAATGGGCGGGACGAGAGACAGAAATTAATGTTTCCGGAACGGATGACGCGGCTGAGCAACTGCATATGAAGGGAATTGAGAATTATGCAGCAGGTGTAGATGCCATAAGCGCAGAAAATGTGGAAACGTCTCTACAGAATCAAACAGATTCGAATAGAGAGCAAACTAGAGTCATATCGGAGGTACAAAACCAAAACGAGGTTTCTAACCAACGATTTGAGGGATACAATGAATCCGACGCGTTTCCGATAGTTACGGATGGATTGATTGATCAACCGTCTCACGATCCAAATAATACTGTTAATCCTAACGTCCAATACGGATTCTTAACGGGAGTCGAAGATGCATACGCGAATCAGGAGAACGCGACGTATTCTGAAGAGAATTATGCTCAAGATCAGATGCAATACGAATATCCTGTTAATGAGCAATATCAAGAGGGTTCAAATGTTGAACCGCACCAACAACAGGAATACGATCCGCAGGATAATGCGCAATATAAAGAAGGCACAAATGAAAATGAACAGTATCAGTACCAAGTTGATGATCAAAGGCAGTATCAAGGGTATAGCGTTGATGAACAGAATTCGGGACAAAGGTACACAGCTCCTGAATCTCATGAGCAATACTCTGCCGATAGTAATGCGCAATACATTACCGACACTAATGCACAATACGCAACCGATACTAATGAGAAATACATTACCGACTCTAATCAACAATACGTTACCGAACCTAATCAAGAGTACGTTACCGATCCTAACCAAGAGTACGTTACCGAACCTAATCAACAGTACGTTACCGATCCCAACCAAGAGTACGTTACCGATCCCAATCAAGATTACGTTACCGATCCCAATCAAGAGTACGTTACCGATCGCAACCAAGAGTACGTTACCGATCCTAATCAAGAGTACGTTACCGATCCCAATCAAGAGTACGTTACCGATCCAAATCAAGAGTACGTTACCGATCCCAACCAAGAGTACATAACCGATCCGAATCAACAATATGTTACTGACCCTAATGAGCACTATGTTACCAACCCTAATCAACAATATGTTACCGATCCTAATGAGCCTTACGCTACTGATCCTAATGAACAATACGCCGCCGATCCAAGCCAGGAATATTCAGGAGATGCGCAGCAATACCCAGAGAGTGGAGCTTATGTACAAGTTGGAAATCAAGAGTACGTTGGTAATGAAGCTTATAAAGGAAACGGTTTAACGGGTAATGAAGGTCACGTAACCGAATCCGATCACGGTCAAGGACTTGAGACCTCCGTGGAAGCTGATGACAACCAAGGCTACGGTCAGGGATATAAGCCACCTATAGAAACCGATCACAGTCAAGTCTTCGATCAAGGACCTGATGAATCGGCAGCTGAAGAATCGCAAACTGATATCCGAGATGATCAGAGCGAAAACAAATTATTAGGCGTTGATGATCTTGATAAATCAAATAGTATCGGTGATGCGAACGTGTTTAAGAAGGAAGAGGTAGCCGTTAAAAAAACCAAAGACGTTATCAAATCGCTTTTGGATTCTGACACCGAAAGTACTATAGAAAGAAATGTATCCAATGCAGAAAGTGATTTCGATTTTAATTAGTATTCTAGTCTGAGTTTTTGTCAATCGTTGAAGAGGTCGACAATTATACTAGAGATCGCGGTGTTGTTTGTTTTAGTGTTAGATATAACAGCAACGCATTTTATATTTATACGTATGCATATATGGGGAAATCCACGCGGTGGATTGCCTCATATATTTATATATATATCCATATGTATATTAATATATAAATAGCAGAGTTTACAAAGTGTGTAGTTGGATATATCGTACTGAGTGAAAGACCAATATATATAATACACATAGTGAATCGAATGTATAATCTATGAATAGAAGTATTGTAGTACAATTATCGATGTTAATAAATCAAATTCTAATATTGAATCATGAATATAGAAGTTTTTTTTATCAACCGAAGGTAGATTCTTTTTTAACGAAATCATTTAAAATATAGAGCATAAAATAAGCTATACGAAAATAATCTTCATTGATTGTGTCAATTTTCTAAATTTCAACATTGCCAACATTGGCTAAATTGCATCATTATTAATGACACGGTAGCGTCGCGACGCCAAGTATTACAAAAAGAAAATTAATGTTGAAAATGTTCGTTTAATTCTGACTGAGCTGTATAATTATCTCGTGAGTTGAAATGCTTCGGGTAAATTAATAAATGTTGTATTTTTAGAAATAATTTCTTCACCAAAATCCTTCATACACTAAAATTATCCTAATCATAACTCTGATTAGGCTCGAGCATTCATCTATTTTTTCGTGCCAATTTTCTCAATTCCAATATTATCAAATTTAAAAAAATGCATAATTATTTTGTGTTTCAAGAGTCTTCGGTTAAATGGACAAATTTTTTTTAAGTCAGTAGTTATTTCTAAAAAAAATAACTTCATGCATGAGAATCGTTTCCCTAATCATAACTCTGCATTCGCTTGCAGCGTGAACTCTCGTTCCAAGTGCATGCCAACATTTCCAACCGATCACTACTATCAGAAGCTTCCTTATTGGCAATCCCATATGGATTTTCGTACCTCGCGAGGTGCGAGTCTGCGCCAATGAAGCTCTCGAGCCTGCAATACCAAGTCGCACGCTTCGTCTACCAAATCATTGTTGACGCTGTCACGGTTTCCGTCGCGAATGCCCCTTAAATATTAACGTTCCAACATCAAAAAGTGTGTAAAAACATTAATTTTGTGGGTGTCACGGAATCGTTAAAAATCCTTACAATACTTACGCCAAAAGTAAGAATAAAAATTGTATTAATTAATACTATATTATCGTATGGGTGATATAAAATTACTACACATGCTTACTAAACAATCATCACTAAATTAGTACATGAAAATCAATATGAATTTTTGGAATTTTAGTGACTGATTTGACATTTAATACACATTTTCCAATAACGAAAAAATCCCGCACTGAATCGCAAACACTCATCATTTAACATAGACTTTTGATAAGTTACTCGCGATTTCCAAAATCGATGTACTCGAAAAACCAGAAACAATTGTGCCGTAATGTTATCGAAAGATGCTTTCCAATATCGTCCATATGAAAATTCACTATAAAGGTTTATGAAATTTCATACACAGTTTATGCATATGGTACTTCCGATACAAGTATATCAATTTTAATAAACTTGTATTAAAGATACAAGTTTCGCCTTACAAAAAGAGAGAAAAAAAACTATATACATATATTTTTTTAAACCCCCTAGTGTACATACAATCGACACATTTCCCCTGACGCCTGTGTCGACACAACTATTGAACCCTGCCAGCAGTTCCGTGTAACAGCGAGTTAAACGTTCTAACGCATTGGATATCTCATCGTCAGTTTCCACGCTTAACTCACACAAAGCCAAATACAAACTAACATACACGTGTCGCTCGTCTGACTCACAAGACTTTCCGATCGCTGCACGAGCGAGTTCCAGTTAGCGGTCTCGCATATACAAGAGTTCGCTAGCAGTAGAGTCTGTCAAAGTGCGCGACACGGTTGATCCGAAGCGCGAATATCGTCACTCCGAGTGTCTTATCACTTATCATTCGGCGATTCTATTGCACGACGCGTCGTTCTGACATAATTTTCGTTCTATTGTCGTTGCGGAATCTTTACCTCATTTGCCTTACGAGTGATTCGAATATATATATATATATATATATAAGCTACTATAACAATTATTAGCTAGTGCTGGATTTTTAGAAATATATACTGACAAGCTTGGTGTCTCTCAGTCAGCGGCGCGACGCTTCGTGGTGGGAAACGGCGCACGTTCTCTCAGCTATCGCAGGTCATCCGCTGTAGGCGCTCGAACTGCGTACGCATCTAACCGTTTCATAGCCAGAAGAGCGTAGCCGAGGCTTAACTTGCTGTTAGCTGTTGACTCGATTGCACATTCTTGTGATATACGTGAGTGTTGTTTGGACAAATAAGCCCTCGGCATTAGTGGTAAACAGTGGTCCTGAGTAAGCCCCTTTTTTGATAGGCAATCTGTTGACGCGTGTTTGGTTTTGAATAAAGAAGCGTCATTCGTGACCAGTGATTCTCATCGTATATTTCGACTAAGCGTTCCATCTGTCAAGTGTCAGGTGAGTCTTAGTGTTTGTATTGTCACCTAAGCTCCGTTGGGTTGATTAGAAATATCTACAAGATTTATTGTTTATTTATGGCAAAATGATAATGGAATTTGACGTGTAATGATAATGAACTATTATTCAGATAATCAATGGAATGTTACAGAGGCAATAGATTTTACCGAGATTTTCAATTTTAAACTGGAAATCAATGATTTCAGTAAAATTCTTTCGTGAGATAAGATAATTATGTGTCAACAAGTTTTTTGTTTCTCATTATTGATGGGAATTGATGACAGTAGTTGGAAAAAAAATCTGATGGAATTTGGAACTCGTTGATAACATCGTTACTGTAATTGAAATTCTTGGAATAGAAAGTCGATCAGTTTTTAGTTATACCATGAAATTTCAGATTTTTAATTGGCAATTTAGACAAAAATATTTCCAACGGGATAAAACATGTAACTCTACCAGAAAGCAAAGTTTTGCGGAAATTCTACCGAATTTAAGGGACCACACGACTCTACGCGATATGTCAGAAATTCGGAACGTATAACTTTTGTTATTATTTTCTTGACTCTGTTTCTGGTAGAGTTATAGCACGATAGAGTTAAGCTGCTGCTAAAGCTGGTAGTGATACTTACTTGTAGTGGTTTGGAGATGCTGTAAATAGTCTCCTCTGTAGGATAGAGATGTGATATGATAAAGTTTATTATGATGCAAATTACGCAGAGGTCTGTATTCCGGTAGAGTTATATCAGGGAGGAAAAACATGACCCTTGGAAGATTATAGCCTCAATGTAGATTCTTGATGTAAAATTTAAGTATAAAATTTACATGCAGATTCCAAATGTAGATTTTAGGTTTAGACTTTAGGTGTAGATTTTTTCGCGTCGATTCTGAGTGCAGGTTTTAGGTGTAGATTTGAGATGTATATTTTGGGTGTAGATTTGAGATGTAGATTTTCGGTGCGGTTTTGGGTGTAGATTTTAGATGTACTGCCTCGGTGTGGATTTTTTATGTAGAGCTTTGATGTAGAATTTAGATTTATACGTTGTAGCTTATGGAGCTCAATTGTTGTACAGAACTGTTTGTTAAATAAATTGATTATAAATGTGTAATATCCGGATTCAAATCCAGATTCTAAATCCGACCCGAATGTATATAAATTGGAGTAAAACAACACGACATTAATCCGCGTTCGATAAAATATACATTATCTTGAGACGGTACTGGTGTAAACAATTTTTTTTCGATGGCTTTCGTTTATGCTGAGCTGCAAACAACTTATATGAACTCGCGTTACTATTCAAGGTCGGTGATGTGCGCTACCGGCGCTGGATTAATGCTCCGCGGTTATTTTTAAACCGCCGGCTGAATCACCAAAGCTTTCCCATTAAATGCATTTCTGCGTGGGACATTTCTCGCAGCTATTTTATCTCTCGATCAAACATTACTTTACCACGAATATGACAACCCCCATGGAAAAAAAGTATACTCGAAAAAATATTGAAAAGTATATATTTTATATAGCAACTATACTTTGGACGAAAAATTTCATATATCGGACATAACTTTTAGTATACTTACAAAGTATATACGATGGTAAACTAGTTCATACATATTTTTGGGAAATAAAATATATCGTTTTTATATTCTTCATATAATTCTCAATCCATATTTTATGTATTCGTAAATATATGTAAATGTATATTTTTTCTATAGAAATTATGTATAAATTTATCTATGTCGAATTTTTTTTTTTTTTTAATATCCCATGTGTTTCTAAAATGTATGAAATTTTTTCTTGCTATCGAATCAATTCGCGAACAAACTCAACAACTAGTGCAGAGTATTTTTTATATAATTTTATCACGCACTGGAAAAAAAATCATATTGAAATAGTTATTAATAATAATTGGCATGTTTTGACGTAGAATGTTTCATGGGTAAACAATACTTGAGGAAATTTTTTGTTAAATTTGTATATGAAATAAAATTATCCGATTTAACTATCTTTTTCAATTAAACATTCTAGCAGTAGCAGCCGTGGAGCGCAACTAACTCACTGCAGCGTTAGTAAATTATCATGGAAGATCCGGTTTCAGCAAATGCGGGGACCAATGGCATGAATAGCGCAGCTTCGGGAGTGGGAGCAGCATCCGCCGTCGGAAATCTCTATTACGAGCTAGAAGGAGATGCAGACAGCTCGATAACACCCGGAAATAATGACGATCATCAACGGGATCGTGAGTTAGCAGTGCATTACTGGTTTAATATGCATTAACAAATAATTGCAAGTTGTACGTTTGTAGAATCGACACGCAAATACGACCAATTTTTTTCTCAATTCTTATTTTACGTCAAACTGTTTTTTTTTTTCATCTAAATAAGGACAATTTTCTGTTGATTCGACTACTATTTTTTCAAATCTCCCTTAAATCTTACGTCAAAGACTTTGACTTTACGTCAAAGATTATCGGAATTTTTCTTCTTGTGACTTTTCCAGGTGAGCGAATCCCCTTAAGAAGTTAATACCCTTTATATATACCTATTCATTTTTATCTCCTTAACTGCATTGCCGAGGTCAGTATCATTGCTCAAATGCTTACATGCATGACGAATTTGGGCAGGAGCCCAACGACCAAAATGTCTTAAAATATGCAATTCAACGTTGCGATGTATGTTGACTGCTGTATTTTCGCTTCTTCGTCGGCGCCAAGGTGGCCAATGCGTTCGTACGACGTACAACTCGACGAGAGGGCTCTACATGAATAGAAACAAGACAACTTGCGTAGTTTAGAACGTCAGTAATAGAACGGTTCGTCAGTCGTGAAGAAGGCTTTTCTCGACTCTTTCCTCCAGTTAAACTTTGTCATTTCCGAACATAATTCTGATTATTTTTTTTTTACTTTTTTTTTTGTTAATATAAAAGTATAATAACAGTGGAGAATTCATCAGACTAATTTTTTCAAAATTATTTCTATTTGTTTCCAATTTATTTAAGTGCCCTCAAAGTTCCGTATATATTGTATATAATTACTGGGAACCTGACGACGACGCCACTGCGCGACAGCAAAGTGTGACCGCGAAACGAAATTAGCGGCGATACGCAAGCTAATTGTTATTATTATTCATCGGTTCACGATCAGGTGAATTGCCGAGCGGAAAACTCGCAGACTCTGAGCGACTCGTGTCGCAGTCTGTGGCTTTATAACGTATAGGTATTTGGAGAATGAGGGCAGTGCGTAAATACTGTTGAATATATACGAAAATTGCGAAAGTGAGGAATTAAGTGCGGAAATGTCGAGCAGAGGAGTCACCACTGGGGGAAATGAAGCGTTTCTGGGATTGCATCATCCGCCGATTTTTCTCATCGATCCGGATGAAGGTAAAGTCGAGGGAATTTTTTCTCTCGACTGTTATATGTGACAGTCAACAGGTAACTTGAGGAATAATAGGAGTCGAGATGAATTGCTGAAGAATCGGATTTAGATTTAATGATTGAGTGAAGTGTCAAAAATTATATTTTAAAAAGATTTTCATTTATTTATTTGCAAACAACGTGAGATGTATCAATCTCAAATTTTGTTCGAGATCCAGATAACGACCATCCGTATCCGTACGACCATCTCTTTATCTTATAAATATATCTTGCCTCTGCCTCACGTCGATTTTTTTTTCGTAGTCACCATAAAAAAAAACAGAGCGATCGCATATGCAGCTCACAAAGAAACTGCACTCAGACGCTTCACCGCGATTTTAGCGTGTTTTATGTCTTGACGCGTTAAAACCAAATAAACGTAAATTTGAAAAACAAATTGGTCTTTCCTCAGAGAAATTTCTGACTACCGAGAACCATGATGTCGATGAAAAACTTTGCATCGTTCGTTCAGGTTCCCATAATGACAAAGATCGAACGCAATTTCGTTTTTGAATATTTAATAAAGTTAATTACTCAGGAGTTCGTTAACTCATTGTGGCGCTCAGGGGAAATTTTTTTCCCTAGTATATATGATTACGGGTTTCTTAAATTTTAGGTAGCGAGAGTCCAGTCTTTGGTCTGGAAGGTGGCGCAGCTGGAGCGGCTGGAAGATTGGTACCTCATGAACTGCCTAATGAGATCTCGGCACCCTACGAGGTTCCGCAATTTCCGATTGAGCAAATTGAGAAAAAGCTATTGATACAGCGGCAACTAACAGTCAAGTAAGTCACTATTTCTATTGGCTATTTTTCGACGTGTCGATGCATGTTTGCATTAGAGGCTGTTTATTAAATAATCAATTTCCAAACATCATATGCGGATTTACAGTTTTCCAGCTTTCCCGCTGACATTTTTCCGATGGAGATTGAAATTGTCGCTGGTTTTCTTTTTAATATTGTTTGATAGCCTCGTTTAATACCTTTTAGTTTTTTTTTCACGACTTTCAATTCCGCATTTCTCCACTCTAGTGCTACTTTTTACTCCTTATCTCATTATATAAGAACCACTAACAGGTTACAGAGACTCGTGCTTATAGTACAATTAGCTTTCAAATTGAACATGGTTAGTTTGTGTGAACGCAATAAAATAAAGGTTGGGAAGACTTACGTTTACGATAACTTTTCTCGCCTTTGTGTTTATCTTTTTGTGGAAATCTCTCCTCGAGAGTATCTTCGAGAATTTTTTTGTGAGTCTCTTCAAAGGTCTCTTTGAGAGTCTCTGCTAGAGTGTCTCATAAGAGCTTGAAAATGCGTGCTCAAGACTACACAGTTTTTTATTTCCCATTAAATTTCACCACCAGGTGTACAGCACCATTTAAAATGGTGGCTTATTACTGTAGAAGCTTTTACACTGAGAGAAATCGTCGTAGTACAGTTAATTATAAAGTGACAACTATTGATTTTCAGTCATTTTGATAGTTACGGTGACTCTAAAAATAGTTGTGATAACTAATTAAGTTGTAACAACTATGTTTGTTCCAACTACAAATGAATAGTTGTCACTTAATGGTTGCTGATACCATAATTTTCTCTCAGTGTAGACATAACCCATTCCTGATCTCTTTATATTGGTTATTACTTACTACTACCATTATTACTCGACACACAGTGCTCACACTTGTCTCATAATCGCTGTTACGCCATTCCCCATTGCAGATCGGTATCGATCGAGACAATTGTAGTCTCCTTCGGTTTACCTCCTTTCCGCATTTCTCCCTGTAGGTTACGTTGGTTCGTAGCCTTTCTTCCTTCCTCTCTCTCTCTCTGTCACTGCATCACGATATAGGCATTACGCGAGTGTACGCAGTAAAGCCGCGATCAATAAAATCCCACCCCGCGACCGACGCCGCATCACCCAAGGCCGATGTTAGGTCACTTTTCTCGGTCTCTTTCCTTTCACTTGCACTCTCTCTCGATCATGTGACAACGCAACGACGTAATTCAATAAATATTAATTTAATATATTCCTAATGATGACGGATGAAGTCCTTGGAGGGTATGGAACTCCTAAACAGTGTCAATAACTTCACTAATGACCTGATGAAGTGCACTAAAGTCACTATGTCTTCGTTTGAAGGGCTTTAAATAGAACTTCATGTACTTGAGCAAAACCGAGAAAATAAAGGCTCAAAGAGTCAAATTTGCCAGATTTCTCGTTTTTTCAATCGCAAGTTAACAAAATCTACGCTGATAAAAGATACCACGAAATGTAATAGGAAAAGAGCTTTCACACGGTAAATAATAATAATAATCGTTGAACAATTTAATACTTCCAATTCAATAGAATATTTTACTCTAGAATAAGAATTTCAAGGTAATTAAAGGCCCGCTTAAAATTTTGTAAAAATAAAATTCACCTGACAGCTTCAAATTTTAGCTCTATTTAGAATTTCAAGGTGATTCGGCTCGTGCAAAGGTCTATAAGGCTGGAATCAAACGGACTGATAGACGAGACCTTGAATAATAATATTAAGGTGATTAAAGGCTTTCTGAAAGTTCTGTAAAAATGATATATACCTGACAGCTCAAAGTTTTAGCTTAACTGAGAATTTTAAGGTGATTGACTCGCTGAAAGTAATGCTGGAATTAAATGAACTGTTAGTGGAAGAGCCTGTATACACGATGTCCACTACTTGGAACCGTTCTCTGATGAGTCTCGTTCGCCAGACCCGAAAGAGTAGGAACGAGTGCTGGAATGAAGTGCGCCACAGGAAAATGGAGAGAAGAGAGAGGGAGATGACGAGCGTTTGGACTCGAGCGTGACAAAGTGAGGGGTGGCAACCGGTGGGTGATGCCAGTGTTTGCGCGAGCTTCGAATTGAAAGGACGGTTACAGCGCAGAGTAGCGCGCTACCAATCCAGTCCGATATACCGCTACTCCGTCTAATTTTCTGGATAACCACCATTTTCAATAAAAAAATTTCTAAGCTATGGCTCATCGTTACACTATTTTCCAGCAAGTTTTTCGTATAATACGATAAACCGGAAGCTGCAAACGGGGGAAACCCCGAAGACTCGGAGCACGGAAATGTGACTTAGAAAATTTGCAGCGTTTGTTTTTTACCCCATCGAGATTTAAAATAAAACATCTAAACATTAAAAAAAAAATCGCGCGCAAAATTCAAAGAGCTGACACGGAAAAGTCTCCTGAGTTCTAATTAAACCGTAAATCGAAAAATAGAAAAAAGTGCCTTTTAGGAGTGAAAATGTCAGATAAAGTGGCCACATGATACCCACGGAATTACTGAAATATTATAGGTTTTATATTGTCCAGGATTTCGCCTTTAACGCGAGCATTTGTGTCTTGAACAATTGTACAATCAATTAAGTACAGGGATCGGGAATATTTTTAAATGTTAATATCGAGATTTAATAGATTATATTTTAATAATATATTTTGAAACGAAACAACGACTTGTTGTCGATTTTTTAAATAGTCATTATTCAAATTGAGATTGTGAAAGATGTTTGCCTGCGCAATCGATTCGAAACGCTGGCTGAGGGACAATACGTTATTATTGAGGTAATTTTAAATGAGAAAATTTATCAGATTAACATAAATATGTATTCTGTACACTTGATTTATCGTTTTGCTTGCGTCTTAACAAATATCACGTGTTCGGATACGTCAATTTCACCGTGCTATGAATGTGAATATTTCTGCGTGACCGGTGGAGCTAAATAATGCAGTGATTGGCCTCTCAATACGATTAATTTTGCAGTGATAATTAAAATGAAAAAAAAAAATACTGCTAAATTTATTTTTTTGATTCATACCACAAATGAATTCGATTAATTATTATTTGTTTATTTTATTTATTATTGATAATTTTGTATCACGGAATTTTTGTTTTGTTTTTGTGGAAGTCAAATTAGATACTTAAATGTGAAAATATTCTTTATTGCTTGAATCTACAAGAAAGGCTGACCAGAAAAATTGATTCCCTTTTTTTCCGAAAAGAAAACAAGATAAGAAGCCATTGAAATGATTATTATTATTTCTTCAACAAAGGGGTTTGAATTTCATTGTGAATCTTGCCTGATGAAGAATTCATGCCAATTTATTTATGCAACGGATAAACAAATAACATGAATTAAAATTTAATCGGATGGTCGAAACTTAGTTATTATTCAAGGATGCACATGCATTCCCAATCAGAATCTTGATTGGATTATAATTAAAGCATCTTGTGACGGGAGAAAAATCTCATTAAAAATGAAGGTTATCAAAGACACTCAGAACATTATCCATCTGCTATCTTCCAGTATCTTAGATAGCTGTACTTCAATATTAAAATTTTTCTCGTCCCACGTCAAAACAAATTCTAATCAAATCCAATTTTTTATTCGCCTAGACACTAATTCAAATATATGTTTATTGTGTTCCATAATGTCTTAACGCAATGAGAGACCAAAGATAGTAGTTAGCACATAAAAAACATGACGGCATGAACCAAACCCTAACATACACGCGCGCATCGAAAATATTGAGCAATAACGCAAAATCATCAATTTGTTATCAGTAACTTGTGTACAGAAAAACAGCCAAATTTTTTTCAGCTCTCTCGGATCACAGATGTCAACATAAAGGCCTTTAGCATTTTATTTATTGAAACAACATGCTCCATCACTACATTGACAAAAATATTGGATGCATTACATGATTTAGCGAAAAAACAATCCTTTTGTGATGGTCTGTTGATTTTATCACGAATACAAGGATTGTACTTAAGGACGACTTCGAGATAAGAAGCTTCAGTGATGGAGCTCTAGTGCTGACGATGCTGACTGTAACGTTTACGAAACATCGGCTTAATGCTGAACATAGATGCGTCCGAAAGCCTCAAATTCTGACAATTATTCTAACCATGAAAGCCTTAAGCATAAAACACAATTATATTATGAAAATCAATAAGGATATTTTTAAAATTAAATTATATTTTTTCTCAGTGTATATTGCTTACCAAAGTTTTAACAATTATAATGATAATAAGTTGTAGGTGATGCCGTAAATAATGACCAAAGTCGTTGACCACTGGCCGTAGGTTTGGCTTATTGTTGACGACGATTACTGACATCATCGAACGCACTATCTCCAACATTTCACGAGTAAACTGATAACACGATCAAATTGACGTTCACGTTCATCGCCCAACTGCACGCAACGTTATTATCATTATTACACGATGTCTCGCTCTCCTTTTTACATAAATAAAAATAATATTGTGTGCTTTTCGACATCACATCTACATTATTGGACTCTCTTGAGAACAGGACCATGTTCTGTGTTCCTATATTCAATTACCGATGAGAAATTATATAAACTTGTGTTCAGAAAACTGTTTTGTAATTTTCTCCCAAACGGTGCTGTTAGTCGTTCTAAAATTTCACCAGACTATTTGCAAAGGGTATAATGTACATTCGTCAAAATTTTTGTGACAGTGGTAGCATTTTGACTTAACAGCACATCAATCTTAAAAAATAACGGGAGCAAACCCTTGATAAAATATAATAATGGGGACAGACAGGTAAACAATACAGAAATATATCTTAATATAGACGTTAATAATATCTTCTTCTGCTTCAGGGCCGCGAAGGACCTTGAGGAGCGTCGCAGTCATTATGAGCCTTCATTGGGTCCTGGAGTTCCAGATGATGTCGAGCATCCATTCACTCTCGAGGAGAATGACTTTGTCCCCCATTTTCAAAGAGTCTCCATTTCCGGCGAAGATACTTCTGGAGTAAGTTTTTTACTAGATAAACTTTTTTTAAAATTTGCATTCATTTACTTTATTCATTCAATTAATTCATTTTTATCTATTGGAATTCATATTTGCTGATGGGTAATACGTGAATTTCCGCAGAGCTCGACATTCTTACATAGCGCGAAGCCTGAAGAGTGACGTTCTTATTACGACATACTTGCGTAATCCGCACCATTTTCCTGTGGTGATTCCTGTATAATATAAGTACAGCAACATGTATCGCTTCTCCCTTCGAAACCACTTCTAATCCATGTAGAATTCGCCACAACAAGGTCGATGATAATCTGAGTTAAAACTAGCTAAGTTAAAAATAGTAGCAAGGTCACTGAAAGCTTATTTTGTCGTATTAAATGAATAGGTATCACATGAATTACATTTTTTTAAATACTATCCTATAAGTCGTAGTAGAGTATATTGTGCACCAAGGGCGGAAAGTTGGATATTTCTGCCGAGTGTGTTGGATGATGCCCTAGATACATGACCTGAGGGCCAGAGGCGTGAGGGGCCCTGACCCTTTTCGCCCATCGAGAGCAGCACCCAACACGATTTTTTCATGTATGTGACACGGAAAGTTCGTTTACGGTTTCTGAAACCGTGGAAACTTTAACCTTTGTGAGGGCGAAGGCAGAAGGGTGGATGAGGCAGGTGCTGCGTTCAAATCGTTCAAGAAACATAATGTTTTGATGCTTAATTTCTGGAAATCTAAAAAAAAAAAAAAATTCTAGATAATTGAAGGGGGTAAATCATCATTCGCTAAATTATCAACTGAACAAATCAAAAGCAAAAAAATATCCCTGAATAAGAATTAATGGATTGTTTAATCCTTAATGGATTTTTATATTAATTAATTTCGTGCGAATCGATTTTTAAATAAATCGAAACGAACAGGTTTTTACCGGGCTAATAAAGGCTTGTAAAGTTTTAATTTGCTGATAACAATATTTCATAACAAATATTTGTATAGTTCGAGTGTCGATATAAATATGGAATTGGAAATAAATTAAGCTGGGTTGGTGATGCGCACCATGACTGTCAGTCGTTGCACTCCATCCTCTTTAATGTTGCCGAGTTTTCCAACTCACCTTCCTCTTTGTCACTACGCGACGTTCGATAACCGTCGGGAGTCCGAACCCGACCATCCACAAGAAACATCAATACTTCGAGTTTAAAGATACACTTGGACACGGCGTGAGTGCTTGAAAAAAGAAAAGAAAAAAAAACCACAAAAACGCGTATCCAAACATGTTTAAAGTTTTTCCGTAAATTTTATTTACGGTTGATTAACACGTGGATTTCAAATTTCCGACCCAAATCCCATTGCCTTAAAAAAATGAAGTTAAAGTTTATTTGACGTCCTAAAGTTCAAGTGTATTTTTCAGTTTCATATGAATTTCTGATCCAAATGTACGTTTCAAATTGTGAGTAAATGTTATTTGAGGCTGATTCACATTTGGATTAAAAATTTTCAACGCAAATTGCATTGGATTAAATGAATTACGTTGATATTTGATTCAATTTTCACGACGCAAGTACATCTTCGAGATTCTCATGATTTTCTGATCCAAACATGTTCCAAGTTGTCCACAAATGGTATGTTTACATTTTTGTGGCTTTATAAAATCCAAGTGTATCTTCAAGATTCTCATATAAATACTGAGAGACAGAGGATTTATGTCATTTATGTGTCAATCTGCTAGAAGAAGCTTTAATAGTCGTCGTACTTTAGTGAACGACCGACTAAGGA
The DNA here is from genome assembly GCA_949699805.1 of Tromatobia lineatoria. NCBI lineage: Eukaryota > Metazoa > Arthropoda > Insecta > Hymenoptera > Ichneumonidae > Tromatobia > Tromatobia lineatoria. The sequence continues at coordinate 9,127,526 of OX453052.1, forward strand.
GTCAGCCGTTGGTTGTCTCGTGTGTCAGAGTTACGAATAATGTATGTCGGAAATGAAGCTAATTATTGATCTTTCATTTGCAGGTTCCTTTGGAGGATTTGCAACAGGCATCGCAAATGCTCGTCCAAGCACTTGCGATACGGGAGAAGTACATGAACAATTCAAAGCAGAGCTTTCCTTCAATAACATCAAGATTCTTGAGAACAGCTGACAAAAGACCGTTGAACATTGACGACGAAGTTCAGCACGATGATCGTATGGCAATTGCAGGTACTTAACTATTGTAATATGCCAGTTTTTTAATTCGATACTTATAATAGTGTCTTAACTTATATGATTTGTATAATTCGCATTTTTACGTTTTTTCATTCTAACTCTCTTACATTTTTAAATGTTTATATTTTTAATTCAATTTGCATTTTCAACGTGTCGAACAGATCATCCAGTGCACGCTCCAGCTTCTCGGGGAGATCCATGGAAGTGTGAATTTCCGCCATCGAAAAATTACAAGATAGCTCCTCTGAACGGCGTTTTCAATGTTTACGCATCGGAGGAAGATCTGGAAAACAAGAAACCAGTACCGTACTCGTATCCCGACCTAGCAACGTTCGTCCGTGAGATGAATATTCTCTGTGCCATGATCGCTGACGGTCCTCTTAAGTCTTTTTGCTACAGGAGACTGAGCTATTTGTCCTCCAAGTTTCAGTTGCACGTGCTACTGAACGAACTCCGGGAGCTCGCCAGTCAAAAAGCTGTACCACATCGAGATTTCTACAACATAAGAAAAGTCGATACTCACATTCACGCCGCTTCGTGTATGAATCAAAAGCATCTTCTTCGGTTCATTAAAAAAACCCTGAAGAATCACGCTGATGAAGTTGTTACGTGCTCAAAGAGCGGAGAAATAATGACGCTTGAGGAAGTTTTTCGGTCTATGAATCTGACTACTTATGATCTCAGCGTTGATATGCTTGACGTTCATGCGGTAAGTTGATGTTATCATCCCATAATTAGACATTTGAAAAACTTCGCTTAGGCCCTAACTATTATTATAATAATCAAGTGGTATTAATTTGGTTTGGATTAGATTAATAGTTTTTTAGTAATCGTGCCCACCGCAAAGGTATTTTACAAAAAAGCCGATTCTGAGATAATTGAGATAACCGCGCACTCCGTGCGATCGGTTGAAATACCTATAGTTACAAACTTAATGCTCCGATCTTCATAAAATTTGGTGAGAATATTCTTCAGACGTTGTACTTGAGAATATGTAATTTAAAAAATTTCGATTATTTCGCTCGTCACAAGTGTATGTAATCCCTTTATTGAAAAATATCTGTAATACATTTAAATTATATTATTGTACTCGATACGTCTTTTAAAAAACGCTTTATCTTCGTGTTAATGTATTCCTACATTATTTCTTATCCCAACAGGACAGAAACACATTTCATAGATTCGACAAATTTAATGCCAAATACAATCCCATTGGTGAGAGTCGTCTTCGTGAAGTTTTTCTCAAAACCGACAATTATCTCGACGGCAAATACTTCGCCCGTATTATAAAGGAGGTTGCCAGCGATCTCGAGGAATCAAAGTATCAGAACGCTGAGTTAAGACTCTCGATTTATGGCAAGAGTCCCGACGAATGGGATAAACTGGCACGATGGGCAATATCCAGCGATGTTTACTCTGACAATGTGCGTTGGCTTATTCAAATTCCCCGACTGTAGTAAGTATAACTTATGAATTACAAAAAAATGTAAATTTCCTGCGGAATTATCCAATAATGAAGATTTATCTCTTTTCGCAGTGATATTTTCAAGCTGAACAAACTCATGACGAATTTCCAAGAGATCCTCAATAATATATTTTTACCACTTTTCGAGGCTACGAATGACCCGACTACTCATCCGGAATTACACAAATTTCTTCAATACGTGAGTTTTGCATAAATAACCTTTCTTTGTCCTTGCAGTACATGAATAAACATCTATGGTGGTCTAATGGATGGCTTTTTGTTTGTCATCACATAAGGAGTATGTAAAAAGAGAATGTATTGCAAACCAATCTAAAATCTCTATTCCTTCTGATATTTTACCTTAAAGATGCAAAAAAAAAATTTTCTTCAATTCTTCAACAAATGAGCAATAAACTAAAGTATAGAATTCAGTAGAGCAAACCGTTTGTCACAACACTCGTGATGAGAAAGTCACGTGTTGCTTTACGCCAGTAGTCATTTTTTTCCTTACGGCTGAGCTAATTGAATTGCTAATATTGCGTTTGTTTTTTGAAACAACGTCCTTTCAGGTAATTGGTTTTGACTCTGTGGACGATGAAAGTAAACCGGAAAATCCACTCTTTGACAAGGATGTTTGTCCACCGGAAGACTGGAATGATATCGAAAATCCACCATACGGCTACTATCAGTACTATACGTTCGCAAATATGACGGTGCTAAATCACTTCAGAGCGTGAGTTACTTTTATGTGCTATGAGCTTCTTGAATTTCCTTCCGGAGAGGCAATATTACCGATATTTCAGGAAAAATAAACGAAGTTTTAGAGGAAATGTATGGAAGTTAATGTAGAAGGAATTTTACAAAGTATTTAATATCATTTGACAGATAAATTTATTTCATTTTAATAGAAGAATAGCATCCTTATAAAAAAAAGTATGTCTTTTTAAAAAAAATATATTTAAGTTTTAGAAAAAACGTACACCATTCATAAAAATGGAAGGCATTGCAGATAAAAATGTGCGTCATTCAAAAAAGAAAATGAATGGCATTTTAGAAATAATGTACATCATTGAGAAACAACGGATGGCATTTTAGGAAAAAAAAAAATTACGTCAATGAAAAATGAATGGTGTTTTGAAATAATTACCCCATCGACATAGTGACAAGGCAGAATTACGATAATTTTGTTTGTTGTTTTGGCTGTTTTTAGGGAGCAGGGCATGAACACATTTGTTCTGAGACCTCATTGCGGAGAGGCGGGACCCATTCAGCATTTGGTCTGCGGCTTTATGATGGCGGAAAATATTTCTCACGGTCTTCTGTTGAGAAAAGTACCGGTTCTTCAGTATCTCTACTATCTCGCACAGATCGGCATCGCAATGTCACCTCTCAGCAACAATTCGCTGTTCCTTAACTACCACCGTAATCCTCTGCCGGAGTATCTTGCGCGAGGTCTTTGTATCAGTCTTTCCACGGACGATCCTCTTCAATTTCATTTCACCAAGGTGCGTTTTGTAAATTTTTCTGTGGGAAGAATAAAAATTTAACGAATCTGGAAAATTATTTTCTTCTCTTCTTTCTTAACTTAACACTTATGATACTTGAAAAAGAAGAAAATTTTTTTTAAAAATAGAATCACTAAAAATAGTCATTTTTTTCGTGAGATACAATGACATTATCTTGCGGTAATATAATTCGAATATTAATTTTTTAATGCAGGAACCACTCATGGAAGAATACAGTATAGCAGCTCAAGTGTGGAAGCTGAGTTCATGCGATATGTGTGAATTGGCAAGGAATTCGGTTATAATGAGCGGATTCCCTCACAAGGTTGGTTTTACATATTTCACTTCTTTGGCATTTTAGCCACTTAAGGTCAAGCGGTACGTAAGTTTCGAAGAAAATTGCACTATTCGTAAGGATTACTTAAAATGGATATAATTCATCTGATCGGTCACTTTTTAATACTCACGTCGCCATCTCGTTTTTTTTTCTAATGCAGAGCAAACAATATTGGCTGGGACCGAATTATACGAAGGAAGGTGTGGCCGGTAACGATATAACAAGAACCAACGTTCCGGACATTCGCGTATCCTATCGTTACGAGACTCTCGTCGACGAACTCTCCAACATCTTTAAAGTCGTCGATAAGCCCACCGACTCATTATTTTAGCTCTCGGCAACGAGCCCCTCTCGTCACCTCGAAGCCTTAATGCAGCCAAAAATATCTTCCACTTTTCGAAATCAATTTAATTTTTAACTGCCTACGAAAATCTTATCACGGCTTTTCGGTGCCGCACGTTATCACTTCATTACGATATCCGTCGATTCCTTTCAACTCTAATATATCATATTACATGGGCTATTCCACTCCAAATTCACATTATGCATTTTTTTCGACCATGTTGAAGCAGGTGAAAGAACACCTCATACTAAACGGCAAGTATTTTACAAAACTTTGTTTGGTCACAATAATTTACAATATTAATCGTTGACTGAACAGAAATTTTTTATTTATCTTGATCAGAAAAACGTGTTTTTATCGATGCCGTTAATTTGGTCTGGAATGTCCCATACACATTATATAAAATTTCTAATATACCGATAGCGGATACGTTTTTGCAAGTTACTTACTCTGTTAGTCTGCAACAGTTACGTGGAAATTCGGAAGACTTTAAGAATTCCCTATCGCCTTCAGGGAGATTTTCTAATCAATTAAGATAATGAATTAACTCTCGTCCTCCTTTTTACCCTTTAATCGTCAAAAGACATAATAAGTGATAGTTGAGATTTTGGGCGAATTAAAGTAACTGTTATATCGCCTCGCGAAGTTGATGACCAATAAAAGTTAGAAAAAAAAACAGAAAACATACGTAACTCGTTTTAGATAACCGAAAAAAATCATGCAGAGTTGTATACTTATAAAAACTTGCAGATAGTATTCAGTTGTACATATATATATACATACATAGATACATATATATATATACATACGAACAACGATACATATATACTAGGTCTGTATTATGAATTATGATTCATTGGTCGAATCGTGAGCTTAATACAAGAATATAGAAAAAAAAGGATCAAGCGACTTGCTCCGAATCTACACTTGTGTTCTATCGTTCATTTTGTTATATTTTTGTACGTTTATACCAGACTCGTCCGTGACGACAACATACGTTGCTTATTTCATTATGTTGAAACTCTTAAACAAAAAAAACTCGCAGGGTTCGTGATACGATAGCGCCACCGATGATGTTAACAATAAATCGTAGTTAGAGAAATCGACTATTCAAACTTCTCCGAATTTCTTCGATCATAGCTCCTTTTATTGCGCAGCCTCCGTTAATATCGAGATGCGCTTTGTTGTTCCTTAGACATCGGTGATAAAAATGTAATGTGATCTGTCGTTGAAGTTAGCCGAAATTATTATTGCAAAATAGTAACGCAATGATATATATTTCTTGTATAAAGTCTATATACACATTCATGTATATAACGTATATATGTTACTATAATGAAAAATGAAAATTATATGAATAACGTACGAGACTTCGATAATATCTTTATTGTTTCTCTACGTAGACGAAAATCGACGATTTTTTTTTGTAAAAAGTTCATTGTGATAATTCAATCTGCGTTTGATTAATAATAACATCAAGTGAATTTACCAATTTCACCGGATAATCGTTCTGCGCATCATTTCCTGCGGAAATGTGACATTGATGCGCAAGAAATTATAAAACGTGAAGGTACGTATCGACTCAAAATAGAGGTAAACTTAATTTCTAAAGATCTTTTATCTTGTGGCTAGAGTTTCTAAGGATGAGAAAGTAGTTCAGTTTAGTTTCCTTTATTAAGGTCCTGGAATATTTAACCCCCTAAGGACCTAAGCCAAGAACATAAAACCGGACAGAGAGAATGAAAATAAAGTACAGAAAATAGTCTTAGAGTAAATGAGATGGTACAGACCGATGAGAAGATGAGAGGTGAAAACAGAGCAGAGAAATTTGAAGAAGCGTGCAAAGGAAAAAAGAAGAAATCGCAGTTACAGAGGATCACCAGCACGCTGCTCCTGTTTTATGCATCAATACATTCAGTGATTCAACGCAAATACTATATTTATCTATATCTATATCTTTCCTGCTTATCATCGTTTGTTTTTCCTCTTCATCGAACTTTGTTTTTTCCCCGAGGTCAAATAACATACTTTTCTATCACATTGTGTTTGGTATTTCCTGCCGATCGTGAAAAAAACAAAACGTCATAGTCATTTCTTGTTTATCTGACAATTATTCTTCGGTCCCTTATCTGACTGTCTTTTGTGCTGATAATAGTTCTTTGTGTTATTTGCATAACTTCCGATTACCATTGCAAAGTATCCGCGTTTTCTGATTACACATCTATTGAATTTACAAAATTCATATCTCAGAACTTACAGATTATTATTATCATCGTCACAAGACTTTTACTTTAAGATCAAAGTGATTTCAGCCCTTGGAAAAAAATCGGTTAATTCAGTCCCGGTTAATCCAGATTTTACTATACTTATTTTTTGCATGGTCGTTATTCAGCTTTGTTGATTACAGTCTTAATAATTCTTTAGCCAAAGCCTAATAAAAGTAACGTTTATACTTTCATTTACATTTTTCGACACAAATCTGAAGAATATCGTTAAAATAGCATGACATTTTTTCACTTACGCTCATTACAAAGTAAATATTTTCCACATCAAAAATGGTCTATACATTATTTTTCATTATACTTGTATTATAAATAAGAATACAGATAATCTGAAGTCTCCGTTTTTATGCTACCAGATTTTGGAAAAATAGTAACTTATTGCAAAGCTTATGCATATTTGAAATAGCAGTGGCTTTTCGTATGATGCGTTGTTGGGTGTCGAAGAAGTTGTTGAATTCGGTGTTGTAGTCTCTTTCGCAACATTTTCAGAATCTTTTACATCTGTAGATGTAATCGTTTCTTGGTCGGTAGAATCAGTAGTTGAATCAATTGTCGTTGCTTTATTAATTTCTGACCACGTTGTTGATTCAGTTGTTGTTTGTTCATCAATTTCTGACCACGATACTGATTCGGTTGTCGTATCTTCATCAGTTTCTGACCATGTTCTTGATTCAGATGTTGTTTCTTCATCAATTTCTGACCACGTCGTTGTCTCCATCGTCGTATTCTCATCAATTTCAGTCGATCTCGTCAATTCCATGGAATCTGTCGTAGTGATTTCCGTACTTTCTAATTCAGCTTGTTCGGTTGTTGTGTTTTCTTCATGATTAAGTAAGGATTTCAACACTAATCCAGCGTTCGGTAAGAGATCGATATCGTCTCCGGACACAATGGATCTGATGTCAAGAAATATATGTGATAAATTAATGCAAATGTAAATTCCATCGATTATCGGACGAAATTTTGATTTCAAAATCAAAATTTTGATGCTTACCCATTAGTTAGATCTTCACTCGTGGATAAAACTGCATCGAAATAGTCATCTAAATCAGGATACGATTCGGTTATATTGACTTCCTGTTGGTCGTCTGCCAAATTAATTATAACCACGTAGACCGGATGATCCGGCAAAGTTCTTGAAACATAAAAATTCTTGTCATTGGCTTTCAGTCTGATGAAGCAAAAATAAATGTTTAGCATGATACAATGAAAAAAATGACACCGACAGTAGTCGAAGTGCGGTCGGTGTATGGCTCAGCGGTAAAAATGAATAATATTATAATAACGATCAATATTATGGAAAAAAATTCTTAGATTGCGAAACTTGATCCAAGCCATTCAGCAGATAATATCTTTCAATTATTTTTTGGTTCTTACGATTGGTTTATTACAATTCATTCATCAGATTACATTGGGGCTCTTATGATTTTTAATTGAAAAATTGTTTTGCAATTGACGTACTAACCTGCGCAATAAAAGAACCGCGTCACCGTTCGAAGATTGAAGATTCCAGTCACCCCGTTCAAAAACTGGATCCTTCCTCAATTCAGCCAGTTTTCTGTACACGTTCAAGTGACTATTCGGATCCTGAAGTTGATCCTCTATATTTGTGTCAATTTCATTCTCCCCATCATCGTGAATGCTTTTATTTCGGGAGTTTCCTTTGGAATTTGAGTCACCCCATTGCATTGACACTCGCAACACAGAGTCTCCAGTATTAAAAGGGAGTTCATTTGCAGTTTCATTGTTAGATGACGTATTTGCAATTTGCTCTGACGTTATGTCTTTCATTCCAATTTCGTCACCATAATAAGTGATCGCCTGACCAGGTAAAAGCATTATTAACATGTGAAGTACATTAAGTCTGGCCGACGTGACCCTCGACGCTATCCGGAAGTTTATTTCGTCATTCGAGAGCTAAAATGGCAACAAAAATAAACGTAGTAAGAAAATTAGACCCTTCTAAGAATTAAAGTTTTACTTTCTGATAGAAGAAGCTTTATTCTTGTGACAAAATTTCTTCTGGCGATTTTCTTATCAATACTCTCCAAATAAGCCGAATCGAAAAATGAGAATAAAATGAAATATTCATTTTATTTGAATTCCAAGATTAAAATTCCGACATCTCCTAATAGAGACTATCAATCAAGTTAAAATTTGACACATACGTGGAGTAAGTGAAGACGTTTGATTGTGGACGGTTTTAAACAAAATCAAATATCAAATGAATTTTTTTACAATTCTTAATTTAACTATTAATAATACTAAACTTGAACCACGAATACGATTTTTAATCGTCGATTGGAGAAATAATTTATGTACGGTTGAGTAGTTAGAACCTGATAGGGAATTGAAATAATTTGTGTATGAATCTGTTATTTTTACCATCCAATTGGTGGTTGCGTTTGCAGGTATTAGGTCAAGCCACTCTTCAATCCCGTTCTCAAATTCGCTGGCATTGCTACTAGCGACGTCAATATCCGCAGTGAAGAGACAATTTAATGGCAGAATACCTGTCGATGCATTGCCCTCTCCAACGTAATAAGATACTGAGTTGTTTTGCGTGTCACAGGAACCAGCAATCAAGAGTCTAAACGCAAATTCGAAAAATTAACAATATAACTTAAAAACTCTAGCAAAAACGACGATTGTCAATTTTGCCAAAAAAAATAATGACAAATAGAAGTGGCTCTGAGGGAAAATTATGGTATCAGTAACTATAAAATGGGAATTGTTTATTTTTCGTTCGTACGATGAGTTTTTTTTATAGCTGTCACCAGTACCAAATAGTTACCATAACTATATTCATCGTTACTGCAACTATGAGAATCGTTACAGTCATTCTGATCATTTCCGAAAATAAAATTATGTGCAAAAAATAATTCTCACTCAGTGCTATTTTTTGTTGTTGTCATTTTGACCGTTCTCTTTGGGAAAAATGAAAGTTATCGTCATTGCCAACAATAGGTCAATACAATGCCTTGTAGACTATTGTATCTTCCGTACTTATATCTGTATTTATCTATGTGTACCCACTTGGAGGTTGAATTATTATGTTCAGTCCAATAATCAACGAATCCCCGAATGTGATATAAAAAGTCGATATTGGACTGGAGTCCGAAGGTGTACTGAGGATCTGAGAGGATTGGCTCATCTCGTAGTTCGGGATCTTCAAACAAATAAGGAATTCCGAAGATACGAAAACCGTCGATTTCCTTGTCCAACCAGAATTCGAGTATGCGCTGAAAAAATGTGAAACAATTCATTAATCAGTGCGGATCGGTTAAGAATTTCTTTATCGAAACCACACGCAAAACTTACTTCCCTTTGGAAATGGAAATTCTTTGGATCTGTGACTCATTTATGACTGATCTATGATTAATCTGTGACAGAAGTCTAACTGATCTATTATTCATCCATGATTGATCAATGACAGAATGCTAATTGATCTGTCATTGGTCTCTAACAGAAGTCTAACTGATTTATGATTTAGAATATTTAGACATGATTGGTCTATGACCGGTTTGTGACAAATATGTTACCATACAGAAAATTCCTGGCCCAGAAATAATATTTTTCCAAGGCCGAAAAAGTTCATGGACGCTTGTAATCAACAAAGTCATGATCGTTTCATTACCATTATCTCCTGGCGAACATCAGCATTGTGGAAATTCAAATCCGGTTCGGATTCGTGATTCTTGTGATAATACCACTGATCTCTCTCTTCGTTCCACGTCCACGCCGAATCGTCACCGTCATCCCAGCCACTCAACTTGGTGAAATAAAAACGGTTCACTATAAGTCATCGAATCACAGTAGATACGTCATTAAATATGTTTTATGCTGAAGCGGCAAAATGTAATGTCTACCCAGTTGTTGGGTGGTATTCTCGTCCCATTTTCAGACGTGGTACCATTGGCCCAAACGTAATAGTCTGTATACGGGTCAATCCGGTCGATCGAAGCCACGAACCAACTATGTTTATCACTCGAGTGATTAGGTATGATGTCCATAATGATTTTCATATCTGTCGATCAATAAATCATTATTATTATTAGCATTTTTATCGCTCAGGGTTTTGGTGTTAAGGTGAACGGACAGCTAACGTCATAAGTCATAAGGAAAAATATCTGCAGATGATATCGTTAATAAAATTGTTCAGAAAATCTTAAGCTGAAAACTCTCACATTTGAAGCTCATTAAGTACCTGTCAAACATTATGATTTCGCTATTTTGTGAAGACATAGAGTGCACCAAAATGGTGTGAGGTAGAAAGTAAACATTTTCACTTGTCGTAGCTTACCGACAAGAGAAATCAGAGAATAAAAACATACCACGCTTGTGTATCTCATTGACCAGTTCGTCAAAGTCCTCGAAATTTCCGAAGATAGGGTGAATATCTCTGTAGTCCATTACATCGTAGCCCGCATCGATAAAAGGCGATGGATAAATCGGTTTTAGACATATTGTTTGGACTCCAAGAGCTTCGATATAATCGAGACGATCTTTTATACCTGTTTTAAAGATTCAGGTATTAATTGCAACAACAAGGGGTCGTTTAGACTATGAGGTGAATTAGCAATTGAACAAGGTTGAAATTGAAGATTCACAGTCTTCGAAAAATGTTAGTAGATTGTAATAATGCAGCTGAAAGTCATGAGAAGGAGAAGTGCTAACGTTTGCGGGTCAAGATCAATAATATTTTCTCAGTATTTCAAAAAATTGTCTGGACATCATGTAGAAGAATTAATACTATAGGGCAGAGCGCGAGGTAAACCATTCTTAAAATTTGATGTACATAGTGTCAAGAAATCTGAAAAGTCTTAGAAAATCTAGAAATCCTCCAAGATCCTTGAAATCTCATGTATTCTGTTGGAACCCGGAATTACATGATTACCCGGAATTTTGTGATTACCCGAAATTCCGTAATTATCCGGAATTTCGTAATTACCCGGAATTCCGTAATTACACGGAATTCCGTGATTATCCGGAATTTCGTAATTACCCGGAATTTCGTAATTACCCGGAATTCCGTGATTATCCGGAATTCCGTGATTACCCGAAATTACTAATTGCTCGGAATTTCTTGATTATTCGAAATTGATTACTCAGAGTTCCTTCAGAATATCGCCACTGATATCCCGGGTTATTCAGGTGACCCAGAACTTTAATGTTAACCAGAATTCTCTGATTATTCAGAGCTTACGGATTACCCAGTATTACCGGATTACCCACATTCGCCCAATTACCCAGAATTCCCGGTTCATACCGATTTTCCGAATTACAGAGACATCCTGGATTTCCTAGGACATATTTCCAGAGACATTCCTCACAATTCTTGAATTTCCAAATTACCCAGGATTCTTGCATTCCCACATTATCCAGAATTCTCCATTCTCTAAATTTCCCAAGATTCTTGAATTTTCCAGTTTCCCAGAATTCGTAAATTTTCAAATTGCCCAGAATTCATGAATGTCTAAATTATCCAGCATTCTAGATTTCCAAATTACCTAATATTTCTAGACCTTCAAATAACTCTGATTTCGCGGACTTTCTACAATTCCTGAGTAATTCCCGCTTGTCAAGCATGATCATGAGTGGAAACAAAAGATGATTGGGCATAAGAACAAATGATAATTACGCGCGGTAACGAAAAACCGACCGCATAAAAAACTGGTAGAAATCCATCACTCCACAAACCTTGCAGATCTCCGTGTCCATCACCGTCACTATCCCGAAAACCACCTGGGGATATTTCATAGATGATGCTCGTCTCCCACCATTCACCATTATCGAAAAAATCACCGAATCCCGAACATTGTCTTCCCAGCACAAAAAAAAAAGTCACGAAAATAAAGGAGATATCACTCGTCGCCCAAGATCCCGACATGTTGACCACGAGTATAATGAGTGGAAACGACGGCTAATCGCTTCTAGCCAGCCTTTTTATACATTTTGGCATCTACGCTGCTTTTATGTGTTACTTGTAAATTGTAACGGTAAATGGTAAGTGAACGGAAGTTAGATACATACATAAAGAGCGTTGCATATTCGACTTATCGACGCAAACAGCACTTGCACTAAATGTGTTACTCAAGAATTCGCGAAAACAATGGTTGATGCTATTTAAAGATATCGTAAAAGATAATTGTAAACAAAGCACTAATTTCGTATCACGTTAACAACACTACGACAATACTTTGTGTCGACTCTAAAGAACGGCCTAAATAGCAGTGTTCGTATTAAGCGGAGATTGACTCAGAACCGAGTCAAGGTATGATCGTCGCCCTGCTACGAACTGCTTACTACCTGCACCAATAAAGGAGCTTCAATGCCAAACCTCTTGCCGGCCGATGTCTTTCGAAATTTGGCATTATGCCTGACAAAGAAAATGTGACGTGCGAGACCGATATTCTCTGTAGGTATGTATGTGACACATCTATATGACATTTTAACTGATGCGCCATATGAACATTGTATTGATGTTTCATTTTGACGGGGATTCCGGTTTTTTATTCGATATTTTTGCTTCACCATAGAGGAAGCTTTGTTTACATGACATTTTTTGATACTGAGATATATATGTCAGGACGCTCAGAAAAAAAATGCCTCGGAGAATCGACGGTAGAGTTACGAGTTGGCGCGAACCCATCGAATCACTCGAACATTGTATTGATGTTTTATTTTGACGAGGATTCCGTTTTTTTATTCGATATTTTTGCTTCACCATAGAGGAAGCTTTGTTTACATGGAATTTTTTGATATCGAGATATATATGTCAGGACGCTCTGAAAAAAATGCCTCGGAGAACCGACGGTAGAGTTACGAGTTGGCGCGAACCCATCGAATCACTCGATCGACGAAGAAGTAGCTGTTTTATCCGAATTATTCTTGAAAAAGTGTAGGCGTGGCTAAAAATTTCTCATAACTTCTTATCTTTATTACAAATTTCTGCAAATTTCGTACATAAAATATTTTGAAAATGTTTCATCATTTTTTCGTTTTTCGAATGTGAACGAATATAGTTAAAAATTTTCTTTTTTAATAAAATTACATCCGAAAAGCTTGCTTAAATTTATTATTTAGTCGATAATGACGTTAATGTTGATGCGACTATAAATGAAATATAATAATGAAAAAAACATTTATTATTCGTAGAGTTACTCGCCGAAGAGAAAAAAAAAAATGTCAGATTTAGTGAAGTCTTAAGTGCATTCACATGGAGTTGATAATAAAATAAAAATAATTCGTGTTTATCGATATCCAATAATAACATGACGATTACGACATATAATAAACGTATATACGACATATTATAAACGTTTCCGTGCGCTAACCGGATGTCACACAACCTGAGCGCAGCGAACCTACAGTCGTAACGGCTCAACCCTGTTCCCCGGACCAATCACGACACTGTGACGGCCCGTAGCCATAAAACAGAAGAAGAAGAAGAACCCTGTTCCCTCCCCCCTCGTGCCGAGCAGAGCTCGTAGAAAAAAGACATTCAGTAGAAGTGCATCGACACACAACAAAACGCGTTATGCGGATGACAACTGATTTGCGAATACCTTCGCAATCACTTGAGAATCCATCGTTAACTTGGACTATATCGGGTGTTTCTTACGTTAGGCAGTGAAAGAAGAAAGAAAAAAGTTTTCAAAGTGATAGAAGTGATAGAAGATAGTGTTTATTTTATAGTGCATGTTTTCGAAAAAAACAATGGACACCTTCACTACGAAATCGTCAGGTATTGTACACGGATTGGTGAAGGATCAAGGAAAAAGTAACCTGCAAAAGGCGAAATCGTTAATCGAACATCTACCGATGCCGGATCACCGTTATGCTGTACATGAGGTAAGTGACATGTAATATTTTTGCATGGAATACATTCCTTGATATAGTAATAAGTACAAGCGCACATTCGCTTTTATCTGAATATTTGCAGTGTATTAATATCTTGGCGTTCAGATGTGTCCATTGTGTGTAACTTTGAAGATATATTTTGTTGGTTCTTTCCAAGGATATAGAAAAGTATCGAATAATTAACATTTCGAGAAGCCGAGATATTAATTATTTATTTTAAACTAGGACTTTCCAAGTGAATTTTTGGGTGGGGATGTGAATTTTGTTTTGTTTCCATCTCGCTGGAAATTTTTTGTATAACTGTAGGGCTTGGCGCATCGTTTCTTCTACCAGCTTTTAGGACTACCTCAGGTATTTTTTTATTAAGTTTGCTTATGACAATGCTTGGCACATCGGTCGGCAGTAGTCGTTTGTACCGCGTCTCTTGATATAAAAGTTGATTTGCCGACAACAGCGGACGCGCGGTCAGCGTGTCGCTTTGGCGGTCCCCAGAGTTAAGCGGCATTGTTTGCGGCCATAACTTGGATGGGTGACCGCTTAGCCGCGCACTGGTTTACTAGTTAATTGTTGAGCGGGAAGCAGTTTTTCTGAGTTTCTAATGTATTGAATACAGTAGAAAATCTTTAGTGCATTAGAAATAGTGACTGCGGACAACACTTTAGAGTGTTCTCGAGGAATGAAATGGGAAATAAGGGGGAGTGAACAGTAAAAGCCAATTGGCGTACTTGCGGAATAACCAATAACAAAAAATGTTATTATAAATTTATTGGAATTCCATTCCAATAAATTTACTTGTTTTTATACTTTACCTGAATTCTGAAAAAAGGAAAAAAAATTGTTAATTAATTTCCGGTCTGCAGACTAATCACAGTTATTATGCAATCATAATTTATATTTACTAAAGGATTAATAAAAGGATTTACACGTGTAACCAACATTTAATGTATGTATATTTTGCACTTTCGATTCAATTACAATTAATTGATTCATTTAGACGTTCGCCTTTTCCATATTCTCAACCCATTAATAATAATAATAATGATAATAATAATATTCCTCAACATTCGGCCACCGCGGCCCCGACGACGCCGATAAGAGCTTTATATTATCCCTCAACGGCTATGGCTAACTACGTCTGGGGATTTACGCGACGGTGAGACTTCACAGCATTAATTAACACTTTTTTTTTTTAAATTTCTCCCTGTCTCCCTTTTTGCGCAGCAGCGAATCATTCGTATATGTAATGGGATAACGGGAGCGTTATTTTTTTCCCTGCGCTCCCTACGCGGAACGGTGTGAAAATTTTTAGAATGCGTTTATCGTCGGCGCTTGCAAATAGCGAGCAGGGATTTACAATATTAAATATATCAATAATCGATGCAGGTGTAGAACATGATTCGATCGCATTTGAAAATGCGGTTAATAGATTTTGTCTGATCTCATCAGGTTTCAAAATACCGCAAAGAATAATCATAATAATGGGCAATGGTTAACTTTCCTCATTTTCTATATTTTACGCCGGCAACGTTCGTGAAGATTTTTAGATTTCTGCCAGCCCTCAATTATTTTAACACTTTATTTTTATTATTATTTTAACAATTTTATTTTGATGGTTTTTAGGTTTTTTATTTCGGACGGTGAACTTTGTTACAGGATTGTAGAGGTATTTTTGGAGGTTTTTTGATTGAGAGCTCACGAATTATGTCCATCCCACGAACGCGCTACTTTTTATTTTTTCACAGCTGCTGCTAATCGATGTCAATTGCTCGGCCAGTCCAACGAGATGCATTGTTACAAAAACAGAGATATACTATATGCAGTTTTCTGTATGTATATATTTATAAATATATATACACAGATATATATTTGAGTGATTTTTAATAAAACTGACATACTTATGAATTTCATCGTTTCGGGTCAAATTGTATCTTTGGAATCTGTTAGTTTATTTTTCGAAGCGTTTTTTCAAACACCACCACCAGAAAATTTAGTACATTAATCTGTTGCCAAGATATAAAAAGTTATCGGAAGTTTATCTTAGTTTTCAATAAAAAAAAACTTAGGCAATAAAAATAAATATTTTTATTGACTTTAAACAAAGTGTGAGAAATAGATTTATAAATCGGGGCCAGAATATAAAAATCGCAGGTCATTAATTCCTAACATAGAGTTACAGTTTCACCAAATTTGATGAGATTCATGAGTCTGTCAGATCTTAAAAAACGACGCATTTATATATATATATAATAAAGATCATAAGTTGAATTCGTTGTTATGACGCGTAACATATATTTTGTACAGACTAAAAGATGACGTATGTTTTCGAACCTAAAAGGCCACAGCTGAGAAGCACGAAAAAAAAAAAAAATGAAATAAACAAAATCCGATAGAAATAAATGAAAACCCGGAAGGAGGGAAAAAGCGTGAAAAAATATATAAATGTTGCTAATCGATGAATTTAGGGCGGCAAAATGCCGGGAAGTTTTTTTTCTTTGCGGAAGGAAGCGCAAATCTATCAGCGAGAATAATCCTCGGCAGTGCGAGCGATTTTGTGCCTGCGTGGATCACGCACGGTGGCATAAGCCGCGATTTACGCGGTCAGTACGTATTCCGATAACAGAGAGAAAGAGAGAGAGAGAGAGAGAGAGATCTTGCAATAAGTTCAATGACGATTGAATGACAGTTCTGAAATATTTCATGGTGAAAAATATAAATTTTAACTCGTGATTAAAGTTTAAATAATCGTTATCGAGTATTTAAAATAACGGCTTCGATTGTAATTTATGTTTCGAAAAGTTAAAATTCCAGGTTTCATCCAACAATCAGAACTTGATTAGGAACTGTGACCATTGCCTTATTAAAAAAAGTAGTCCTTTAATGATGGGGAAATGATATCGGTTTCGTAACTAAATAAAAGAAATCATACCTCCCAATTTTAATCCCAGCATGTGCCAAGTCGCGATCCGCGATTCTATTTACAATCGAGGAAAATATATATGGGGTATTCCACGACAAGTCGGCAGGATTGATTCGTTATTTCATTTTGAAAGAAGAATCATTCGTAATCATACAAAATATTTCATGCTCAATTTTTTCCGGTTTTATTGCAAGTGAAAAATTTAATGCAATTAAATTTCAACGATTAATTCAGCCAAATAATTGAAGAAAAACCGCTTAACGCTTAAACTTTTTAATTGTTGTTAAAACATGTTCTGGTTACCGTGACAAAACATGAATTAAACATTAATAAAATAAATGGCCATTGAATTTTTGGCTTAGAATGCCCCATATGTATTTATTTACATATGTTATCCTGATTTATACATGTCGCTGAATCACAACATTGTGGGGTCACATAATTCAATGTGAATACGCGGAAAATATATATGGGACATTCCACGACAAGTCAACGAGGCAAAACCGTTTCATTATTTTTTTTAACATTAAAAAAATCATCCTCAAACGTACCAAAAGTTTTATATTTAATTTTTTTCCTGATATACTACAGTTACGAAAAATTCGTTTTTTCAAAAGAAAAATTTCTGAAAAATTGAATGAAAATCGTACTGGCAATTTTTTGCAGCAAGAACATGTTTTGATTATCGTGACCGTTTCATAAAATGAATAAATAAATAAATTGGAACACCGTACTTTTGGCTTGGAATGCCCCATATGTATATATTTACATACATGTCATTTCGATTTGTACATGTCACGGATTCGCATCATGTATACATCACAACATTGTTCGGTCACATAATTGAATGTGAATACTCGTTAGTTGGGGCCGAAATGAATAAGCGCAGCTATTAACATGTTGTACACTGCTATTACATGTACGCCGACTCATATATCTACAGTATAACATATACTCACTATGCAATAACACAACAATGTATATACACATACTATCTAGTGGCAACATTTTTTTTTTGTATCACTGACAGTACAAAACTCATTCAATGTGCATCTTTCGTCTCATTCAACTTTTCCGTTTTATGATCTTTTCGTATGTTTCGCAACAATGCTGCAATAATTATCATACTCGTCTTTATAATATCATTATTCCGTTAACACCTCTCGTTTTATCCGGCGTATATATATAACATGTATCGTAAACTTTAGAAACGTGCTTAGGTAACACAGTGATTACGTTTTAACTGGCTAAGATCGACGTTACATTAAACGTCGTGTCTTCTCCATTTTTTGTATTCATTATAATATTTTTTTCTTTGAATACTGTTACTAGATTCTGTTTATCAGAAATAATTGCATATTATTTTCATCAGTGCTTGATATATCGACGACTGGCCCTCGCTAAAAGTTACCTGCGGAATTGTTGCAACAATTAATTATTTTCTTATCTTTCGAGATTTTTAAACAATCGAACTAGCGAATGGACAGGTCGCTGATATATCGTCACACTGTATTTAAATCGTTCGGTTCCTTTAGTTCGCACTACTAATATTTTTTAGGATGTAAAGAGAGTAAAGAGGATAGATTTGGAAAAATTTTACTTTTACTTCAGTATAGTGATATATGTATAATGGGTAATAGTAGTGTATATAGAGTACGATTTTATTCATTCGGTAAAGTGAATAGAAATTTCTTTTTTTTTTTTTTTGAGAGTATATATACAAAAATGGTGGTGGCCAGCCCCACGAGTTTTTGGTGGTATCATCGTGAGAAGTTATATCCGAAAACCAAGCGCAACGAGTACTGACTTTTCATTATTAAGGAGTCTCGAAAAAAAGTTTATAATTAAAAATTTTCTTAGAAAAAACTTGGTGCCTATTTTTTTGCCCATCAAGGTTTTTAAGAATATTTTTGGATTCGCTACTACATTGAACGATATTTTTGTACCTTACACTAAGTTACGTAAAATTAAAAAAATTAAAGATTAATAAAAATTTTGCTATTTTTTTCAAGATTCTATATATTATTCATTTATTTTCGAGGTGTTTTTTAAACAAACAGTTGAAATACTTAAATTTCCCGCCAGGGTTGATTATATTTTGAGAAAGAATTGTTTAAATTATCATTTTCTAAAATAATAGCTATTCGAAATAGTGGTGACATTTTTTTGAAAATGAATAAATGCGATTATTACATAGTAAGGACAATCAAACAAGCGATTGATTCTTCGGTGCTTGTTAAATTTTATGTGGAGGTAAAACATTATAGTTCAATGAGGTAACAATTTTTTTTTTCTGACACTTCCTAATAATAACTCCCGTTCGCACTTGGAGTTTGTGCGTGAAACATTGAAATGATATTGTTTAAAATTCGTCTGATTATAAACGTGTACTAAACCTCGATTAGTTCGAATAAACTTAAATTGACTATTATCATAAGACGAAACAAAAACGTTGCAACGAAAATGGCTTAGCCAAATATCATTAGATTTTTTTTTCAACAATTCACGCACAGAAATCGCACGCAATACTTACTGTCAAACAAATGATAGTTGGTCCGAATCTTTATTTTTTTTAGCTACTGTTTGGTCATTTCGCGATCCTGCATTGTTAGCAAACAACTTTCACGATACTACATTGTGTATAAAGAAAATCACATACAAATTCTCCTACTCGATACGCACTGATTATTACGCATACCGATTATTGAATTTAATATGTTTCGTTCTCAGTCATTCAAACCGCAACGATGGCGTCTTTTACCTTTTGTAAGCTACAACACTATTTTGCCGCCAGAAACGACGGAGTTTAGAACAACATAATTATTCTTCAGACTTTCCGTTAGTCGATCGTCACTTAACTGGCATTTTGAGAGAATAATCGACTTATAGGATACTTGGTCCGTTTTTCACGAAGAAGTAAAGAATACGAAAACTACAAAAACCTAATCTGTTTAACGCGGATTTGAGAGTCCAACACACATGCATTTTCAACGAAAAAAAAGAGTGATTAGATTTATCGTATGATTTTCCACTTTTATTATTGATAATAATAATTTTTTCAAGTAGGTAATAAATTAGTGGAAAAATAATTATTGAACCAACTTTTAGATGCCTTATGGAATTTGTCGGTTTTTCTCGAATATAATTTTGTTGAAGTTCTTCTTTGGCATATTTATCTTTATTTTTGAGAAACGTTAAAAAATTTACGAATTTGGATATGCTTTTCTAGGAAGATTTAATGTTACACCTAAAAATTTTCCGGATTAATTAATATAAATATTTCGTTCTTCTTCATTGCCGTAATTTTTTTAGAACCCCCGTTTGTCGAAACTTTCAATAAAATTAACATTTTCTTTGTAAATGTATGTGTGATGCATTCTTCAATTTTAAGCTTTGTCGTTTTTCACATAAAGGGGCTGGCCAGCCTTGGAACGAATGACGAAGAGTCCTCGAAAAAGCGGCAAAAGTATGTGATACAATTAGCTTTATCCTGGAAAGTTATCTGTCTTTTTTATGAATTTTTTTTTTTACTTTCCAAAGGTCTCGAGCAAGAGACATAGTGTGTGTGAGTATTCGTGTATTTATGTATTTATGTATTTATGTGTATGTATACATGCGTATTCATCTATGTATATACTTATGTATTCGTGTGTGTATGTATGTGTATTTATCAATGTATATATTTATGTGTATGTGACTTTGTATGTGTCTGTTAACACTATGATATAGCTTTTATTAATTGCATGTAAATAGCCAATATCAATATGCACCTCTCACTTCTTATTTACTGAATAGTTCGGTCAGAATACTGCATACTATTCCTTAAATTATTATTTTCTCTACAAATCCACTCGCAATCTCTTCTAGTTGTCTTTCTAAAAGACTTACATTATACAAGCTACATTACACTAATATTTATTACTTAAGTAATATTATAGTTAATGTTTCCTTTTTGGTTTCAACGCTATGTGGCAAGCGCAAATATACGAACAATAACATTATTTCATTCTCACTTTAGTGGAAGAGGCGTATGCTCCAACTCTGAAGCTGTATAATAATAATATCTCGAAAGGGACGACGCTAAACGCCATTTATTGTTACGTTATTTTCTCCGAAAAAGTTTGTAGCATGCGGAGAAAATGCACAACTTGGCAAACTTATCGCAGTTTTAGCGATTATTCAAGTTCCAACGGTTCCGACAATTTGTGTCTGGATCTAACGTTTGTTTTCTTTGGTTTATCGACTACGTTAACGAGAGTCTTAGTTGCGACGAATGGCCGCCAGAGGGACTCAGAAGTGCGCGAGAGATACATTTTCAACACATTTTTCTCGGGCACCGATATTGCCACAAATTTCGAAATTTTTGGGCTTATTTTTTGCCACTTTTACGCTGCGAGGCGAATCATTTTGACGCTATTCTGAATATCTGGGGCTCAGAAAAATGCATTTAAAGTTTTGAGGTGGAGTCGTCGATTCCAACAGTCACCGAAAGATGGAGATGTCATCGTCGGTTTCAAGCTTGTTATGCGACGGTTTCAGATTCGTCACAAAATTGTGGAGAAAAATTGTTGTTTTTTGTGAAGTTATGATTCATAGAAGACGTTGAATTTAGAATACAAGCGAAGTATACGAGAAACTATCTTTGTTACCGATTGAGTCTTCAGTCGCTTCTTACTCAGTTCACGATTGAAAATCTACAGAGTAGAATTCTGCCAAACGCAGAATTTAGTGTTCAGCCTCTGGTGACACTTTAAAAAAAGGGCAACAGGGTGACGAACCAATAGGAAACTAAAGTAGAACCCCACCGATCAAAATCCTTGTATTTTTTCTAACCAACACCATAAATGATTTTAAATATTCAAAAAACGCTCTTATCTTCTACGAGCCATGTTGTCATATTTGTATTTCAATTGAATGAAGAATCAATTAAGTCTTTTTTTTCTCACTGTACAATGATCAGAATAAAAATACGTGCGTTCAAAAATTCCATGTTTCATTATGGTTTTTTTTTCTGCTTAACTCGATGTAGATTGAATAATAGTCGCATCTTGAAACTTTTCACGAAAAAGTCGGTTATATTTCCAGATTTTCCAAACATCCCAACAAAATGGCCACCCTGAAGATAAAATGGTAGAAATTCGATGACTGTATGAAACGCCTGTCCATTTTTTTTGTATCGAAAGAGACGCACTTAAGTTCTTGGGGGGGATGCATCATGAAGAGAGCGAAGTTTGGAGAAAATTAAGAGGCTTATGTAGTCCCCCCCCCCCCTCCCCCCCTCCCCCCGGCTGCTAATTTGCCTGTATTTTGATATCTCGGCACCACTGTAAAATGGGAACAAGAGACGAATAGGTTTGGGACATTTGTCCGTTTATACTATCGAACGACGGAAACCTCGGAACGTCCGTGATCTCGTTTACGCGGTTTATCACTTTAACGCTTTGCTAGTTGAGTGTCTGTACGTTCTATCAATATGTAAGTTATACTCTTTCACTTGGAACGTCGATGATTATTAATATTAAAATAGTTATCTTCTGTCGCGATTTCTCTGACGAAAAATTACTTTTTTTTTTTTCAGCAATGGCTGATGACAGTTTTTTTTTTAACTTTTTAAATTTCGTTGAACAGAGCTTGTATCTCTCGCTAGTTAAGTGCCCGATGATCGAACTTGTTTTGTTTTGATCGCGACCAAAATCATTGGCTTTATTTCCTCACTTTCAACCAAATACTTTGACTCTCTATTGAATTGCTGATTATTGGCGTTTGCAAAATTTAATCAAGGCATGAGCCAACATTTTTCAAGAAGTACATCATCTAGCGTCATACATCGCGAATTTATGTCAATACCGTTTTTATATGGTAATTAGTTAATTACGTACAGTGATGCAACGATGGAAGTCATTTTAGCAGAATATAATTTTATGTGTTACCTAATTCTGACAAAATTATAGCTATTCCGCTGACGTCATTATCATTTCAATAAAATAATGGCGATTTTTCTAGAATCATGATAATTTTGGGAAATGATTGCTTTTTGTTATAATCACGATTATTCTGCAAAAAAATATACCGTTTTGAAAAAAAGCGAGGTTTACATGATACATTATTTTCATAGAATAATGATGAGACTGACAAAATTATTGTCATATAGACAAAATGATCATAACATTGACAAAATGACACACCTCCGAAATGATGGTCACATTGTCAACATCATGGTCATACCGTCAAAATGATAATCATATTGACAAAATGATGATCATACCGCCAAAATGATAGTCACATTGATAAAATGATGCCCATATTGACAAAAAGATCGTTATATTGACAAAATGATGACTTCCCTGCTGAAATGATCATCATGTGGCTTACATAATAGCCGTTTTTCAAGAATCATGTTGATGATCATTTTGCTAAAGTTATGATTACTCTCCAAAAATGATAATCGTTATTTAATTCCACTAAAATTACATATTCCATTACTGATTACATGGGTAAATAAATGATTATCATTGTGGTGGCAATAATTTACCGATAAGATGTTATTTTTTGCGAATATGCATGAGTTTACCTTGATTGAAAGCACGTTAGCACATTTTTCATTAATTAATTTACAGCCTGATTTCTGACGCATTGTGTGTGTCCGTCGCTATGCGAGCTTTCTCTTATATGGGTTATCGCAAGCTCAGCCAATAACCCGGATTAGTCCGCAAATGCGCTCGCGGACGTTCGTGAAATGAGATTTAATGATTTGGCGATAAATCATTATTCTGAGACGTTTCGTGCAATTTGAGTTAGGGTTAAATTACTATCTTACATCTTCTATTTTTTTTTCGTAGTGGATAATTAGGGTTTAGCTTAGAGATTTGCGTTCCAAGATTAGAATTTTTTTTGCTTTCTGCTTGTATACGTAAGCTACGAATACACTCACATTCTCGATTAATTTATTATATAGATTCTTATTAAAATCCTTATTTACCCGTACGTGTATAGTGTGTGTATTGGTGTGTTCGGCCTGTTCGAACCTAGTTTTCACATTTACTACGTATCAATGTTGAGTAGTAATCGATTGACTATATATATATTTATCTGTATGTTTTTATGTGTGTGTAGTATTAAATATGACACACTCTCTGTCAGTTTTTCACCTGAATCCCTCAGATGATTCTTATAATCCGCCAAGTTCTACTTGAGGTTATTATCTTGTCGATTTTGGGATGTTCACAAAATGTTATCTACAAATAGGAAGTAAAAAATAAAAATATTTCTCAGCTCGAAAATGTCAAATGTGGGAACAATTTTTTTTTTTGGAAAATTCAGAAAGTCGTCGACGAAAGTTAGTGTTTTGGATTTTCCATTACCAGATTCGGTAAGACGTCAAAAATCAAAGTTAAAATTACCAATTGTAAACTGAAGTATTCGATTCACTTTGGGAATGATATGCAAAAAATCTCAAATTTGGGTTTCTTTCAATTTTAGTATAGTGAAATGAATCATTAAAAAAAAATTAGCACCAAAAATTGAAAGCCAGATCTTTGTCAAATAATTGGTGCAAATACCAATGAACATAATTCTAAAAAATAGAGAATAGGGTAATAAACTCTGACAAATTAAGAGAAATATCAGGAAAACGGTAGTTAAAGTGACGGAAAATGTCTCATACTATTATTAGGATTCATGTATTTTTATTTTCCTCTCGTAAACCGTGGCCAGGCATGCGACCCTCGATCAAAGGCAGTGAAGAACAATGAAAGGTTTTACTTTCGAGCGAAGGCCGCGTGTCCCTTTCCACACACCGGCCAATCGATACACTATTATTATTCACCTCAGGTCGTGCCACAACAATTATGTTTATTAACAATTTTTCGTTTGCTAAATGTCAATGATTTTTTCGTCGGCATCGTGTAGTAAAATATCGGACTTGCCGCCAATTCCCGTTTGATAGTAGGCCCAGAAACTCTGTGACAGTTCGCGGGTCGTTTAACTTCAAGGTTCAAATGTTCATTTAGGATAACATTGAGTGCGTTCATCATTAAGACACAACCGCGCCTAGTAATTTTTTTTTTTTTTTTTTCACCTATATAATATATGTATGTTTAATATAACTACCACATCAGCCCTGATTTCGATCTAATCGTCGTGACTAGAAGCTCCTTAACAACTAATCCCACTTGGAATCTACTTAATACGCGTGATACAAAATTAGCGGATATTCATTCTCTGGCAGACGAAAGTAATTGCACAAACAGTTGGTTACTAAAATATCTTAGAAACTTGTATATCTTAAATTAAATAAATACACTATTAATATACATATATATATATATGTATATATATTTATTTAATATATTAAATATATATATTATATATGTTCATTTTTGCTCTTCATGTCATGTTATAATAAATCTGGTATGCATTGGAACCGCTCTCCAAAGTAACGGCTCAATTAAACCCGTTCATCACTACTCTCTCTCTCTTTCTTTCACTCATTCTCTTTCTCTCTTGTTTCAGGCTTTAAGGCAAATTCCTTATGTTCGTACACGCTGTTACTGCAGATGCACACATTAAAACATACAATATTCGCGCATATTGCATTTACACACGGCGTTACATTGTTTTATTACGTACATTTAATTTATCATTTCATTACGCATCATTTAACATTTTTTTTTTTTACTTAACAATTACCTGAAAAAGTAATTCTTGCCGTGCTGAGAAGATGAAGACTAAGACGAAGAAGAAGAAGAAGAAGAAGAAGAAGAAGAAGATGAAGGAGCGAATGAAGAAGTTGAAGAAGTAGACGAAGAAGGGGAATAAGAGAAAGAAGCATCGACGACGACATCCTTTTTTTTCAGCGATGGTCGCGGTTGTTGATCTTATTGTTGTTGTTGCTGTTGTTTGGATCTCTGTGCTCATTAGTTTTTTTATAATCACGCGCCAAAATTAAGTGCTGACGGTGGTTACGACTTTCGGGCGTTTTCACCGTTGATGTGTCGATAGTGCGATGGCGTTTTTTTATATAGGCCGTCACGGGCGCGGCACGATCAGTTTTAGAAGCCTTGGATAACGCCGTAGGCCTCGAGGGTTGACATGATGAGGTAGAACAGCCAGAGGGAGAAGAGGAACATGGATGTCACGACCTTGGGCATAAATGGACCGCCCAGTTCACCCCCGATGGCCTTGGATCGTCTCAGCATCAGTACCACGATCACCACGCAGGCTTCGGTGCAGAAGAGTGTTACCGAGAACGCCAAGCTGTCGATAACGATATGTTTTAACATTAATTTTTCATTCTATGCGACTTTGCCAGTCAATTTTGAAGACGTCTTCTTAATTCGGATGTCGAAAACGAGGCTATTTTCATGATTAACAAAAGCTAACATTATAGATGTTCATATAAATGGTTTAATAGATTCATTTTCGAAATGCATTAAAATTTTTTTTCATATTTATTTAAGTGACTATTAATACACGAAAACAGTTGTTTAAAAAATGTTCTAAAAAAATTGTAGTTCTGCGCCGTTGCATAAATATCCAAAAGTGGCATATTTTACCCATTTTTATTTAACGAAGGGTGTTCGAAGGGTTTACATTTTAAGTCAGGTTGTTCCGCCCGTAACCGCAGATTTGGTTGGTATTACCAAGTCTAGTTTAAATTTTACTGATCCGAATCTTTGCAAAGATCGATTGTAGCTGCTGAATAAATTAAATTAATTAATAAAGCAGCCCCAATCGACGAATTTTAATTCAAACAAACCGTGGCAAAATTCCGCGATGACCAGTGTTCGAACCGGGAACGCCCCGAATTCCAGCCTGGTGCATTTCCAATTACGCCACGGTGGCCCTATATATATTTTATTCTCCTCTGCTTCGTATTTTTCATTATATACCCTTGATATATTTTATTACCTCGTATCACTAATTTCCAATTATGTGAGATTTTTAACCGGCGAAAAATCATTTTCACAGAATGAATCTGAGAAAACGGTTTTTTATGGAATCTATTTTAATCATTTGGTCATGTAGGCACAGTATAAATTATTTGTCGAGCTAATAAAAAATTTCGTAAGCTGATCAAAAAGTTTGGTCAGCTCAGCAAAAAGTTTATAAGCCTTGCAAACATTTTGTTGAGCTTAACGAAAATCTTGTAAACCTTGGAAAACGATGGCCGAGGACCAAAATGGCGAATGGCCGAAATAGCAAATTTAAAAATAATGAACGTCTGAATCTAATATGGCTATCATTATGAAATACACTGTTTTAGCTTAAAATACATGTTGAACAAGGAAAAAAGTAAATCTAGCAAAACAATTTTAACAAAAATAATAGGCCTAGGAAAAATATTTGGGCTTGTGATTAATGCGAGAAATTTTTTGGAATTATACTTACTTGCCGGGTTTCACCACGAAGTCTCGACCGTGATACCGATGATACATGGCGGCGATACTCCACGCAATGCCGATACCCAGGAAGACGTTTACCGCGTTACTTCCCGTCACGTTACCTACACTGGCATCCGCGTATTTATCCTGGCACGCGGCCACTTTGCTCGCAAATGTGTCTGAAACATAACTCATCATAATTAATGATCATCTTCTTCCGACATTTATTTGTTATTTGTTTATCGAGGAAATTTTTGTCGATAACTTCAAAACTTTAAGAGTTATAAATTTAATTTTTAGGGTTTTCAGGCCGCAGAAACTTAGGTTTATCAACAGGCTTTTAATATTTATTGGATAACGATTTCTCATTCAACTTTAAATCCTCTGAGGGCAGAATTACTGAACATAGGAATTTTCAATCGATTACTTATTTTTGGGTCGGTCAATAAACAATAATAAAAATTCTTTTAAAGAAGCTCCACAAAACAAAACGATTGCGTAAATGTGTAATGTCTACACTGAGAAAATGAGTCGCCAGAGCTTCGTATGAATACATTTTTTGTATTCGTCCCAATTTTCTGTTGATAATTTTTTTAGACACAGCAGCCACCCCTAATTTCACCTGAAATGACCATTGAACCCTCTTATCTAACCTTCCTACGACCGACGTGAATCTCATAAATATTCAGACTTCTGGATCGCTTATTTCAGAATATACGATGAATTCTAGATCATTTACGTCGCTCCTTCTATAAG
This sequence comes from Tromatobia lineatoria, assembly GCA_949699805.1. Lineage (NCBI taxonomy): Eukaryota > Metazoa > Arthropoda > Insecta > Hymenoptera > Ichneumonidae > Tromatobia > Tromatobia lineatoria. The sequence goes on from OX453052.1 coordinate 9,155,652, forward strand.
CGAAGTACCCGCCAAAGTGTCTAGCACATTAGCACCCTCCCGTAGCGTCGCTTAGATTATGCTATGGTATAGGGTGTCCTCCATCGCTTATATCCTCCCCCGCACCTTTTCCTTCATATCATTTCATCGCCTACTATTTTATCACCATCGCCTACGAATTGCGAAGCCAACACGAAAAAAGAGAAAAAAAATTCCGTATTGTGATTGAAGTTTTCTTCTATATCATCACGTGGCCCACTATTTTATCGCCATCACCTACAAATTTCGAAGTGAAGAAATGAAATCTGCATCATGATTTACGTTCTCTAACAGTTATAAATCCGTTGCCCGAAAACGAACTTCCCTTTGTTTCCAGAGTTCGCCCTTTTCTGTTGGCCCTTCAGCTTTGATATATCTGCACTTTGAATGCAATTTATCTTTTTGTCTACAACTTTCACCGTAGTTGTTCGAGGGCTGTCAAAGAAGAATACCGCTAAGGACAAAAGCATCCCCATTGCACTACTTCACAGAATGGCTTATCTTCACCTCTGAAGATATTACCCTTATCGCTGATTGTCGAAAGTTTCCCTACTTTAGATTTACATCATACTTATCTCACTTTCAACACCTCTTTCTATGTTCTTAATTAAGGTGGAACTTGTTCATTTTATTATTTTATTTTTTCCTTACCAGACAGTAATGTCGAAAAGGGAGGACAAATTGAAATAACAAGAAGGTGAAAAAGTGTGGTACCAAAAATAAATAAATAAATCAACACAAAAGGTTGATTTAAACATAAATTTGTTTTTTTTAAATTTCGAATAATCATCAAGGAAAATCGAAAATTTTAGAAGGCAAAACCGTTTTCGCTTTTGAAAATATCACCTTCATCACTAATTGTTAGAAGTTTGCCTCTTCCAGATTGATGTTATATTTGTACCACTATCTACATCTTGGTCTACGTTTCGAATCACGGTGAATCTTATTATTACAGCTAAAACAACGTTAAAAAGTGTGATATCGAAAAGAAAAAAAATGCATCTCAAAACTCAATTTCAATCATAAGAAGAATGCAAAGTTTAGATGGAGCACAAAAACATTTTTCCATCATTCCGAGGTCATTGCCACGTTTGCGTGAATACACGAGAATTTTCTACCAATTAAATATTCCATTATGATGTTTTCATGCAAATGTTGCGGTTTTATATGCAGAGGAAAAAAAATGATAATGAAGAGAGCTTCAACAACACTTTCATAATGTTCCCTCCAAGTATTTAAATACGAATGAGCTCTTTCTTACCGTCAAAACATTTTTTTTAACGCCTCAATGCGTAGTATAGTATGTCAAGGTAAAAAATATGAAAACTACTTGTACTGCCTCGTTTTTCCGCTTTGTCCTTCACGCAGTCGCTATGAAGAGAACGCACCCTGATCCATTTTGGCTTGCACATAGAGAAAGCTTTGTTGAGGACGTACAAAAAGAATGTGGGACAACGTGCAAGGTCTGCACAGCTTTTTTCTTTTTTCGTAATATTTTAAAGCGGCGTTCGCGAAATATTTTAAAGCGACTGAATGGATGTTGTGACACACATTCGTTCATCCGTACTTCGTACATAAATCCTATACTCTTTGACATTTACGCAGTTTCTGGCATTTCTGACATATACGATTTTTTTTACCTATAGTACATTTGTATCTGTTACTATTTCTATCCTTGGAATTCAATAAATCTCCAAAAGCTGTTAGACTCCGAATTTAATAAATGTGCAAATTTTTGGTGCTCACTTCTTGTCATGATTTAATTCACTAGAATAACGAGAAACCCCAAATTTGAGTTTTTGCTTTTTATTTCTCAAGCCAATCGCTTACTTTAGTTCGTAAGTGAAAAATTAAACTTCAATTCTAACGTATTATCAAATCAGATTAGAAAAATCAAAGATACTATTATTCGTCGGAAATTCCTTGAATCTTCCATTAAAAAATGTAGGGTGAGCATCGAAAAAGGCTTTCCAAATCTTTTTGAAACTCGTTCACCTTGAAAATGTCGTCAAATGGTGAAAAAAGTCAGTATAGTGAAATGAATCATGACAAAAAATCTGCACCACAAACGTGAAGACCAGATCTTTGTCCGGTAGTTGGTAAAATGACTCACGTAAGCCAAAAAAGAATTTGTCAAATTTCAAAAAAGCAACAGGAAAAAAATGTGAATAGAACGTGTTGTTATTGTAAATTTTGTATACATATCCACCATTTTGTGAGGTGAAAGATAATCGCGGTGAATAGAATTCTGAACAGTACTCGACGTGAAGTGGAGAACCCTGCTCAGCGAAACAGCCCTTTGTCAGTGTCAAGAAGGGCAATATCAAATCCATAATCAGAGGAGCTTATATGCTTCCTGCATCATGTCCTACTCCAGCATACGTCGACAATATTGTCGCTACTACGGTGAGGCAGAGCCACGATTTAGCTACGAGATAATAATCCTGATGGGTAACCAAAAACATTGCACATCATGGGTAGGATTAGTTTTTCCGTGAAAAAATTTGTTATTGAGTTATTTGTTGATGGATGGTCAGTTTAGAAATGAATCTAACTTATCGAATGGTACAGATACTCATGGCTATACACTGGATTCTGTATTTGAATACTCGTAGAAACTTGTTTTTTGGCATTGCTGATTGATGGAGATACTTAGTAAGGTAAACGGCCCAGTTTTTTACACTGACGCACTTTCTGACACCGACTGTACATTTTTAATTAAATAGTAGATAAAATGAAATTCAATTTAAAACGACATTAAGGATACTGCATTTATAAAGTATTATTCAGTAAAATATTATGTATGTGATGAAATCGACACTACTAAATATTCGTATGTGATGAAATCCACACTACTAAATATTCGTATGTGACGAAATCCACACTGCTAAATATTCGTATGTAATGAAATCCACACTACTAAATATTCGTATGTGATGGAATCCACACTACTAAATATTCGTATGTGATGAAATTCACACTACTAAATATTCGTATGTGACGAAATCCACACTGCTAAATATTCGTATGTGATGAAATCCACACTACTAAATATTCGTATGTGATGAAATCCACACTACTGAATATTCGTATGTGACGAAATCCACACTCCTAAATATTCGTATGTGACGAAATCCACACTGCTAAATATTCGTATGTGATAAAATCCACACTACTAAATATTCGTATGTGATGAAATCCACACTACTAAATATTCGTATGTGATGAAATCCACACTAATAAATATTCGTATGTGATGAAATCCACACTAATAAATATTCGTATGTGATGAAATCCACACTACTAAATATTCGTATGTGATGAAATCCACACCACTAAATATTCGTATGTGATGAAATCCACACTACTAAATATTCGTATGTGGTAAAATCCACACTACTAAATATTCGTATGTGATAAAATCCACACTACTAAATATTCGTATGTGGTAAAATCCACACTACTAAATATTCGTATGTGATAAAATCCACACTACTAAATATTCGTATGTGATAAAATCCACACTACTAAATATTCGTATGTGACCGCCCTTAGACACTGCTGTGTCCTACTTCAGATCTCCCATCCCTTCGCATAGTCAACTATATTCCTCTTTGGTCAACTCTGAAATTCTCTTTCATAAACAACTTCAGACCTCTCGAATAGTGATGTAAGGTGCACAATGTAATCACTTGTGCTGAATAACATTGCTGGGGGGGAAAAATAGCTGGGCAACGACAAAGTCTCATACACAAGACATACGACCTACGACTTTAGTTATACACTTGCTGTTGACAATCGCTTCGGCACAGCTTGCACAGGACCACGTTAAGGAAAAAGGAGCAAGATGTATGTTGGAGAAGCCTGTAAACCCTGAGGGGTCGATGTACAAGCATTCATATCATACTTTTCGCTAGTCAGAAACTCTCTACCGTTTTGCCTCTGCTTTCACCTACTTCCTTCGGTTACGTTCAAGCACAGCGAGTTTCTGGTGTGAGAAGCAAGTTCCCTACCACGTCATATGATAAGTACCGACTAAGTTAAACTTCAACTAATTCCGGTTATATCGGATAGCACGCTGAGTGACACGTATCAAAACCTCGAAATGCTACACGAGAGACTAGGAGTGAAATCACCACTGCAAGAAATTTCTAGTAGACAGCTAGACAGGATTTCGTGTTGCTAGACAGAATAAATAAATGAAAGCGGAAAGCTGCACCAATGGTACAGCCCAAGTTGGCGGTAGACTTTGAGTGGTTCCCTCTTCCGCACGTCAAGAGGTAACGACTGCTTCGTAGTCCTTGGGCGATTTTCAGTTAAACGCCGACCCTGGTTAAGCGAAATATTAAAGCAGATGATACTCCGGTACATTTCTCCTGGGAGATTCAACCACTCTATCAGACCCGTTGAATTATATTTTTTTAAATCGTGGGAATCCCTGGGAGTCATAAGCAGTCTCATTTTTATGCTAGCCAATTTTTTCTTGGGAATACCTTGAGACAGCGTCATTTTTTAGCTGCTACAATGTTTTATTTAGTTTTTACAGATGACAAAAAAACATTTTAGCTTTTATATTGTTAAAAAAGGTGTTTAATTCAACAACGTTTTAACACGACGATTTGGCACATATAGGTTCATTCACACCCTTAAGTGACACCGTAATTAGTGCCAATATGAGGGCGATTATTGATGTGATTAAAGCAATTGAATTGTTATATTGAGGCTTCCGATAATTTAACGCAGAGTTGGCGAGAAATTTTCCTACCCTTGCTTTAAGTCGATCCAATGGACATTGAAACTTACTTTTCGCACTCCAGCGAAATATTATCTTTCTAATTATTTCGATACAGTGCCACGAACAATTTGTTGTCAATCTCAATGCAAGGAGGATATCGAAAGGAAGTTAATATGAACAGAGTTCCGGGACAATAATGTTCGGAAATCGATAAATCGATAATAGTAGGGATCGCAATAGTGCTTGGTCAACGAATAAAAACGGTTATTTCACGTTTCATAGAATACATTCATGGCTGTCTCTTTTGTAAAGGCAATCGGGTGTTTCGTCTCGCATTGGACGTTAAAAAGCCTGACGCGGGAATAAGATATCATCCGAAGGACGACGGGGAGAATAATAGTCCATAAAAAGAGAAGTAAAAGGAAAACGTCATATCAAGAAAGGCCCACAAAATCCCTATATGGAACTTTTACGCAGTGTATCAAAATGAATATTCAAGAAACTTATCAGGTTTCATTTCTGAGTTAATATGTAGAAAGAGAAATTATTCTGTTTCTAATTTTCTAAATAAAAATAGTTTCTTAACCGAAAATAGTTTCGGGAATAAATATAGTTTCCTAATTGTATATAGATTCCGAAATGAAAACAGTTTTTCGAATACAAATAGTTTCCTGAATGAAAATCGTTCTTTGAATAAAAACAGTTTGCTGAATGAAAATCCCTATACGAATGGAAACAGTTTGCCAAATAAAAACAGAGAGAAAATGTCAGTTTTGAAAAAATCACTTTTGAAATGCTGAAAACAAAAATAGAATGGATTTCTAATATCAGTCTCGTGATTTTCTCATATTTTCTAAATGGTTCGATTAAACACAGATACATATTAATTTATTTTCCTTACCTGGAATACTGGTACCAAGTGCAACGAAGACAACGGCAGTGACGGAGTCCTGGATTCCGAGTGTGCATCCGAAATATGAGGCGACGTCGCCGATAACGGCAGTGACAACGCCTATACCAAAAATACTCACGACGAAGCAGAGATAACCTCCGGCAATATCTGTAACAGAGTGATCGATAATTGGTTTTTTCTCTCACGCAAAAACATGTGAACATATAGCGCGTAATATAGGCTGGTGAAAAAGCTCGAACCAAGTGGCTCATCAACACGTTCGCCAAATTAGAGCAAAAACTGGTCGTTGTTTGTGTTATCTGCCGTAATGATCCCCTTTTACAGGATGAATAAAGCGTGTATTTTGCGAACATATACCTCTGTATACCTCATGTCGGATAATTATTAAGCTTGCATTTCAAAGGCTAATTGGACTTCACACACCGACGCGTTGAGCACTCTTTTTTTTTATGACTCGTTCATTAATCCATTACTAGAGTCTTCCACACGCTAATCTGTTTTCCCGCGAAAAGTACAATCGAACAGCTTAACCCAAACTACTCAACCATTTTACTTTGACCTGTGTCACGTGTTTCTAAGATACACTACATTTAAAGGTTATCTCTCGGAAATATTTTTAAATTCTCAGAAAAATAGTGGTGTAGACATTTTAGGACCTGAATATGATGAATCTGGTGAGAGAATTCAATCGTACATTATTCTTTATGATAGAGTCCAGACTAGAGTCGTCATCTAGATTCTAATCTTATCCCATTCTCCAGGATAGAGGCGAGGGTAAATTCTGGGTTGGTCAGAATAGATTTCAGGTAGTCTAGCTTGGCCTGTTCAGCATCCACCCTGACAAAATCCTGGATTTTCATCCAGGGCTCATTTTCATCTCCGCAGAATACTTTAAAAGTTGAAAAACAATGAGAGAAAGATGTACAAAAATCCTTTTTGCAGGTATTCACTGATAACTTAGAAGCAATGATACAAAGAGCACTTATATGTCGTTTAGGATCACGGCTACGAAAGGCAAATGCAATATCTTGGGTCGATAGGGAAACGCAGGGTGACATCAAACTCTTCGATGAGCAACGGAAACTGAAGCTCTACATCTGCATGCCCGGCCTCCTCGTATAATCGCAGTGCCTTTCATTGTTATGCACCAGCTAATTTCGCTCCCTTTTAGCTTCATTGATGTCACGGGACGCGCCGTCTTGGATCCGAAGTTCCACAAGATGAGAACCCCTCGAGACCGGCTTGAAACCGCGCGTCTGTCAGTTAATTCCCTCCGAGTTCAGCGACGTCCACGAGAGCTTAACGAGAGGTTTTAAACTATCCCGAACTGTTGCAACTACGCTTTCTGGTTACTTGCTTTCCACCAAGCAAGTATATAGGAATAATACTTGCGCAAAGGTGACAGTGGATGCTTTAAAGCTGATGGTGAGAGTGTTTGCATCTATCAAGAGACCCGACATCGTCGCAAAGTACTTGGCCACTCGCCAAGACTCCATCTCAAGATGCAAATAGCAGGTTTTTATGCATCTCGTGGTACGTTCACTTATAAACAAATATAACATTTCACGAAATGTTGGAGGTCGAAATCTGGAAAAATTCAAAGGGAAAAATCCCGGTGAGTCTTTACATCTTGATGTATACTTTTTTCTTCGAATGATAGCACAAGTGGCTGCACCGAAAGGGACTTAAGGAGATGTTGAAGTAGATTTTTATCGACATGGTTCAGCAAGTACAGGCTATTTTTTAGTTATACTATTCTCGTAGCAAAATCTAGTGACCAGGAAGGCGACCAATCATTTTGTTGATAAATGCAACCATCCAAACGAACAGGGAAGCAACCGATTGTCACGCTACGCATAACGCTTTTATATTTGGGTGGAGGTCGAAAAAGCAAATGGCTAAGCAACGAATTTTAAAACAATGAACATTTCAATCTAGTATGGCCATCATTTTAAAATTCGCTATTTCAGTCATTCGTTATTTTGACCTTCCACTCTTAGGATTAACAAGAACCTGATATAAACTTATCAATGCTCCGGCGTCCAGTCTAATTTTGTTCAGAAACTTTAAACGAAACAGAAACAATCCTATATTACGAAACCAATATAGCCGTAAACGATATGTCAACAGATCTTTGCTGTCAAATACTGTCGTTTCTGAAAAAGATAAACTAATATTGTCTTTTCTGGTATTTGGATGTGTAAAGCAAACCGGATTTCAATTCTTCGCCGTTTTACGAATATTTCACAATCATCAGAATGTGGATTACACAAACCACATTCTCAAATAGTGTATACGGCGTTGGGCTGGAAAATGTTCGGAACCCCGCTGAAAACATACAAACTCCACGAACTCGGTATACATTATTTTTGGTATGGCTTGTGTAATCGGCATGCTGATGATTCTGAAATAATTGGAAAACGTTGAAGAATTGACGACGGTCTGAATTCACATATTCAAATTCCACAAACGATTATACATATCTTACAACGGAAGATGCTGTGGTTAAATTTTTTTTCATATATGGAAAAAGTGATATCTCGATTGTTGCAGTCGAATTTTCATCATCCGAATGGAAGATAATTAAAGCAGTGACGAGTTCGGAGCAGTGATAGCGTCTAAACAAGATTGTCTAACCTAAGGAAAGAAGGCAATCTGGTGTTGCAGGCGAATCCATCCCAGAGGGCGGGTGGGGGTGACGTAGGGGTGAAGTATCTTAGCAACGAAGCTCGCCCTTTTCCTCCTTCCAGTATCCAAGTATATCGTTACCAGGGGGAATTGGGAAACGCTTCCGGCACCTAATTTCTTTAGCTTTAAGTATACGTGGCATTCCGCGCTGAGTCGACATACCCCGATAAATGATTTATTATTAATTAGAGCCTTTTAACACATTATTTCCTGTTTGTTCAGAATCTAAAATGAAACTCTGCATTTTTAGAAATAAACCCCTGATATTTCACAACAAAAATTCAGTAACATAATCTACAATTTAGAGAACAATGATAGATTATTAATAAAAAATGTAACAAAATATTATTTCATACCAATGAAAAATTAAGCATTTTATAAATTATTCATACAGCTTCAAAATTTAACAGACCCTTAGTCTTGATTATGTAGGATATTTATTCTTTTAAGAGAATAGGAAAAAGTGGTGCTAGCTAAATAACGACAATAATGAATTATTTACACTGCCTCGAAATTCAAGAGGCTCTCACTCTCAATTATACAGTACATTTATTTTTTAAAGCGCATGAAAAATAATTTGTGTTGACAAATAAGACGAAAATAATTGGTAGGATGACCCACATTTCCATGCACCAGTTTAGGATGGAGTTGCAATTGTTGTTTGGTCGAAACAAAAAGGACCTTTCAACGATATGCGTGCGAGTATATTTTTTGTGTAGGAGTCTATGTACACGCCGTAGAAAAAGTAATATGAGAAAGGAAGCGGAAAATGTGCTGCTCCATTGATGTTTGCTTCAGCAATTTTTTTTGTCTTCCTACAGTCGCTTTATCTTTTGGAAAATGTTGAAGTCTCGATGTGGTGAGATATTTTCGTCGTCGTTGTCGTCACGTTGTGCGAACAAGGAGATGAAAGAGAAATAGGACACTTCCACTATATTCTGGAAGCTCTCGAACGATATATCACTGTCTAACTAGGAGAGCATACAGGCGATTTCCCCGACGATTGGTGAATCCTGTTCAAAAGACACTGTAGCTGAGAGGGGAAGACAATAACCACGTGGAATTCTCATTTGTCACTTTACTCACGAAATTACTATCTTTGGAGTAATATTTAACGCATACAATCAGTTTGATATATTGTTGGAAGGAAATAAGAGTGACAAGGATCTATAAATACGGAAGGAATACAATTGACAAGTGTAAATAGAGAATAAAAATAAATCCCTGTTGGCTAAAAAAAAAAAAAAACATAAAAACCAGATGAAGCTGCGATATGTAACAAAAAACCGTTTCTAAGAAATATCAACTGAGCAACCGGAAAAATGTCAACATTTTAATCGGAAATTTCTTTTCGCCAAATCTATAAGTGCCAATGAGTGGTTTAAAATAAAGTAATTCTCTGTTGACATTTCGTTGGAATTTCTGCCATCAGATTCATACAGAAACTGGAGGAGTAATTTTACGTCCATGATTCTGAATGTGAAGCGAAATTGTCAGGGGTAATAATAATGCCCACATCTTGTACGACCCTAAGTGCGTAATATTGTGCGCATATGTCGAAATTAAGCGCCTTGTACAGAGCCTGTGGAGCAGACAATAGGTGCCGCAAATCCTGTGGGCTTGAGAACGATGTACACCTGCTAGAATAATATCCGCCCGGGGATGTACATAATGTCTACCGCTCGTCAACCCCATTTCAACTCATGTACGATCCATTAGGGTGTCGACTAATAGGAATTGAGAGTTCTCGGCAGTACCTGCTCCAATGAATTTAAGCTCTAATAATATGTAGAGAGTCAACAAAGTTTTTTTTTTGCTCTTCAGCGTCGTTTGGGATTTGTTGTTCGTGTGATTTTTTTGTAAGTGGGTTGAAAGCTTCTCTCATATATTTAGTGATTTTAAAAACGTTTTTTAAAAACAGTGTTGTAGAGTCACAGGTGCGTTTCCATGACATGAATGCGCGGCTCGCAGCTGACGGGTGCATCGCAAAAAAACTCGAGTTGGAACGTGAAATGAGTCCAATGCACGTCCAATGACAAGCTGACGTTTCCATCGATTAAGCCTCATCCTCGTGACATCACAGCCAGTGAAATATGTGCATACTAATCACGGCCACAAGCAAAAAATAAAAAGGGAGAGAGAAGATATCACCACTTAGGACAACGTAATTTTTTTGCTTGCACTGTAGAAAATTTTTTTTTTTTCGACACGCCCTGATAAATAGTATATCCTTTGAATATCCACCACAAATTAAAAATGTATATATTTTACATCTGATATATATCCATCGGTATATCTTAAGTACAATTCTTTTCCGTGGGGGTAGAATTTGTCTCACCAATTATTTGTTTATGAAACCTGTTCATTATACCGTGTCGAAATTCAATATAGAAAGTAGTTAAATTTTCAAACATATTCATCGAAAAATATCTTGCAGCGATGAAAAAACCAGAAACAATTGTGCTGAAATATTATTAAATGCCACATTTTTTCAATATTCTTCATATGAAAATTCAATTATTTTTTTATATTATTTTATTCAGATTTCCCTCCGTTTGCGGGCAGTCTGCCCATTACAGGGTCGGTCCGGGTCAGTAGTCAGCCCTTTTGAAGGTCTGGCCCGCATCAGTAAGACTCCCATGCGGCCCCATTCAACTTTCCTCCCATACAGCATTCGCCATAACATTTCTGCTTTAGGCATTAGGTAAACTGTGGAAAATCTATGCTGATATTGCGGCTCGCGAGTTCGCCTCACGATAACGGAGCTACATCACGTTTCGTCGAGTATGTAAACACGCACTACAGCTGTATACATTCCACATAACACCGGAATATTTCTGAAACATGCTCACAATATGTCTGCAATAATGCAATGCTGCGAAAGTATTGAGCAAAACGTTGAAAATATTTTAAGGATATTGCCTATATCACGCTAAATCCATTGGAAACGTTGTAAATATAACATTTTAACGACATTACTGAGATCTATTATGAAAATGTTAGATTCCTCGCCAAGAGCTAATACGGAAGAAGTTTTACCATTTTGAATATATAATTTTTTGATTGTCAGCTTTGAATCAGTACCGTTGGACGTTCTTGATAATATTTTGTATTTGAATGAATTAATCGAAGCACTTCCTACAAAATATTCCTCATAAACAGCTAAAGCAACTCTTAACAGCTTTCCTATCTACTGAAGAAAAAAGAAAAACGCTAATTTTTCAACCGAACAGTGTTTTACAAATCTTCACTGGAAATAATTATTTGAGTTAAACTTTAGATTTTGAGCCAAAATATCCATTAAAATATTTTCTTATTTTTTTCAGACGCTGTATAACCTGTCTAAGCTTAAGATCTCATATATGCTACTCAGAGAAAGAAAGTAGTGATATTTTTGACTTTTCGGGAAATTCACCTTGATAATTTTTCTTGATATATAAAAATTCTGAAGAATCAGGTAATTTTCTGTCCCTAGCATGAGTAGAACTTAGTGAAATCGCTTTATTATGCATCAAGTGTTATCGTCACCACGACAAAAGCCAAGATTAAGTCTGATAATTCTCAACGCAGCTGGTACCTTTGAAAAAAAACAAATTTAAGTGCATGTAGCAAGCTTAAGGCGCAAGAAAAAAGATGTTGATTAAAATCTCTAGAGTTCAGCACTGCGCTCAACACTGAGATCCTTATCCAAGTGACTTCGAAGCACGTAAACTAATCTCGCTCAGTTTTCGAAATATCTGTGTGACTCCTGGTAATACACTTGGATAATACTGCCGTCCCAATGTCCGGAAGTGACCTGCTGTCGTCCTGTTTACTTCCGGTCATTCGTCACTCGTTTAATCGCAGGCGATTCATTCTTCGCGTGATTCAATTATTCCATGGCATAAAGAAAAATTCCCTTGAAACTACCCGAAAGAATCTGCATATCTAAAAAATTAGCGGATAAAAAGCATTGGCTTTTTTTTTGTACTAGGGAGAAATGGAAAAGAGCTTAAAAATATCGAACACCTGAAAAATAACTCTCAATGAAGAAAAAAAAAACAATGAATTCATATCGTGTCGCGGTCGACCCGCACATAAACTTGCATTTTTCATGCGTGCGTTACAAAAAAGTATTTATCCTCACATCTAAAGAGGCTTTATTTCGGAGTGCATTAAAGAACGATATTCATAATAAATAAGCGACTTATTATAAAAATTAGTTTGAAGAATGGCAAAATAATTGTGCACATGCAATATATATTTTATATACCTATAAAATTACCCTATACTCGGATTGGAACGGAAACACTAATTTTTCAGAAAATTCGAACAATTTAAAATCGAATAAAATTTCAATCGTTCAATCGATTTCCAGAAATCTTGATAATAATAATCACTCTGTAATAATCCATTCATGAACCAGAATTTGAGCTCACTATGTCGAAAAATGAGAATGTTAGAAGTGATAAGCGATTTAAAAAATTCAGTAAAAAAAGTTCTAAATACCATAATTTTTTTAACTGCTTGACGTACTTGCGCTAAATGTGTACTTAGCCTTTAACCACCGAAGATTTAAGTTTGTACCAAAATTTCAGGCAGATATCTTGAAAATTGCAGATGCTATCGTGCTAACAAAAATCGGAGCATGTACACACACAAACTGACACATACATTCCATACGAATATTTCATACGAATGACGATTTAGAACATTTTCAGCACCCTCAAATCAAAATCTGGACAATTTTTCAATAATGGAAACGAAGCTTGCCTCGCCGGTGAGCGATGAGATAAAAAAATGTCAGTGGAACGAGATTATTGGAAGATATGTTTGTATTTGCTATCTACGTGTCCCCATTCATTGATAATGAACAGTTAAAATTATTAAATTTCCATGAATTTGATGGGAAACGAATACAGAACGACAATCAAGCGTCGCGTGACATGGCAGTATCACGATAATCACGTTTTACTTGGTCTTTCAGGCTTTGGAGACCGTTCGTGATTGACGCATACTGGCTGTTCTACTTGCTTTCCCCCTGAGCTTGTACGTCCGTACGGTCTCTACTTCCACGTCATGACCACAAAGCTCTATCTAGTATCTTATAATTCTGTCGTACAGTAAGACGGCATCGATCACACAGGCAATTGAAGCACGAAGCGCCACAACCAATCTTCGGTGATGTCATGACCGGGCAGTAGTTCTGTCAAGCCAGTTAACGATGAGCGTGCTAATCGCAAAGCACATTTCAATAAGTTAAGATAATTAGTCTGCCTTCAAAATGCAAAATTGCAAATTCGATTGGAAATAGTCTAAGAAATTATTGAATGACCGATTTGTGACATAATCTTATTGTTCTTTGAATTAGGTTCAGCATGTTATTTTATTTTTGTTCATTTGAAACAAAAGTGTTATCACAGAATATTCAAGTGATGACTTTATCGATCAAGAATATTCCGAATTGTAATTTGTTTATTAGGCCCAAGTATTTAATTTCTTTGAGAAGAAACTTTTTTGCGGGTGATTTCTGATCTGCTGGTGAGGAAAGATTAGCAATCGTTTTGGTTTTTCATTTATGCCTTGATAGATTCTTAATTATAAGCATTATAAATTTGTTGAAGTGGACCATTCATACAACACTAGCTATAGCGAATTCATAAAAACGGCTCAGTAATTTCAGGCGATTATGAGGTATGACCTACAGAGAGGTTTTAAAAAATTCATCCTTAAATGATTCATCGTCCTGTATTATTTATTGTTTCTTATTTTCCAATCCATCAAATTTCGTTACGGACATTCAGCTGCACTTGATTTTTTTCTACGCCCAATTAACTGAGCCACTCTTTCTCTGGCAGATATTCTCCAGAGAGCCAGGACAACGATGGAAAATATAAGTCAATACAATTTCAAGTGCGCTTCACGGTAACGAAGCTTTCCGCGAATATTTTTATTTTTAACAGAAATATATCACCGGGTTTCAATCCGACGACCTACTGATATTCTTAGTTTCATTCATAGCCTGCGAGCGCAGGAATGTTTAAATTATCGAGGGGTCGATTATTACAAATATCGCACACAAGACGCACACATACATTGTGACGTTTCTTCTCAATAACCTTTCTGGACGATTCAGATAACTTTACACTGAGAAAAAAAAAATGTAACAAATTATTTATTTGAAGAAACATAAATGCTCCCCAAAAATAGTTAGTTGAAGGACGAAATATTTTATGGAATATTCGATTTATATTATTATTGAAAAACCTTTAACAATAGTCAGAAATTCGAATCTTGTTCCAAAAAAAAAACCTCTAAAATCCGTTATTCACATACAGAACTTTAGAAAATTCATTGGACTAAAAAGTAGCGGTACTTTCGGTAAAAAAAAATATTATTGATAATTCGTTTAGGGAAATTCGACTTAATTCGAGTTAAAATGTTTTGTATAATATGTATTAGTTTTTTTATTGTAAGCTTTAAAATTCCACACATTTCTATTTCTCAGAAATGTATGTACAATGAAACTGCTAAGATAGAGCCATTTAAATTAAAAATTAAATATTTTTAGTATCTTATCATATTTATATTCCATCGAATTGAAATTCGGTGAACATTGTTATAATAAAAGAATCCGATTTATTCGACCTTTATGAAAGAATACAAAAATTGGCGACTGAATTTCGGTGGAATAGCTTATTCATATCCATAGTACCGCTTTTATGATCAAGGAAAACTTGGGGTGTGTTCACACCCCAGTCATGAGTTCGAAGGCAAAAAAAATCCATGAGACGCAGAGAAAAATATATTTATTTCTCAGCGCATGTATCCTGCCCTTAAGGGGGACGAGTTCCCTCTCACCAAAGGAAAAATTGAAAATAATTTCCGCCCTCCAGAATAAGCCCGAAAGATTTTTTTTTTTTTTCAAGTGGACCAACCGATTGGGTCGAACAGTTGCTTCGAAAGGAGATTCATGAATTCTAAATTCTGCGCGCGATTTGGAGAACACTGCTCCAAGAATTGGCCTTCGCTATGATCTCATTCCCTTCGCAGTTAGACTCCATACCATTTAAGGGAATACATTTTTTTTAACGACCTCCAAGCAGAGTCATAAACAGTCGTATGAAATTTCATAATAATTCTATCACCTGAGACACGAATTATTAAAGTATGACCTACTTGTAATAAAGTATAACTTCCTCATAACAAAAAAAAATAATTTCTTGACTGAGCGATTCCTCTCATTAAAAAAAAAAATAAATAAAAGTTTGTAAAAAGGTCATATGGTTTTTCTTAATATTCTGTACGTCGACCAACAATGACAAACTCATTGTCCCCATTTAAAAAAATGGGGACAATGCACACAACAAGTGTTGCTATATATCTATAAATTTTTTTTTTTTTTCATGATGTAGTGCATGTATCATCCTTCACACTGCATAAAGCTAGAACAAGGAACAAAAGAGGCCGCTAAATAGAGAAATGGGGGAAGGAGAAATTGTCGTACTTACCGGTAGGCGGAACGAAGGCGAACAAAACCTTCCAGAATATGGTGAGGAAGTGCATGAGATAGTCAGCAGGCGATGGTGACGAAGGCCTTGCCTCAACGGCACCACCTCCTTCGGAATCCTCTCTAGCACCATCGTCGTCGTCGTCGCCGCCTGCGCTCACTGTCAGAGCCTCCGTAAATTGTTCCTTCCAGGAGCTTGTGCCTGTCGACGGAAAATAACGTCATGTTATACTTGCCATTATTTATCCTTAAATAAGCTTTGCATAATTATCGTATATTATCCTAATTATTATTTTTTCTGAATCTAATAAATGCAAAATTGTCCAACTCATATAAAAAAAAAAAGACAAGTGGATATTATTATAGCGGCTGAAAAGAATGAAATTTTTTTTCACCGTATCATTGAGAGAAAATAATTTTATTGACGGCAAAAAAATGGATGGATAGTCGTCACCGAACCTCCTTAAGTTAAGTTGGTAATCCTCAGTTCTAAGGTAAATAATGAAAAACCTATTGAATTTTTGTAGAATAAGGTTTAATTATTTTCGTTTCAATTTTTTTTCCGTTATTTGAAATAGGCTAGACGTTCCGTTTTTGGTCACCGCGATGTGGCTGACATATTTGAATAAATAGAAAAAAAAAACATTTAACCGAATATAAAGAACTTTGCTAGATCATTTAATTAAATTACATGAATTTGATGGAAACTTCAACAGCAACTACCCTAAATAGACAAGCCACTTTATTTGAACTGTTTACGCAATGCAATGGAAAATATTTTTCACCCTTCAAGGGTGACCCTTCAGCCCTGCCGATGAATCCTTGAGTCACACGAGGACCATTCGTTTGAGACGAAAAGTATTCACGCAGGGGTTTATCGTTGCGTAATGAAATGTAGCCGAAACGTTAAGGGTCTTGGACATAAACACGTAACGCTGAATTCTGGGGTGACACAAGGGACACAAGAGCAATCATCAACGTGAGCGCGATGCTCATAACTCATGCACAGTAAACTCTGAAAATGCAATGAAATAAAAACGAAGCTTTGTGCTCTGAATTATAATCATAAATAAACTCGACGTTAAAGAGGGAATAACGAAAAAAAATCCGTCGTGGCCTTTGGAGATTTTGACTGGCAATTGCATAGCATAAAAATATTTAGCGCTTTCAGGAATTTCAAAGTAATATAAAAACCTCACACATTGTTTCCTAATTATTACTTGTCGTTGAAAAAAATTGAAAAGAAATTCTCACCGAGCAATATAGAGGCGTTGGCCCGTTGTACGAGTTTGTCGACCGTATTCTTGAACTCTTTGGACTCCTTAATACGTATCTGGGCAGTTGAGACTTCACCGAGTCTTGGCCTCCCGAGAAGGGCCATTTTTTCTTCATCAGAGCGCTCATCTGGTTTTTTTGTTTCTGCTACAGCTGCGAGTCCTGCTTCCGCTGAAAACACATGTAATCCATGGATACAATTAAAATTTGCAATTGCGTGTCGCGGAAATTAGTATGAAATTACGCCTTTCATGACGGAATACAAAAATTCCTTGAGCGCTGAATATTATCTTGAATAAAAATGGGACTGAAAACGGAAATTTTTCAATTACACATTTTTATTTATTATGAGTTTTTTTTTCATCGAATGAAAATTCCGTAATTAATCCGAAGATATTTCTACTTGTGGAAAAAAAAAATCTGGAATTTTTCATTATGACATCGAAAAACATATCGAAAAAATACTATTCCTGTATTGGAGCAAATATGCTACATTGGCAGATTTAATATTTTCATTACAACGTTAGAGCGTTAATCTCTTAGTTACTAAATGAAGGTTCCATAAAAAATATTAAATAGTTACTAACTTTGGGACATCGAATAACAAACACTAGCATTCTACGCTATAAAATGCTGCGCAAGAGAATGTCACAATAATTTAAAAAATGCTAATGCAGCAATTCCAATACACGACATTTCAGCACAAAAAAATGTGTCGTCAAAAACCTTTACCGCTTATCAACGGATTTAGGGTTGGAAATTCGGTTAGTTCACATTACCCAACCAAAAAAACAACCATTCGATGGTTGGAATGACAGTTGGATTTATGCACCAATTGACCCGTTCGATCTTTGGTTGGTTACCTGAAACCGACCGGAAATCCAACTCAAAATTACGGTTGGACAGTCCGCGAGGAATTGGTTCCGAATAGCATAACTCAAAAATAAATAAAAAAATGCACCAGGCGTTTCCTTCGATGAAAAATATCAAGAATGTACGTGCTGTCCGAGGGGTCAAACGGATATGACCCTTTAAAGCTAGGTTATAAGGGTTCGATCTATCAGACGGCAAAGGCAATAACTGTGAGACTGGAACATTTTACGAGACATGCCATGTCAACCGCACTTAGTCTATGTCACATCTCAAAAATGGGGTCCACGGGGTTTACGTTGAAACCCTGGAGTTCAATGAACCGCTGCTGCAGCAAATATGACATCAACGAAACGGAAAGGCATCAATATGAACTTGTGTGAGTTATGTCGCCTCTTTGATCCTCCGCTGTCCATATTTACATTTTCTTTTCGTACAAAGTTCGGGATCGGATCGTGTTCCTAACAATAATCGCGTTTTCTACCCCTGATCTCAATTGCTATGAAAAACTTTATTTTGTTTCTTCGTTGCAGCGGAACACGAACAATAATTCCGCCTAATCGACTAGTCTCCTGACCTCGCTCAACATCCATGCGGCTATTGATTCTTTCATAAATTATACGACAGAATGAACTCGGCCTTCCACTGACTCGTCGCTTATAGTATCGTCGATATACTGATCTTACTGAAAACATCTTTAAAAAGTACACTGACGAAGAAATGAAGAAATGAAGAAATTGTAAACAATAAGGGGCGTGGTTCAATGTTTAGAATCAGCGAAACTGTTGAAGGTCTGACGACTATAAAGTGAGGTCTATTTATTTTTTAAATATTCGATGATTTTCTTATAGTCACAAAACTATAAAACATAGTGGACTATTTATATTCAGTTATGCAACTACGAAATAGTCGTAACTATTTTCGTCTAGTATTTGAACTATCAAAATAGACAGAACTTTTTTTTACTCACATAGCGCAGAAATATTTCTGTCTGTTTAAATATTATATGGTAACAAGGCATATATTTAATGGATTGGATTGGATAAATCGGTTTTTACCATGGAGCGTTTTCTGATAATTTCTAATAATGCTGGCAAGTTCTGTAGAATTTAGTGGGACTTTGAAGCGGAATGATTTAAGCTATTTTAGACAAAGTGTAGATTTTTTTCTCGTTTTCAAATAATCGGATGGCAACTTTCCAATGGAATTTCGGTCTTTTAAATTTAGATGATACTCAAGGGAACGAGCTGAGTACTTTTCCATCACGGAATACAGATTGTTTTATTTTCAAACCTTTGAACCAGTTTTGTAAATTTCGTAAAGAATCATGCCTTAATACACCATATTAATTTTTACATTTTTTATAACAATGAAAACTTCGTGATTCTGACATTTGAGGAAGTCTAAAGTATAAACAAGAATTTATATTTTTCACAAAATTAAAAAAATCTAACTAATCCGAATGTTTTTTTCCCGATGTTTACGATATCGCTCATGTTCATAGTATTAATTTAAAAAATTTAGTCTCAATAAAAAGGGCAATATTTCATTAAAGTCATCAAAATATTCACATGCTGCACAGAGTCGATTGGTCAGTACCTATTTTAGTACGTCTCGCGTAGAATCAGTTAGGGTGAATCTCCTTGGTCCCTATCATTCGGTTCGGCATTATGTACGAGGTGCTAGAGGAGACATTCTCCGTCAGCTCTACGAGGCATAAGTCCCTACTTTTCATAAAGATGCCCGGATTAGGTCTTGAGCCGTGTGTTTCGTGGGGACAAGCGTTGCCGTTAGCTCAGGGGTGTGTCACCGATCAAGAGCTTGAGCTATAGTAAGGAATGTTGGCCGAATCCCTCCGGGTATAGATATAGACAAGCAAGAGAAACCATGTGGGGTGTATAGGGTAGGTGCGAATAGGGATCTCGAGGACGAGCGATCTAAGCGAGCCTCGTGAAATGAACGACATTTGCCTAGCAGTGTTGCCAGATTAGGGGACTAACTCTTAGATTTTCGGGATTTCCCGTAGCGTCAACGGCGAATAAAAAAATAAATTATTTATCGCATATAAAATTTCCATTTTTTCCTTCCGCATAGAGGGAGTATTGTTCGCATGAAATTTTTATTGAGATTTTCATGTCATAACATGCAAAATAGTCCGAACCATCGAGGAAAGTGGTTTACAAAAATTGTGCGGATGTGTGTATATATTTGTGTTATTGAACGAGTCGATTGAATCAACTCAATTTCTTATGAAATTTATAGTAGTGATCGTTCTTTCCTTGGTATTGATTTTATAAAAATTGCATGACGCAAAACGTTTTTATGAAATTATCAAGATTTTGCAAAATTACCGTGAAGAAATTTTGAGTTTTCGGGCTGAGATCTCGGTTTTCTCAGTGTGTCGGCCTTTTATGGGGTTTAGAATATTTTTATAAATTTACATTTTGCTATTACTCGTGTAAAATATGATACTTGTCTCGAGAACGTTAAAGTGTCTCTTGATAGAACGAGGATTAAAAGGAGAACCTTGCACTTTGCTTTCTGATTATATTTCACTTTTTATAAACTTTTCTCTATGAGAAAGCCAAAATTCATGGAAATAGTCCCAGGTAGTTTTGCAAAAAGCGAAAAATAATGAGGAAGCAATGTGCAACTTTAGATTCCTTCATATTTGAAGATGGAATCATTCATAAGATTGAAATGTAATTTCAGTTTCAAAAGTCCGTTTTATGCATAAAAGGCAGATTGAAGTCCACTGCAATCCATAGCTCCTATGGAACCGAAAGTTGACCCAACGAAGCTCGCCAACTTTGGCCTTCGACACCCCAACCCAACAGATCGAGGTTTCCGTTAAATCAGGCCTGGAGTTTAAGCTGAGTACCGAACTAATGGAAACAGTGGGCAAACGGTGCTCTCATAGGCCTGTAACAACAGCTTCGTTGTGTTTAATTAGTTTTTGCTACCGGGACAACACAACGTGAGTCGAAGGCTCGACAGCTGGCCGAACTTTAGCCTTGGATACAGTAGACAACGAACTAAAATACCTGTTAATTATGACCAACAGTTCAATGTAGATACGAAACCACCACAAAGTTAAGGAAACAGGCCACCAAAACAATTATTGCAGATAAATTTTCTACATCTCATATATAAACCTTCACTTTTGAATAAAAATGTCAGAAAACAAAATAAACAATGAGGAATCAATTTCCAAAATTCTACCATGTAGCTTCTTTTTTATAAAAGTTAAAATTCTGAAAAATCACATAACAAATTATGATGAAACTATGTAATTATTATTGTTGAATGATTTCCTGGATAAATTTTGAGTTCGTTATCTCATGTTTTGCTGAAGTTAGGCAACAACGTTAATTTTTCAAAAATTGCCAAGTTCTGTAAAATCTGAGGAGCTTTTCCAATTTCGGTTAAATTCAGTTTTTCATTTCACATCGAGCCAGAGAACAGTTACCTCAATGTGAAATGAAAAATTTAGTGTGAGAGATGTTAAAGTAAGAGAAGGAAAAATGAGTGGAAAAAACATCACCTGCTCATACCACATCAGAAAACTGAGGATTAACAACAACAATTATTAATCTCCACACATAAGCGCCCAAATACAATAACAACACCTCAAAAGATGAGCGCACGGGCCAGAGAGACAGCTAACCACCCAAAAACATCATACTCACATTTCTCACAACAAAGTTAGAAAAACACTTTAATGATTGGAAAAAAATACACTGAAGAAAACCCAGACCAGAGTCGGAACGTATAAAGGAAAAAATAAATGGAATTGTTCTTGGCCGCCAACAGCCGATAATCTTCTCAATCAATATAACTCAGCCGCAACGATAACACCATCAATTTTATTTATTTTATTTATTCCATTTATTTTATTTATTCCATTTATTTTATTTATTCCATTTATTTTATTTATTCCATTTATTTTATTTATTTTATTCATTTTATTTATTTTATTTATTTTATTTATTTTATTTATTTTATTTATTTTATTTATTTTATTTCGACTTGAAAATAGTTCAACCTAGCATTCAATAGAAACTTCTAGTGGAAATATTGTATACTTCAAACTTTTCAGAATTTAAAAATGGCGTGGAATGCGTAATACATCAAGATAAAGCTTCACCGTGTGGCAAACCTGGTTATTAACTAATGATGTGACGATAAGAGGCGATATCGTGGCGGCACAGCAGACATGCTGCATCGTTGCCTGCATTCGTCAGCATCGCGCGTTTAGGTATCAATTATATACCTACACGCACTAGTTCATCACTTGTCGCTCTTCATAAGCCCCAACCGACCCGCTACGAGCGTTACCTTCGTCAACTATTACGTAGCCCCATGAGCATGCCAATGATAAACGACACGTTAGAATATCATTCAAGCGTACCATTACTTCCATCAAATGATGAAAATCTACGATAACTTAGTAACAGGTCACGAAAGGATTACCTTACGTATACGGAAAATTGCGAAACGTTAATCTTTCTTGATCACAACATTGTAGGGCCCATATCTTCCATCAAAATATCTATATCTTTTTCCCAGATTTGACATTATTCTTATTACCCGTCTGTTCAGCCATTATATCTTCTTGAATTTTCTTTACCCCTTCGAATATGTTTGTCTTATATCTGCATTTTTTATAGTTGCTTTACATGTCGCTGTAGGTTATATAAAATTAAGGGCAGAATAAAGAGTGTCGAAATGTGATGAAGAAAAAAGATTGAAGAAGCAAGGTTTTAAAAAGTTACTTTGAAAATTCGATTAAAAATTTATTTGCAGAAGAAAAAATTCATCGAAACAAACACAAGTCTGTACTGTATTGAAGCACTCTTCAAGGTATGCTAACGCATTTTTCTTTTGTGAGGAGCAGCTGGAAATGATTTTCATTTATACGAGGAGAGGAGCATGAAAAATTATTTTTATTTTTATGTACTGCAAACAATTTTGGTATGAATTCTCGAATATTTATGCTAAATACCTGAGCTATATATTTTTCCAGAAAATTTACTAGGAAATCGGTTGATCGTTAGCGGGAAGCAACAACAACTGCGTGGTATCGAAATCCCTCGGGAGACATTTTCTTCCCAGTGCAAACTTACAGGCAGTTGTGGTGCAAATACGAACCAAGTCCAGTTTCGTGACCAGTGAGTGCGTGATAAATAAATTATTCATTGAGCGTACAGAGAGATATAAAAATAGTAGAAGGGATACAGATTTTTTTCAAAGTAACCGAGAATCGACTTTACTCAAGATTTAGTGTCGTAAATGTTATTTTATTATTATCACAAACACAAGAAAAAGTAATGATATTTTATTCGTATACGTAAATTGATGCAGAAAATATTTATGTGAAAAAAAAATACTAGCGCACAAATTATAGCAGAGTGGTTTATTTGCGCTAGTAACCTCGTGAAAAAAAACAAGTTGCGAGGAGCGTAATTGCTTTGTGTGTGACGATCACTTGGAAAAAAAATTGCGCATAAAGTTATTCTATGAAGGTTGTAGCTATCATACTTCTAGCTACCATAGTTTCCATCGTAACCTATATTGTTCTCATCTAGCTAGACAATTAGCACTTACAATTAGTTTTGTCTAGCTAGTTTTGTCTAAATCTTAGCACGAGAATTCTAAACATATTTATTTTTTCGACTTCCACTGATATTTTTATTAGCTAGTTTAATTAATGATTTTTTTTCCTTATTAATAATCAGTGACGGGTAAAATCTTAGGGGCCATTGTTTTTGTGGGTTTTGAATAATTTAAAAAAATTAGGTAAATAATTAAGTTAGTTAAAAAGTATGTTTACGAATCGCGAAATCGATTGGAATATATGATCATAAAATGCCTCATAGGCCCTAAATAATAGTTAACTGGGATATTTGATCCAAAGCATATCTGATAAATGATTCAGCCAGTTTGAACTTTCGCGTCTGAGTTGATTTGATCAATTACAGAGTAGCGATATGAGATTAGGTCAAAATCCAACGAGCTTGATCACGCATAACTTTCTGGTGCGCGAAATAGTCCTTATGAAACATCAGCCAGCTCAACAAAGTTTTCGCTCGGATAATTTATCAGAATTACGTATAATCTCAGTACTTACCTCCTTGCAGCTGAGGTTCACCCAGTTCTACGTAAAACAGGGCATCCTTCTCATAAGAATCTTCCTCGATAATCGTCAGTGTTATCGCCTTTCTGTATGTACACAAAAAAAAAAAAATTATTTCGTGGATAAAATTTTCCATTATTTTACTCAACTAAATAAAGTTAAAATTTCATTCAAAATGCATGTAGGTTGTTTAATTACTTAAACAACATGCTGAAAATTATCCCTGCTAATCAATGTTTGTTGTATAAACGGTATAATTTGGATGGCATTCGTAATAAGGATTATTACTCGTAATACCCTCGCCGATAATTAAAACGTAACATCGTTATCTCGTAATTATGTAAATTTCATTGATTTCGCGGATTTATGTTTTATGAGAGACTGGCAAATGTGGTCATTTTTTGTACTATTTGTGGTCACTTGCAAGCTTGAAACTTTTATTTTTCGTTCAACTGCAGCGAACTTCATTCCTTCGACTACCAAATTTGGGCTATCTAAAGACTTTTCTATGGCCAATTTCAAGGGCCCAAACTCTTTCATGGTCCACTTCATAAAACTCGAATTCGCTTTCATCGCCACGTATAGAACAGGAAAAACTTTTTCCATAGCCAACTTCAGACTAGTTAAATCTTCTTCCACAGCTAACGTCAGACCTGTAATATCATCTTGCATTGCCAATTTTGTAACACCCTTTTATGACCTCTCTTTTACGACAGAAATTTTACCAATTACAGGCTGGGGGTCAAATATATGCCAAGTCGATGGAACCAATTGTTTTCTATGGATGAACATAAATACGTATTAGAGTTAAGTTTGTTGTTTCATTACTAGATCATCAACTAAACGTTGATTTAATAACTAAATCAATTACAGAGAAGTAATTTCTAATTATTAAAGAAAATAATTACGTATTGGATTAAAAGAAAGTTCTAATTGATTTTGAATAAAAAAGATCGAATACATGTATCCAGTCGTTTTAACTAGATATTATTTCCGGATGAAGAAAGTATTTAGTACGAACGAATATAATATCTATCTAGTGTCCACTGCACAGTAAAAACTCCTTTAATTAAATAAATATGTTCGAAATAAATAAACTGCAAAATTGAATGAATCACATATTTGTTCCAGTGAAAGCAAATGTTCGTTGATTTGAAATGAACAAATGTTTAATAGACAATGTTAGTTAATATTACTCAATCTTTTTTCTGGGTGTATGATCCTTATTATGACAAGGGTCAAGATTTAAGCGCTATAGGAGCCAGACCAGAACATCTACCTTAAATCAGCTGTTATGATTGTGGCTATCAAGATTAGTGTGCGTGCATCGAGTAAAAGGCAATGCACGTTAAAACTACCCGTCGACCAAGTCTTAGCGTGCACGCCATCCAAAGAGGCCGTCAAGAGAAGACGAGAAAGTATATAAGCAAGGCGACTCCAACACTCAGCGGAGAAAGTGTTGATATACCGCACGATAGAACTCACGGAGCTTAATGGCGCTTCGATATGTCTGACCTCATTACTGTAATATCACGACGCGTTCTTGCCTCTGCTGTCCTTGATTGCTATACGCAAGGGTGCTCATGTACTTATGTAGCTTAAACTTCAACTCAAGTGCCACGAGAAGCGAACTTTGCAGACAGGTTAAAGAGTTTCGAAGGGTGAAAATTGCTAGAGTCATGCCTAGTTGACGTATCAAAGCATGTTGCTTCTCATGGCCCTTCAACAACGATTTCCCTTAATAATCATCATATACACCAGATAGACGTTAAGTGGTGACACGAATGAAATGTGTGATTTCCATGAGTGCTCACATATTAATTTCTCTAAGCCGAGCAAAGAATGGCAAGGAAGCGAATGAGGGACGCGGAAAGTGTGAAAGGAAGCCGTTGTTAATATTCACAACGTGGAGGACGAAGGAGACAAGAGAACGTGATTACAGAGAATCGCCGACTAGTACGACTCACTGTTTCATTCACGTTTCAAGTGCGAGTGTTAAAACTCGAGAACCCGGTACCAAAGGTTTTTGAAGACACGGTGGAATTTAATGCCGTGTTATATAGTTAAGAACGCTCGCTCTTAACATCGACAGACATACTTCAATCGAGGTTGATCATGATTCACTACTTTATAAAAATATTTCGATAGTGCTCACGCATTCGTGTAGGAGACTAGAAATAGAAAAATGATGATTACTCAGAAATCTCGGATTAACCAGAGTTCCTGGCTTTTCATGTTACTCAGCTCTCCTAAATTGCCCAGGATATGGAATTACCCAGAATTCCCAGATTCACCAGAATTTTCGAAATATCCAGAATTACCGAATTACCGAGATTCTCGCATTACACAGAATCTCCGAATTACCCGGAATCTCCGAATTACCCGGAATTTTCGAATAACCAAGAATTTTCGAATAACCAAGAATTTTCGAATAACCAAGAATTTTCGAATAACCAAGAATTTTCGAATAACCAAGAATTTTCGAATAACCAAGAATTTTCGAATAACCAAGAATTTTCGAATAACCAAGAATTTTCGAATAACCAAGAATTTTCGAATAACCAAGAATTTTCGAATAACCAAGAATTTTAAAATTACCTAGAATTCCGAATTGACCAGAAATCTCAGATAACTTAAAATTAATGAATTCCCTGGTATTCCCGGTTTACCAGATTTCCCGAAAGGTCTCGGCTACTATGAGAAGATCGGATAGGTAACAAAAGACGATCGAAGGAACCAGAAGACAATTAGCAGGAAACAAGCGACGGTTGCGGTGAAGGTTGGCGCACCAGGCGGGACAAACGAATTACGGTCGGGTAGGAAAACAAAAGACGGTTGCGAGACGAACAAAAGCCAACCTCAAAGGGTAACAAAAGATGATCATCGGAGACCCAAACGACAACTCCGCTGAAAGGATGGCGCGCGGTTCTTACATAACCGCCATCAGTGGATTCCAATATTCACGCAAACCGATTAACCTCAGCAAGTGCTTGGGCACCACAAGAGAATGGTATTGTCAAAAGGTGGCGTAACTGCCATACCGATACATTGTTATCCATTGTATCTCCACACAAACATTGTTGATGTAAGAAATGTAAGTTTGCCTACATAGATAGTTCTACTTATGGTGTGTAAGAGCAATAACATAACCCTATAAGCTTTTGGCATTATCGATTTTTTGTTAAATTTGTCAAAATACTTATTCGGAATTTTTTAATAACCGTCCGAAAGTGTTCCAAACTCAAGATGGTACGAATCATGTAACTGAAGACCAACGCTCAACAGATAGTAGATTTCTGTTACGTTAACTACGTAAACGGACATTTATGAACGACTGATCGAACGATCCAACGAACAAGCGGGTTAAAATTACTCAGCGATAAATTCTACATATTTGATCTGTGGGAACATTACGTTCGTTTCATCGGTTTGAACGTGACCAGGGCACATACAAGTCGATAACTTCCCTCCAAGGTCAAATGTGTAACACTTTTCCTTGTGAGTCGCGCGTTAAAAATAGGATAAATGCTGTGCGACATATAGACATTTTTTATAGCACCGTAAAAAGGGCTGAGCGAGTAAGTCATGTGCAGTGAGTAAATACTTATCACGAGTTCCGAAGCGAGGCTCTTTTCTGCGTGGTGGATGTTAGACCAACGTAGAGGAAAAACGAATCAGCGGATTAAACGACCGAAAACCATTAATCTTCCTACAAGGTTTAAAGGAAGCTTTCCGGCAATATTACTTTGTCCCAGATTTCATAAATTGCTTCGTGCTGTCTCTCAGTTGTTTGGTTTCCGTTCTGAATAGTCGCCATCGATCTTCCCTACCAAAGGGCTGAAGAAGCACCGAACTGTGACACAACCATAGTGATTTTCAAAGGGCAACGAGCAAAAACTTGGATTTTCCGTTGACTAGAACCATTTCAAAGTGTGTAGCGTTGTCACTTTGTTATTTTTCACGGCTGGGGTGAAACTTACTACCTTGAGCCCTGTGAGCTGATTTCAAAACTGAACACATTATCCGGTAATTTAATATGATGTCCGCCTGACGAAGCTGACCTTGTTCCATTCGGAACCGAAAGTAGATAAGCACGAAATGGAATCCTCTTTTCGTCGCTTTCGGATAACCAAAAAAAAAGTTGGGTAACTTTCTTCATAAGGTCTTTTTTTAATCTTTTCTTTTTTCATAAAGGTCAGTCCTAATTGGCGGTAGGTTCTCCTACCGTCCTTTCTCTAAAGGACTATATACAGGAGCTAGTCGCTGGCACGCCAATTTTTTTTTAAGAGATTTGTAGCTACACTGAGAAAAAAAAAGTAGTTAAGGAAACCAATAAATGGGTTCCGTCAACCACGCGATGGAGTTGATATAGCGTCAACTACTTAGTGGGTTATGACAAATACTCCCTGACTATAGAAACTACTTATAGGTTATACAAACCACAAACCGATGCGGTGGTCTAGTGGTTAGAGTACTGGCTTCTAAACCAGAGCATCGGTAGGTCGCGGGTTCGATTCCCGGTGCCGTCAAAAATTTTCTTCGAACAATAAAAACACGGACGCGATTAAGCTCCAGATGTATACGTGAGACACACACAGGTAACTGTGGGGGTCACATGTATACAGCTGTAGTCTGTGTTTACATTCTCGACGAAAATCGTGACGTAGCTCCGGTGCCGTGAGGTGAACTCGAGACCTGCTATATCGGTATAAGGTTTTTCCGCAATGTTTTCCTATGCTCTTAGCAGAAATGCTATGGCAAATGCGATATAGAGGGGGAAGTCGGATGCGGCCGCATGGGGGCCTGGTTACTGATCCGGACCGGGCCCTCAGGAGGGACTGGCTACTGATCCGGACCAGGCCCTCAGGAGGGACTGGTTATTTTTCTGAATACGTGCGGATTTTTTTAGAATTTTATCTGATCTTCCAAAATGGCCGTTTTTTCCAAGTGTAAAATTGAAAATCGGAATGAAATGTGAAAAAATACATTCGTATTCAGAAAAATTGTTGCCTTAATATTATTAATAATACAGTGGAACCTCTCGTAGCGTACGGCTTCGTAGCGTACATTGGTAAGTGGAGGGGCACGTGTCAGCGCTGTGATTGGACGATTTCGCGAGACAGAGGGGGAGGCACGATCGCTTCGCGTGCCTGATTGGTTCTTCACTTAGCGTACATGTCTCCGCATTATGTACCATATGAGAGGTTCCACTGTAGTTAATAAGACCTGAGACGAACGTCTGCGATGGTATATGTCTGCGCTCCGAACCTCAGCGTATAGAACGTCACGCAGTCGGTATACGCGTGTCGTCTCGCTGTTGTGTGCTTGTGCGTGCTTAATCGACTGTTACGTCACGCGGTTGGAATACACGTCTTGCCGTGCTGCTGCATGTGTGCGCGTCGAGCGACACGTTCACTAATACGTCACGCGCTGCTGTGTGCACGCGTCGCAGCTCCGTTTATATGTGCGCGAGTAGACATTCGCGAAATAAACTTTCTCGGTCGGAAACTCGGCGATGCCAGATATCAGCATTGCAGCAACAACGGACTTGCGTGTAGAAGGTCTTATTTGAAAGAAAAAAATAAATCTAAAACTTTGCGCCTGATACATTTTTTGTTCGCGACCTGTAGTTGAAAATTATTCGAATTACAATTTTGAAGTGGTCGGTGAACGGCCGTCTTCGGGAAAAGTATAAGTAGCCGTAGCGCTCGGTCAAGATTAGACAGAATCGTCATGTAGAGGCCACTTTTTTTTTTTAACTTGGCGTCTAGTCACTTCTGCGACTAATGATAATTCGAGTTACAATTTGAAAACGGCTCGTGAGTAACAGCCTTCGCGAAAAGTAGAGTAGCTGTGAGCTCGTTCAAGTCAGCAGTTGCGCCTCGTTAAGGAGGTTCGCCAGTAAAATTTAAAATGCGCAAGATAATCTAAAATAATTACCGCGTTTTTAATAATCCATAAAAAAATTCACATGAATTTTTCGGGAATTTTCGTCTACATGGTTTGCACAAAATTAATTTTTTTATGCATACATTTTAACATGAGCTCTTATGTTATTTCAATGAAAAGAATAATTGTGGGATGAGAATTCTTGGAAAAAAAATATAAAAATATGAATTTTTGGAAAATATTGATATTCTTGAGTGCGTTGAGATACTTTTGAATATTTTTTGACAGGCCAAAGCTTTTACACGAATTATTTTTCGTTTACAAAGAAGAGAATTTTTGGTTAAGCCTAATCTCACCCTAACGATCGACTTTCTTTCAATGGTCGTTACGCCACAATCGGCACAGAAATGTTAACAAAAATATTCATTAGGTCAAGGAAACAAAACGTGATCCAATAACAGCTCAAGTTTGTCATAGGAGATAATGAAATTTCGTCTTCACTCGCAATGATCAGGAACGAAGAAACACTTAAGGGTCGTCTTCCCCTAGCTGATAGAATCAAATACTAACGCATTCCAAGAGATACGTCTCAGAAATACCCAAAGCATATCTCCGATACTTCGTGCAAAAGTGCGGAATGGCTAGAAATTCATGCCTTCCTTGTAGAGCGATGCTCGCTTTGGGACCATTAATAACAAACAAGTCTCTTAAGTACGTCGGCCTACCCGAGCGCAAGACTTCATGAAGCGTACACGACATAAAGTAGTTTCGTCTGGTCCCGAGAACTAACTATAGGATCCTATCGCAGTATAGCGTAATCCAGGAATTTAGTCTAACGCTCGGAATGCTGCAGGGTTCCACATGACTATCTCATAGCATAATCGCTACACCATCTTATCCGGCTCAGATGCATAGTAGGTCAGTTATTTGTAATTAAACAAAACAACAAAAATTAAGATTTAATATCGAGCTATTTTAATAACCTGAGAAGCAACTTTGATAACGATATGTCGAGACGAGAATATGTTTATTCCAGACGAGAAATTTCTCGTCTCAGCGGCATCACTAAATATTATTCTTCTTTTACATCCATGAAAAAAAAAATTATCAAATACCACATTTGTATCTCTTGCAGTGATATTACCCGTTAAAGATAATCTGCATGAGTAGCGCACGTGCTTAACACGAGCATGTTAAGGCAGACTCAGAGGTGATAAAGATAGATAGCAGGATAGACTTCGGCTAGGGAATAATGGCTCTTGATCGTTGGTGGTATAGTTTGCGTGTCTCAACGATTCTGGGATCAACATGTGTAGAGTTGTGTTACAGCGACTAGTAAGGTCTCCGAAGCTGAAGAGGTTGAGGATGAGTGGCCAGACAAAGAGATACTAAAAACTTTTCTGATCCAAAGTGTACACCACAAAGCCGATGTATGAATGGTACAAAGGTTCCAGTGTCATATCTGATGCCCTTGGGTTATCTGGCCACCTCCCATTGTATATCAGTGCTTTAACCGCGCATGCGGAGCGCAGCGAGGACGAGAGCTTTTACTACCCTTGTCACTCGTGGGAACACTTTATGGATTTTCAAGGCAAAACAAATACCAAAGAAAGGAACGACGGAGCAAGTTTTCGAAGAGAGGCGGGACCGCAGGTCAAACAGGCAAATGCAGAATCTCGACCAGCTGAACGAAGAGTTGGAAGCGCTTGACAAACTTTACCAAGCCATCAAGAGCACTGTGCAATAGACATGGGCGCTCGGGAGTTCGGAGGAGATTCAGCAGTGTCTTGTTTGCACAGAATCTAATTATACACAATTTTCATTTTACAGAGAATGTTCGCCGGTTTTTGTAAGCCATGCCTGATTCAAAATGGACACTGTGCGTTTTACTGATTCCAGATACGCTGATTCCTTAAACTAACAACTCCACACAACATCCACTCAATACAGTGTACATCAACGACAGTACACGTGACCGACTCTACACTTCATCGACTTTATTCATCACTGACGCTTCTCATCAGGGACTCTTCTAATTACTGATCCTAATTATTACTGACCTTACTCATCATGGACTGTACTCATAACTGACTCTACTCTTCATTGAATCTGAAATGAATCTTGAATGAATTATTCTATTCATCATCGATTCTATGCACCATCTACTCTACACATCAACGCAGCCAGCGTTATGCCCCAGGAGAATAGTAAAGTTTAGTTATGATTCGATTCGATACTCCCGTACAAATGAACTCCAATTAAACTACTAAAATTCAATTAGCATACGGGATTGTCATGAGAACTATCAGGCAACACCAGGGAAGAGCTATGTTATTTGTTCAAGCCTTGTGTACAACGGTTAGCACGTTACTGTGCAATGGTAATCACTGAGTTGTCGCAAGAATTCAAATAGTAGTCACTGAGGTGTGCGGCAACAAAGTGTAGAGTACACAATGGCTGGAGCTCTAAAACGTCGATATGGTACAGATGGGCAAAGAGCCGAGCGAATTGAGCTACGCTGAACGGGCTAGTATAGGACAACGCATACGCACATCATCCTAGAGTCGAAAAGAGCCGAGTAGATGTATAAATAAAGATTCTTTCCTTTGTAACGAAAACCTATCGTTTTAATTATGGATTCATATCGAAACAGAACCAATATTTCCTGGAATATTGAACGTGAGTGAAAAAAAAAGAAGAAATATGACGTATTTCGTTTCAGCGGGTGGCTACGAATATATTGGTTAAATTCTCCATAAACGCCTTTCCGTCCAGTTATTGATTATGCTGAGAATCCCTGCGATGATCACCCTAGACACTAATTTTTCGAAATGCCCTAGGAGAACATGTTAAGATCAGGAGATTCAACGATAGGAACACGGGTCAATGATATGAAGTCCTCAGCCACGTGTGTTTACGTTATTTCACGACTTAGTGTGTGGGCGCGTAAAACCCGAGCTGAACGAAGCCCTATTCTATATATAATTACGTGACGAAATCTCATTATCTGATCTGAAGCGTGTGCTTGAGTGATCTACGGTTTGTTCTGCTCCCCCGTAGCTGAGCTACCATATGTCCTTAAATAATTGTGTGAAATTCGACCGAAACGGAAGTGCACTTAGCACGCCCAGGTGAATTATGAATTATTAATTAGGATCGGATCGACCCGGTGGTTTTTCCTTGACCTAGCCTCCAACGTAATTAGGTCTATGTATTTTCTTGATACACGCGAATGATGAGTTTCCATCCAAATCTATTTAAGGTAATGTGCCGATCTTTGACGAGTTATATTAATTACTGCGTTCATTGATGCGGTTGGCGAGGAGGGCGGAATTTTAGATTGGTGTAATACAATGAAGGATGATGAGCAAGAAATAAATGGAAAAAGAAGGCGTTGGGAAAAAAATTGTAGGCGTTAATGAAAAAGTTGAAAAAGGTACTTAAGGGGTAAAGAGAATTATGGAGAAAATAAGAAGTAGTTAATAACAGCGAGGGTGAAAGGTAAGCTGGACGTAAGGTGAACGAGTGCAATGCAAATTTGAATGGAACGGGAAAAATACATACAAAAGGGAAAAGGTCATGTGCACTGAGTGGTAGATGGAAAAATGCGTAATTAAAGTGCAAAAGTAGAAAAAGGGAAGAACGATGTTCATGAAGAGTGAGCAAGCAGTAAAAAGGGCAAATGGTGAGAAGTACAGGAATGCAGCGGTGCATGAGGCGATGTCTGAAAGAGTGGGAAGGGACAGAAATAAGCAGCAGCGGTGAGGAATAAGTAGAGACAGCCGAGCAGGGAAGAAAGACAAGGCGGAAAGGGGTCGGGACGACAAAATTAGGTATGGTGAAGCAGAGGGGATAAGGAACGGCTGGGAAGTAGAGCAGACATGATCGGCTACCGGGCCGGAATTTTTAAATAGGCATGAGAGAACGTAGAGAATAGACACGCTATAGAGATTTCCGAGAAACTTAACAAGCGCGGGAATTTATAGGAGATTTCAAGAAGGAGTGGATAAAGTTGATGAGAAACGGTTGTGGGACCGCAAAGGACAGAGAAGGGGCCTCTCCCATTTCATTTGCCATAAGACTCCATGAATAAGTAAAAGGGATATAAAGTAGAAAGAATGATGAAAGAACGGAAAACGGAAATTACTGGAGAAACGGAAAAGAAGTAAAAACTGTATTATTCTGCGCTCAAAAAGAAGCAATGCTAGGATGCGTCCTAAAGTGGAGTCCCGACAATGAAAAAGATGGTCACTGAAACCAAGTAAGATTGCGGAGAAGAAAGGTAAGACGTGACTGATGGCGATCGAAAGTGGTTGCAAAAGGTGACCAAGGAAAATAATGCAGTGAGAAGAAGAAAATGACGGTATAACCTGAAGTAAGTATAATATCATAGACGAGAAGCATACAACAGCGTAGAAGGGGAACAGTGAGCAGAAACGAGGTATAATCAAAAAATCACTGATTATGAAACCCATTGGCAAAGGACCGCAAAGAGAAAGGGAGGGATTTAGAAAACTGTAAATAAGTTATAGGGGTAGATAGTAAAAGGGATGAAAGGTAAAACGAGAAACAGAAGTCAGAAGAGAAACGTATGAGAAGTAAGGCCAGGTTAATGATAAATTTGAAGGAAAACAATCTTGGGGTGCGTAATTAAGTAGATTTACGGCAACGGTAAACATGACTAACCAAAGCAAAATGATATTGTGAAGTGAAAAGGCTTATAGCGAGTGAGATATATGCGATGGCGATCGACGGAAGTAAGGAGCGGCGACCAAATGCGGAGGGAAAATAATGCAGTGAAGGGAGGGAAAGGAGAAAATGGGCTGAGGTAAGCATAATGCGTTAGAACAGAGACGTGCGGCAGCGTAGAGAAGAGATAACGAGTGGGAAGAAAGTTTAATCAGAAACAGAATAAGGATGAGACCCTTTGGTAACGACCGCAAGGAAAGGAGAAGCACATAAAAAGCCTATGAATAAGTAATAGGGATAGAAAGTTGAAGGGATGAAAAGGAAAACGGGACACGGAAGTTGAAGGAAGAAAGGAAGGACAATAAAGACTGGGTAATTCTCAATGCAAAGTGAATTGGTGTTACGATACGTGCTTAAGTTGAGTCCCAACAACAAGAAGCATGATAAACCCAGGGGAACAGAAATAGCGAAGGAGAAAAACTTGTGGCCCATGAGATGTACGTGATGGCGATCAATGGTGGTCGTGAACGGTGATCAGGTGCAGAAGAATAAAGAGGGAGTCGGAAGAAAGAAAGAAATATATGAGCTAAGGTAAGGCTTAAAACGGATTGGAAGTGAATCAGGGCTCTCACATGGAGCCGGATAAGACGGGAACATGTGACATTGTGTATACCATGTACTTATGTACATGTACAAAAGGATACATTACGTATGTATTGTTTATATATCTTTTCTATAAACATGCAATATATGAAGCGGCAAAAAGTTCTATATCTCGGATATATATATTATATATAAGCAATACATAATTTGGATTTTCTATGTCTTCAAGATATATAGTGGATACATGAAAAAATATATTTCCTAGTATACTTCTTTTCTGTGGGGGTAATGGAGAGGGAAAGAGAGATATAGACCCTAAGCATAAGGTGAAAAGTGGATGAAATTGAGGGGGAGGATTAGAAAGGGAAGAGAATAAAAGTCTAGGTAATTTCGAAATCGAAGAAAAACAGGGTTAAATTGCGTGCTAGAGTGAAATCCCGGCAACGAGAACGGTGATAAGCCGAGGCGAAGGGAGATTGAGAGGGAGATAGACTTGCGGCCAGTGAGGTATATGCGATGGCGATCGAAGGTGGTCGCGAACGGGGACCAGGTGCGGTGGGCAAATAAGCCAGTGGGGGGAGGGGAACGAAGTGATGGACTGCGGCAAGTATTGTACGATGGGGGGAAAGTGAGGTGTGATAGGCAGGGTGTGAGGCGTAGGCGATAGCAGATACCACCCTGAGCGCGAGGCGATGAGTGAGGCGTGCGACAGCGTAGAGAAGAGATAATAAGTGGTAAGGAAGTATAATCAGGAGTAGGAGCGTGGAAAATGAGCGGTTCGAAGTGTAAATAACAGATAAGGGAACGAACGTGCGGATAGCAATGAACTTATAATATGAAACGATAAAGATGGCAGAAAGGAGGAAGTTTGTACGGAGAAGGAAGACCTGCTACCCTTGAGGAAATATATCCCCACAGTTAGTAAGTTTCTCGATTTTTTTAATAAAAAATAATATTAAAAAATGAATTATATGCTTACTTTATCACTTTTCAGTAAACTGCCCATTAAAAAAGTCAGCAAGTACTGACTGCCAAATGAATGACTCCATTATTCTTTTTGATACTATATTATATTCTAGGGTTTCAAGAAATATTCTAAAAACATGGTGTCTAAGCTTTTGTTAATTACTGTTGAGTCTTATTTATATTATGTTTATTTGTATTTATTTTTAGCTTTCGCCACATTCTTATAGACTGTGATATTAAATTTTTTGCGACCAAGTTGTACACCATTTTGTACACGTACGAAAATTGTGTTTAATTTTCAAAATTGTGAAAATTTTGAAAAAATCGACCACATTATCACCTTTTTAGAAGGGAAACTTTTGGATGCTTCGCTACACACTTAAGCAGTATTTATATCTTTGGACAAGATCTCCGCCGAACCTTTGTTGTGTTTTAACAATAAGTCCATTGTAAATCGATTTTTTGTTTTCATAAAAAATAGATAAAAACGCTAATACCTTATACTAACTTCATGTTCAACTCAACTTTTGATCCAGGTAAAAAAAAGGGTTGACAATCTATCTGCACTCTGGACCAAATCCTTATGATACTACCTAAAATGTACAGGTGTCATTGCAACAGCGCAAGGTACTAAACGCAATTGATAATGTACTAATACAAGAATGCAATTCAACTTGAGAGCATCGCAATTGAATTGAGGCGGTGGCCGTTGTAGACAGCTACTAATGTAGCTCGTATAGTTGTGGTAGGTAT
The DNA here is from genome assembly GCA_949699805.1 of Tromatobia lineatoria. NCBI lineage: Eukaryota > Metazoa > Arthropoda > Insecta > Hymenoptera > Ichneumonidae > Tromatobia > Tromatobia lineatoria. The sequence continues at coordinate 9,192,676 of OX453052.1, forward strand.
TCGAGAGCGATGGTAGCAGTCACCGCGCCAGGGTTGCGGGAACGTTACGCCGAAGCACCCTCAGGGCTTCCCGCCCCTTATTGGCCCACTTACGCCTCGTGTGTTTTCTTCGCTCCTTCTGTTCTCACCACCTTCGCTCCCTCTCGCTGTCTAACTATTCTTAACTGCAAAACCATAGAATTATTAAGCAACTCTACGCTCTCCTTTTCCCTTATACCATTTATCCCTTCGGATACAGAACTCGCACAAGTGAGAGTCAAAGTTCTAAGGAGTGATCCGCAAATTCCTTTTCGTCAAGTTCGTTCACTCATAGCATACAGTGCACCATGATATCATGAGGTAGAGAGTCATTTTTCTAACTTTTAATATTCAGACAAACCGATGAAAAATTTTAGTGTTCGATGTGTTATTTTTGTTGCAAAGAGGATATTGTAGTACGCGTGCAAAAATCCTTGATGTAGTGGAAATTGGATTTACTGTAACGAAGTGTTTAGTGAGCTTTTAATTGAGAAAGATTCATTAACACATTTAAAATCATAGCTTTGTCATAAAGGACTGGAAGAAAAATTCCTACAATTCCTAAAATTCCAGACTTCACCCTGCAAGAGATAAAATAATACCTCGCTGTATTAATAAAACATCAAGCACAAAAATTTGTTCACCGTCTGCTGGCCACGACAAATTAAAAAATATACTTTTTACCTCCCACCATTTTGCCGCAGTGAATGTTTTTATGAAATTGCAGGATTATAATGCTTTATATGTTCATAATGACATTTGAATGTAAGATTTTTCAAAGCATGGGTAACATACAGAGAATTTCCTTTCTATATGACTTTCTTTAGGTGAACCAGCCCCCTTAATTAATCGTAATACTCGCAAACGCAAGCTCTCACGTACTTAAGATACTCGAGATGCCTTTGAAACATTTCTGGTATTTATTATAATTTTTTATCAGAGGACTATTAAGAATATGAGAAAGTCTCACAAAAATATAATTACTTTCAAAAACTACCTTACAATTCTCGATCACATTTTATATTAAACTGAAATTCAAGGGAAGAGAGAGAGAGAAAAAAGTTTCTGTATTTTCCTCGCACCTGGTGTTCTCAACGCCGGTTTTCCCGCGCTGTCGAGCTATTCATAACTGAAATACCTTGAAGAGAATAAGTAGCTCTTTATATGCTCTTTTCTACATAAGCTTTGAGCCATGTGCGAATTCCTTAACGTAAAGTTCGTTTATTCAAACTGTCTGCCTGTCATCTTGATTTATCTTCATGTTCATAAATGATTTTTTGACTATTAATATACTTTTATCAATTGTTTTGGCAATGATGCTTCAAAAAATTAATACAGCTTAAAAAAAAACATGAAGCGGTTAAAATGAAACGCTATGCCACAGAAACGTGTAATTGCTGTCGGAAATTGTTCAACGATTATGGAGTCACTTTCTCATTAAGCTCGAATACCCGGAAGCAAGGAGGGAAAGTTATACTGCATGTCATCTGGGATCTCTTTTTGTTCCTCATTTATTTTTCTGTTATGTCACGTTGACTTGACTCGACTTTTTGGGGAAAAGCTTTCAACGAGCAGAAAGAATTCTCCCCTCCGAAGCTTACATCTATTGTAGCCACACCCAGAGAAAGATTCATTAGATTTTTGTAAAATTCGGTTTAAAGAAATAAATTGTCTTATTTATCCGGTAACCTATCAGAACTAAACTAGAAAATAATAAAGAACAATTTTTCGGTTTTTCATCGATTAATCCCACCCCAAATAGAAACGATCATCATGATAGATTGAAAAAGTAAAAATTCTTAATTCCAAACTTACTCGACTGTCGTAGTTGAGTGACAAAGTTACAGTTCTTGCTTTACATTGTCTAAAGTGTACAACGGTGGTCGTTGACCTACGAAGCTCGACGAACTGAATAAAGAATAAAAAATAGTCCTGAGGGCGCAGTACATTAATACTGCAACAAAGAATGTGACAAACTGAGTGTACCTGAGAGGTATGTAGCATCTTTACAGCCAGCGTGTGAGGCAATGCTCAGTCAACGCTCAGCATACATACAGTAGAACTTCCCTTAACTTATACTTGTACTATACTATAAAAAATAGCGAACTAGACAGCCGCAATTATAATTTTATAAGCCGATAGTTAATATTTACTCACTTTTGAATTATTTTAATTTTTTTACTATTAATTTATTCAATATTTTTTTAAATATCTAGTTACATACATTACGACTACAGTTTTTAGATGCTCATGTTGATAGAAAAAAAAAATGAGATAACAAAAATTAAAAGAGAATTAAAATTCTGTGATGTAAGTATAAAAGATTTCAAGGTGGCAATTTTTATTAGATTATTTAGTATCTTTATTATTCGACATTTAGCAACTTTCCAAAAATAATTAAGTATAGAAACAAAAACTTACTCAGTCTGGTTGTCCTCAAAGGTAAGCGTGCCTTCCATTGGCTGGTACTGCTTTCCTGGTTTGGCAGTTCCCTCAACCGTTTTGTAGGAAACAACGACCCGACCTCGCGCACCACTGTAACGCACAACCCTGAGTTCATACTGACCAACGCTCTCAACTAATTCGACATCACGCTCGGGAAAGCCAAAGATGCCACTGTGGTCATCGTCGAGAATCATCACCGTCGCCAAACTTGGTGATACGAGCATTGCTGGTTGCGAACAGTTGCTCAATCTGAAACATGTCAAGAAATCTGAATTAGGATGGCACTAGTGAGCTGTTGAAATTTTTATAAGAAAAAATAAAAAGTTCTTTCCATTCAAATGGGAAATAAGTGATAAATTATTCATAGTATAAATGAATACAATTTATAATCACCCCTCTAAAAACCACATGATCTAAAGTGACTTATCTTTTCCGCTGATGCATTGTGCTAAGTTCTATGCAATACTCAACTAACCGCATTCTTACGTGCAGGATACTATCGAAACCACAAAAGAACCGGTCGACAATATGATTTTTATACCGAAAGCGACATTGTACGACGGCATCGAATATCCTAAAATATAGATACTTTAAATCAATAAAACGCGGAATTCAATGACGATGTTACGTGAAAATCACTTGACGCTTTTATTTTGAGGTTGTTGTGCTGTTAAGTCAAAATGCTACCGCTGTCACGAAAATTTCCACAAATGAACATTAATAGTTTGGTATAATTTTAGAACGATTAACGGCATCGTTTAGGAGAAAAAAAATCGCTAACCTTGCAACATATTGCACTACCGTTATAGGGAGTTATGGCGTTTCCATCGTATTTACGTTATAACGGCTGAGAAAATGCTACCACATACATAAATAAAATATGTATAGCTTAAGTGATAATCCCTCATGCGTTTGGCACCTTTGGAAAACGATCGACAGCATCGTTACTTAATTATTAATTTATGAAAACTCTCAGTCGTCTTTGCTTGAAAATTGACGAGGTTCGTCAGTAAAATTAAAAATGCACAGAAAAATCTGAAATAATTACCGCGTTTTAAATTATTCATAACAAACTTACATGAATTTTTTGGAAATTTTCGTCTACATCGTTTACACAAAATTAATTTTTTTATGCATGCGTTTTAACATGGGCTCTTATGGCATATTTACGAATTTAAAATATAAATAATTTTGTCTATGAATTAAAAATCTAGAAGGAGTATAGATGGACAAAATAAATAAATGGGGGAATTTGATGACGGTGTTGTTAGGAAATCACTCGCATGTTTTCTTAATTACGATTTAGCAAAATTCCGTACGTCTGTTGCATAATTATAACTTGATTAAATAACCCCAGGAGTTGGGTCTTTCAATTAGCTGTTTTTCATCCTATGCGCGGTTCATAATTAAGAGTGTCAGGTATCCCCCCTCCCCCAACCCCCTCCCTATTGCTAATGTTGGTGTATATACCGCGTACACCGGAATTATTGTATCGGATTTCTGTTACTTTTTTTTTTCACCGTCAGCCAACGGTGTTTCTGATGTGCTGCAAAGCCTGGCGCCCATCACGTCAGATTATAAAATTATTGGCAGCATTCCAAAGCACACTTTTTAATTTTATTTTTCTATCATTAACACAATTTCGTTTGTGGTACTTAACACGTTTAAATTACACATAAAAAGTATGATTTACTCTATTTGATGAGCGTGCCAAGTACTTCATTGTTTGGTATATATTATTTTATTTTATATTACACACAATGAATATTAATATAAATTTCTTTCGGGTATAATTGATACATTTTTTATTTTTTCTTAAGTAAAATAATAGTATATTTCGATACAAGGACGAATAAACTTTTTCTAATGAGTGTTGTAATCGCACGAGTTAGGAAAATGTTTTCGCATGAGTATTGAAGAAAATTTTATTTTACAAGGCGCGCAAAGCTAATAAACTACTTATATCGCACAGTAATAATAGATTGAAAATAATGGAATAATAATAGATTCTAGTGGATGCTGGCCGACCACACGCGTCCATTAAAATTTATTATTTTGAGCGCGCTGATTTCCTGGCACACAACTAGAAAAAGGGCTGATCTTTATAGGCCGTTGCCACTCTAACGTCTATTTTTTCTCCAGTGTTACGAGGGTTAGAGTTGAGAAAATATACAAAAGACGAGAAGAAACCGAGGCACAAAAAATCATTTGTCGTTTCGTTAAGTTTCTCTACTTCGATTTTCTAGACTTCTATGTTCCAAATGTAAACTGTGGTCTATATTGTACGAAGAATACTGCGATCTATTTATTTATCGTGGATAAAGTCTGAAAAGTTTATATAATCATCAGATCATCAATCGATTAGCTGGACAGCTGAATATTTATACTTTTCAGTGATGTGAAATTGTCAGAATCTAAATTTTTTTTGGTAGATTTGAAAAAATTGACGTTTTAGCAGTAGCAAAGAAGTTACGAGATTTTCAAAAGTACCAACAAGAAAAAGTCCTCAAGTTCGTGTCGAACTACTTAAATAGTTTTTGTTAACTTAACAACAGAAAAAGAGAAAAAGATACGTAACTATCTTTTTCTCTTTTTCTGTTTTTAATGTCAGGATTTCTATTTTGTGCTAGTTAGTGAATACATCAATGAAAACTACTTCCTTTAAAGTTTGAATAGCTTAACAGCGTTTGAGACCTCTGGCATTGATTGCGGCTGCCCTTGCCCTACGTTACTGAAGTGCTTTTCACAATCGATTACCCTCCGGTTATTGTACATGCTGCCTGATTTCTGTCTGACCTTTACCGATAAGTTTTCACGTCGTAAGTGTTTTCATGTTTATGCAAGCAAAATAATTAAGTTTATGTCCCAAAAGTGGATGCAGAAACTTCTCCGAACTTCTCTAGATTTCCAATCACAATTTTGCCTTCAGATTTGGAATCAGCGATCTTAAACATACTCGAGAACATAATTTCATCGTAAACGAACATTTTTTGCAAAAACCAGAGAGTACCGAGTTTCATCCTAATCAAGTAATCATTCACACATTAGTCCTCAACTTTGGACCGCCATTTTCAATTTTCACTTTAAATTCCGGCTTAAAATCTGTGATCTCACGAGTTCCAGAATTTCATATTCGGTCCAATTCAAGTAACTTTCTGTGATTTGATTCGCAAGAATATACCCCGTGCAGTAATCATGGAATTAAAGTGGATGAAATTGAGGTAGAGTCTCTTCCGTGCAGTGATTGGCGCATTCAACCTCAAATAGACAGTTAGGTTAATAGGTCTGATGTACAAAATCATCAAACATCACTTCTGAGGGATACTAAGTAAAAATCGTATCTAAAATCCGAATTATATGTAATGCCTGAAAAACCTCCGGCCCTGAACCTAACTATTCCAAGTTACCCAAGAGTCAATGATACGCATGGAATGCTTAGATCACTTGGATCCAAAGCGTAGCACATGATCCGAAAAAATCTCCGAGCATGAATAAATTTCAAGATATTTCAACAATATCGCCATATTTAAAGAATCACAACCGATGCTAATTCCTAACTATTCAGATGTTAGTCCAAAAATCATCATCCACGTCATCATTATCTCGTCCCAATGTAGCCAATTCGACTAACCTCACATAGAAATGTTCATCCTCCTCAAAAAGTTCATCATCTATGACAGAGAGGCTGATAACCTTCCTAGTTTCGCCAGGTTCAAAAATGAGAGTGCCCTTGGCAGTGACATAGTCTGATCCAGCTTCAGCGGATCCGTCCTCAGTGGAATAGTCAACGGTGCAGGCCTTGTTGAGATCACCGCCAGCGCGAGTGACTCCAACCTCAAAGGTACCAACGTTCTCCATGACAGTGTAATGTCCAGGTTCAAAAAAGACCCTTGTCGCATTAATATTCTCTATATCGATACTTTCAGCCTCAGCTCGTTGAAGTTCAGCTTTGACCTCGCTGAGATCGCTTTGGGCCCTTTCGCTGATCTTCCTGCTGAGATTTCCAGCCCCGACCATTTTCCTCGTGGCCTGAACCCTGTAGAAGGCTCTGCTCTTGGGTCCCTTTCCAAGAACCTCTTCATGGGCCATGACTTCAAGCTGTTCGAGCGCAAGAGTTGGATGCTTTTTCCGGAGTTCTCGAAGAGTGTTTATGTAGTCTCGTCGAGTCTGTTCGAACTCCCTTGCCTCGGGCGTGTCCGCGTCTCCGAGACGCTCATTTACACCATGAGCGTTTTCGTGCTGGGCTTTTATCTGAAGTTCGACACCACCGTCCGAATCGCTGGCCTCCGCTTGAACGATCACTCCCCGTTTGTTCATCCTGTAGCCTTTGTGAAGATACTTGTAGATAAGAAGCCGCTGATCCGCTACATAAGCGGTCAGGACAGTCGCAGGAAAGAAGGAAAAGGTTAGTATACCTTCCCACACCTCAAGGATTCCTGGGCTTGAAACCGCAAGGATTATGTACAGCCATACATAAGCGAATATGCTCCACGTTGCAGTGACGAAGAACACTCTAAGATGTTTTATCTTACGATTCTCGCCGTTGGGGATTACGAATACGCATAGTGCGATTATGACAAAGAGGTTGTAGGCCGCGGATCCAACAATAGTACCGGGCCCGAGTTCACCGGCCTCAAAGTTCTTCGCCCATATCTCGATTATCGAGAGGAGAATTTCGGGCGCGCTACTACCAAGCGCCATCAAGGTCAGATTGGCAACCGTCTCGTTCCACACCCTCACCACAACAATCTGAGGCTCTCTGCCTGGACGTCGCACGACCAGTTCCTTTTCTTGTGACGTTATCACCTCGATTGCCGCCATAAAACGATCGCTTATTATCGATACGCCGATGAACAGGTAAAGAAGAAAAAGGAAGTAGACAATACCGCGAAGTACGAGATCTGTCATGTTGAGATTGTCGGTGGGCCTCCACAGCGGCACCACAAGACCCGCCACACATTGCACCGAATAGTTGCCCGACATTCTGGCCTGTTGTTGTCTTTTCTAACGATTACCCTTTTACCTTTCCTCTATCTCCTATCCCAACTCATTTCAAATTCCCGGCTGCATTCCCGGTTCATGATAGATTATCCTTTTCCGATCGCTCACCGATCACTGTCCCTTATCCGGAAGCCCCGTTTTTTCTCTCCTTCCTCGGATCCTCAAGCCGAAATCCACTTTCGCTTCGATTGACAGCACCTTTGTTTTTCTTCCTAATTAATCTTCCTTCCAGTTTTCCTGGTTCTCACACTTTGTTTCATCTATCTATCTCATCGTCCTGCATCGCAATCTCTCTCTTACACCTCCTATCAGCCTTAACTCCATTTATAACTTAGTGGCTAATTTCAATCATCAACACTTTACAACCATGGATAAAACACTCTTTAACACCGTATCTCTTTTAGGATTTTTTAAATAACATACTATCACACACACTTGGGACACAACACACACACAACAAGCGCACTTTCGCGCCTTTGAAACACACCGAATGATTATCACCCCCCAAAGTGACTACATGTGATCCGCTATTCTAGGGAACTCGCTGCCGACTGTACCGCGCCAGTGAGCTCCCATCACGAGGATTTTGAAGCACAGAACGGAACGAAACTGTGCCGCGTTCGGGGGAACACTGAGCTTCTCATCGGGCTGGCCAGTCTGCCTGCCAGCCGCGGAGGCCTCGCCTCGGACTTGAACGTTTTGACTCTCTTGCACCCCAGTCTCGACATCTCTTTCCGTCTCCTTCTTGCTCTTGCAAGCTCTTCCCTCGCCTACAAGGCTCTATCCCTCTCTCGTTCGGTTTGTCGCGCGTGCTCCGTGCACCCACTATTCTTCAGCCCCTGTACCGTGTCCCTGCCAAGCTCTGCCAACTATGGGGGTAGCTATAGGCCGGCGCATGCGTCTCAAATCTCTGTGGATCTCTGTGCGTCTAGCCCCGTTTTCGCCCGGCTCCCAAAACCCATAACATCCCCAGTTATATCGGATAAGGCGTGCGATGGAGCGAGATGACTCCTTTCCCCGTCCTATCTCGAAGAATTGGTAATTGCTGCGAATATAAGACTTGGACGCTTTTCTACAACCTTTCACGAAACACGCCGTCAAGAAGAAATTAGATCTCCAGGCCTTGCCTCTTGTCTGCTGATGCTTCCCATGGTATTACATGGTGGAAGATTGGTATAGCGTGAGAATCTCTCAGGTTCTCGTTTTTTTTGCAGCTGATTACTTGAGACATATATAATTTCAAGTTGTACTTAAATTTTTCTTGAAATTTTCAAGGAGTGAAAGTTTAGTAGACCACCAATTTAATTACAATATCGTTTTTTCCAGAAAATTAGTGCCTTTGGCTCACAAAACCCATAATATATCCACTCATGTCGGGTACGGTGTTTTGCCACACAAGATAAGAATGATAAAAAATTAACTGTAAATGAACAAACTTAAGTACTATGTGGCCTCGCAAATTAATATGACCCTGAGAATATCTACATTCGTCTTTATAAAAAATTTATGAAAATCGCAGTGACTGACAAAATCGAAAAATAAGAGCATCTACAGAAATTGAAGACGACCAAAATAAGTCTCGTGTTACTCTCGTACGATAAAAAGTAAGGTTGCTTTAGATATATACTCGGTGATAGAAAAAATTAAAAAGTGACAACATTGAAAGGATTTCAAGACGAAAAAAATAAGCCTTGGATGAATTCCGTACGATTAAAATTGAAGGCACTACGTCTTGACAAAGATAAATGCAGATATTTTCAGAGTTATAAATTAATTCGTTGCGTTCCCAGTATATTCGGCTGGCGCGTTTAAAACCAGCCACTAATTTGGTCCACTTGAGCATTTTTTCCCGCTTATTAAATATACTCACTTTCTGCGAACTGAGTCCATGGTCTCTGTATGGAGAGCATCGAACGGAGTCTCCATTTAATACCTCCCTCAATTGACCTACATTATTATTGTATCAATAGAACGAAGAGAACATGTATTGTGTTGTCAATCAACTATTATTGCATTCGAAACATTCATTGTGTTACAAGTAATTATGAGCTTGCGTTAATGTTTATTTATAATTAACGTCCGTATAAGCGCTGGTTGTTGATAAAGAAAACACATTTCGACGCTAATGGGTTCCACATTCATATTTTAACGGTGAAGAGACCAAAATCATTACCGCGGGGTTTGGTGTATGCACAAGTCCAAAGTTAACATTAATTAAAAACTCCTATAAATTAGCCTCAGATTTAATCCCGAACATTATTCAATATTAATCCGCAGATAAATTATTATTTTGCTTGTTGAGTTAGGACCAGTCCAATTTTTATTTAAACACGGCATTAAATTCGAATTAGGGAATCAAATATTGAATATGTCACTTTTTCGGTCATCTTTCGAACACCTCAGAAATTTCTTTTTGAAAAGAAAATATTTTTTATGTGGACATGATATATATCTTCAAATGTTGTATACCGTCATTTTCGAATCAATTTTTATTTAATTTATTCTAACGATCCTCGCAGAATGTAATGTGGGCATCTGACCGTCCGTATGACCATCCGTATGACCATCCGTGTGACCGTCCGTATGACCGTCCGTCTGACCGTCCGTCTGACCGACCGTCTGACTGACCGTCTAACTATCCGTTTGACTGTCCGTCTTACTGTCCGTGTCGATATAATTCCAGCAAGCAACATACAACTTCGTCGAACTGCGCATAAAAACACGAGATAACAATTTCCGCGCAGCTTATTTGTTCGGCAATAAGCTCTAAGTTAAATAGTAACACAACTAAGACCATATCAAAAAGACTAGAAGCAGAAACTGGTAAGTGAATGTTTGTAGCTGTAGCTACACGTAAACAGGAGCATAGAGAGGAACTTTAAGAGTGTAAGAAGACTGATGGAAAAGCAATCATAGGAGACGTGTTCACTACGGAAACAGGAGAATGAGAAAAGTGTTTCAGTGAAGTAGAGGAGGAGGATGAGCAGGACGCAGATCAAAGGATAGGTTGATAAAACTAAACGAAGAAAATTTAACGAACTTAGTAACAGCGAAAGGATCGGAAATTGTGAACGGATATATGAAACAAACCGGGATGTGGAAAATAAGTAGTTCAAGCCACTAAACTAGGTGTCTCGGCGACAACGCGATTTCACGCTCTCACTAACGCTCGGTATGCTTATTTTTTAATTCTGATCCTATAGTTAATTCGAGTTTGTAGACCGACAGCAGTAGAGGCGCTGTCGGTATGTGCGGCTTCAGCGGTCCCCAGAGTTAAGCAGCATTGTTTGCGGCCATAACTTGGATGGGTGACCGCTGACCGCTTAGCGGCGCACTGGTTTGTTTGCAATTTATTAAGCGGGAGACAGTTTTTCTGAGTTTCTGATGTATTCTAATACGGTAGAAACTCAGTAAAAATACACGAAAAAATAAACTTAGTTGGAACAACCAAGCGCTTAGTTATGCGCCAGCCGATTTACTGGTTAGACCAATGAAATTGTTGGTTATGCCAAATAAGTTATTGGTCAGATTACAATAAACTTGGTGGCGCTGTCCAATAACTTGGTTGTCCTAACCAATTAATCGGCTGGCGTATATATAACCAAACGCTTGGTTGTTCTAACCAAGGATTTTTTTCCGTGATAAAGCCGCTTGTATCGGCCAGGTTTTCCGCAGTTTCCCTGAGCCCTCGTGGAAATTCGATACAGTAGTGCATTAGGATTTGTGACTGCGGACAACACTCGACGGGAGAACTTTATGTAGAAACGGGGAAAGGAGATACGGGTTTCGTAGAAGTCTGAATAAGGCATACGGAAGAAATATCTCAATAGAATAAAAATAATTTACGTTTGTACGGTTAATTTTAAAACTCAGCGGTCCTTCGCACTTTAAGCTGTTTCTCATAATTAGACATTCGTCAATATTGCGTTACGTATTTTTTGTACATTTTTTTCATTCCATTCCAAAAATCCATCATTCGTATCTAAAAAATTATTTATGACTTGGAAAGAAACAAGAAAAATACGTGCACAAGCTCTACATTGTTGTATGCAATAATCAATAATATTTTACCATTCAATCTTTTCACTCTCAGTTCTACTTGAAATTATACAGGATTCGGCGGAACTTCAATAGAATCGGTTTTTAAAAATTGCGTAAGCAGCTTAAAACTTTGATATTTTTTTTCTTCTTAATATTGGTCAGGGTTGGTCAGTATAGGTGAGGAAAAGGTTATTAAGGCCATGTTTTTGCGGTGCCAGAAAGTGTGAGAAGCGGTTACCACAAAAAATGTGTATTCAGGCGAGTGAAAAAGAAAAAGTAGCGTTAAAAAAACGAGGAAGAGGGATAAGCCATTGCAGGGAAGTGGAGACATCGTGCGAACAAATACAGAAGCAATTGAAGAGAGGCAGAGGTGAACAGACGGTGGTAGGGTAGAATTGTTGAGGTATGAGGAAGTACTGATAGATTAGAGTGCAGCCTGAAACCGAACAAAAAATAGTAATGGGTTAGTTCGGAGGACAAGAGCTGCGTATTAATTTATAAATTACCTAACGACTAAGACAAACTAAAGCGGTTAGAAGATAAAATAATGAGTATATTCTCTCAAGGATTCGATAAATTACTATTTTATAAAAACCTAGTTAAATATTTCTTACTCTTTTTTCTTTTGGAAACAAGAGACAATTAGAAGACAAAGGAAATATATTATTTCAGCTATACTTAGAAGGCTGCACCCGAGAAAGAGACTGAAGATTCCACCGATAGATGCTGAAAATATTTATTTTCTGAAGTAATTATGTTAAATTTTTCAGTTTGAAAACAAACTGTATGAGAAAATTTTTGCAAAAAAATTAACTTACCTAACATATAAATCTCGGTGGCAATAATTTCATCACCTACAGAATCGTGGACTTGTTCTCCAATGTACATTTTAAGTACAGCGTTTTTCCTCGATATGTTTTTACTGGAATTTTTGAAATATGAATGTTGAAAAAGACATGTTGAACACTGATAAAAATAATTATTTAAAAAGTTGACTGTACTGTTTTACTTACTACATCAATGATGGTGTAAAAATGGTTTTAGCGATTGGTATTTGGCTATGGGTAACACGGTAAATTCTCCGATTGCAAGGTGATGGACAAGAGCATTCAATTTTCGATTTATTGAGATACATAACAGACCAAATATCTTTATAATTTTCACGCAAACATTTCATCCGTGAAAAATCACAAATCTGCAACGAACATTTTAATCGTTAGATGGAGGTAAAAATAGCAAATTATCAAAATAGCGAATGGCTAAAATAGCGAATTTAAAAATAAGGAACGTCTAAATGTAGAATGTCCATAATTATGGAATCCGGGTTTTCAGCCATTCGCCTTTGCATCATTCGCTATTTCGAGTGCATTTTTATAAGATGGAGGTAAAAATAGTGGATGGTCAAAATAGTGAATGGTTGAAATAACGAATTTCATAATGATGACCATCCTAGATTCAGACGTTCTTAATTTCGAAATTCGCTATTTTAACCATTCACTATTTTGGTCATTCGTTTTTTTTACCTCTACCCATAATATCAATTATTTCAATATAAGTAAACAGAAGGAAACTTGATCCATGGAATAATGGAATAGTAATAGAATCAGTTTCATTAAATGAGATAATAGAAAAAAAATTGATTCCATTAAATTAGAACATACCGAATCAATGAATTCGTTAATTAATTAAGGAAAGAACTCACAGTACTCTTTCCAGCAAATGGTGCAAATAGCCAAGGAACGCAGCCGCATAACTTCACCGCAGCTCTCATTCTGCAAGAGTTGTGACAATTTTCTTTTCCATAATTAGGAAAGTATTCGATCTTTTTCACGTCTAGGATACACTGATGCGGAATTGCAGTGTTTTTGGTTGGTAAGTTGTGGACATCAGTGATTGAAACTCTCAACTGCAATAAAAAATTGATAATTATCTACGCAAAACAATAGCAAGAAAAAAATTTGTAGAATCGTATTAAAATGGAAAGTATCAGGCGTATATTGCATTGAACGAAATCATACTTCAATTATACTCATACTCAAGTATTAAGTATGAACGCACGGGTATCAATTTATCCTATCTTTCAATAATGTTGCTTCGTATAACTAACCTGCATCTCACGTTTGGCTTGAAGTATGAGACTCGATGAATCAGGATAGGCCATACTATCATGAACGAACAACTAATTGAAGTATTGAAAAAAAATAAGCTTATAAAATTTTTTATATTTATGTATAAAATTTTTGAAAAAATGGCACTTGAAAAATATTCAGTTTTCCAACTTCTAGGTGTCAATCCATTTTTTTCATGAAATTAATATGATGCATATATTCCTAGAAAAAACACCCTCGAAATTTTTCAAAATCAAGAAAAAATTGAAGAAGATATCTTTCAGAATATTTACAATACTTTTTATAACAAAAATATTTTAAAACGAATCAACCAAAATAGCTATTTCTTCAATGTCTAAAATATGTTACATTGGCAATTCGTCAATCAACTGATTATACTGTAAATGATAATATGATGAATATTTTTTGGAATTACCAGCAATCCTACCGAGTTGGCAGTTATTCTAGCGATCGACCCATTATCATGGTTCATCGTAAATTGGTTTTCTTTGAAAACTAACGTTAATCCCGAATTAGAGCCAAATTTTCTTACTTTATACGGAGTCCGAACTCGCGATTCACTGCAAAGTGAAATAAATTATCTGCATATTATAATGCTGAGTATGAGAGGCCAAAAATCGATATAATTACTATGTCATGGCCACGTGATCTTCAACATGATAATTAAAAGAACAACAAAGTCCTCCAAACGAATATGAACGTTTGAAGATTTCACTGCAGTTTTCTCTTTTTCGGTCCCACCAGCAAGATTCGACGACATTTTCGCAAGGGCTTCTCAACATCTTCAGCAGATCGAGAAGTTCAATATTGTTCACCCTCAAAATTTCATTCAGTTCATCACGATCGTTGTCCATCATTGCTCGGGGATGTGCCATATCAAAAGCTCTGCTATAGGGATAATTAGTATTTTTTATCAAATCAAGTTTTGCTAAATGCACAATATGAAAAATTTCGTATCGTTCCGTTCAGCGACTAAAAAACATAATTTCTAAAAATCGAATTATATAATTGCAACAAATGCATCAAATAATATTTTTTTATCAATTCTGCAGAAGCTTAATAAGAATTTCATCGTGAACTACACTAATTAATTTTTTTTTAAATTCAGAGGATCAAAAAAAATTTACTTATTTAATGCAAAATGTTTATAATTTTTTGAACGGAGCTTGAATAATTAGCGCTTGTAGGCCCTAATTGTTAAAGTTTTTTTTGTTAAGAAACAGAACAGTTTTAAAAATACAAACTTATTATATTCATCGGAATTAAATGATACGATTTTGAGTAATAATTCGAAATATAATCTTTTAGTAACTGCACTGAAATGGAATGGCAACGGAAATGGAATTTTATATAATATATAAGATTGTGCTAGATACATACTCAAGAAGATCTGCGGCTCTCTTTTGACTTATACGTTCTGGCAACTCGAATCTTTCAAGCAATCTTGAACGCGTCTCACGTTCCGGCGGAATCACTGCGCAAACTGTCAATGCGGGAAATAAAGTGAGCAAAGTGGACTCGTGGAAACCTGATATCACTGATATAGCTGGATGGGCGTGATAACGGTTCCAAAATCGTTGGACCATTACGGCCGAACCTAAATAAACATTTAACGATTTTTTTTTCACGTCGGCTTCTAATTTTTTTAATTTCTACATCCATGATTATCTTTTTATTTTTTCATATATATGACTTTATTGTTATTTTCATATCATTTTTATTTTTATACAGAAAGAAGATTTTCTGTTCCTTAAAATATTATCTTATGGCGCTATAAACTATATTTAACCCTTTAAATAACCTAATAAATGAAAACTCACAAAATGATGCCAGGATCAAGATACAAGACCAGAACAATTGGGTGATTCGGCGGTTGTTTGGGAGGCAATCATTGAGATATTTGATACCGTGGATGCTAGTATTTTTCAGAAAATCGTGTAACACCCTTATAATAATATGCTTCTCGAAAGACCTCCGTTCCATTCGTTTTCTCATCATGCAATCACAGAACGAAACTTACAAATACTTGACAATTTGTATTGAGCGTATGTACACATCAAAAGCAACTGATATCGTTAACAATTTTATCACGCTTTTCAGTTACTTAGCCGCTCAATATTTTCCATTTGTATGAAACTTTTTCAGTTACTTGATCGAAACTATTATAATAGATTTATGCAAAAGCATTCATTATGCAAAATTTCGCACGAGTAACAATCCATTTCATTGCAGCGATCTCGACACGCACTCCGCAATATTCTCTCGCGATAAAATTTCTCGATTAATAATGCATAGGCATATCGCAATAATATATTGCAGAGATAAAGAATGTAATTTAGTAAACTGTTGTAGGAGAGAAAGTACCTTTTTTTTACTCTTTACATTAATATGAAATTGGTATTGATCAGCTTTTAAAATTCAAAGCCCACGATTAAGATTTTTTAACGCTTTGTGCACAGACCTCTCATGATTTTATCAACTTCCAAGTGAAATAAACATTGTCCGCTTAGGCAAAAGCCAAATTGATTCGATTATTTCGTTACGACAATCAATTGTAATTGGTCTTCTAATTCTGAATAAATTTCTTTCATAAAGAAATCGCGGATAGTTCGTAACAATTTGATATGTTTTCGACCCTGACAATTGTGGAAAGAATTTTCCCTTTTTTTTACTTTTCATCAGACCCTCGCGTTTCACCCAACCTGAAACCAACCGGTCCACCGAACGGAAGGTTTAAGGTTCGAAAAGCGTAAATGAAGGATTGGCTTCGCAGTTGACACCAGCATCCCAAGGCTCCTCGGATTCATTCGATTTGTACGCGTTGTATGAATCCGCCGGGAAAATTCAGCATCCGTCGCACGGAAGTGAATGGAAGCAGGAAATCGAGGAGTTTTGTAGTGTAATAATAAATCACAGAATCATTGTACGTATATTTTAATAATATTCTAACCACATTACAGTGAGATCGTTATAAAAAGTTATTCCGAATCTCTCTCTCTCTTTAACAACTTTATTCACGTCTCAGCGGAGAAAAGAATGTCCGCCTGTCGCAAGCCCGTTGATTTCTCATTTCCATGTTCGTACAAAAACAAACCAACAGTCTCATGCGATGACGAAGTAATGGCTTTTCCATGCTCCAGAGAAACATCACGACTTTGCATTTCAATAAGTCCTCCGTTAATCGATGTTCTCTCAAGAACGACATCCTCCACAATCGTAATATCGTCTCTATAAGAGACGTGTTTTGAATCATACTGCAAGTTGTTGTTGGACAAGGTAATTCGATTGCACTGCATTTCCTCTCCTTTCTTTCCTTCGATTTGTTGCTCGTTGCTCAAGCCTTCGCTTTGGGAATATGAAATGTGACAATCTTCCCGATGATCTAGCGAATTTCTCCTAATCTGCTCAATACTAATATCTTCTTGAATATTCCCATTGCAGTTCTTTTCCTCATTATCATCAACCACTTTTTCTACGGGACCAAAAATCACCTCCATAACCATTTTTCGAAGTTCAGGATCGGAGTCCATCCTGGAAGGCCCTCTTAATCGTGAAAGTTCAACACTCTTCTGAGAAAGTTGCTCAGCCGAATCCGCCGAATTCGTAATATTTACGATTTCATCAGATTCCAATACATCGTCATTCAACTTCGGCGGTGAAACGTGTCGTCGTGCTTGGCGGACGTATTTTCTCTTGCCAACTTTGCCCCTTTTGGTGCGGTTTGATTTGGGAGGTCGACCTCTTCTCGGTGTCTCTTTGACCGCAGGATCTTGAGAATTCTGTTGACTTGCTGATGAATCTTTTTTATCTACTCGCACGTCTTGCCATTCAAGACTTTGAATTGTTTCAGCAGAGTTCTCGACGCTAGTTGTAACAGTAGGGACACCAATGACCTCTAAATCCTCGGGTTTCCACGTTTTCATCCTTTTATCCTCGGTATCAACCAATTCACTGTTAATCGGCATTTCCATAATCATTTGTGAAAGAGTTTTCCTATTGTTTTTCGCATTGTGATTTTTATTGCAATGAGCGACGAAATCGCACTTGAGAAAGGCTTTAAAATCGCAGATTCTGCAACAGAAGCGACTACGTCTTTTGTGAATGGCGATATGACGTCGGAGGTTTAACAAAGTACTGAACTTGCGATTACAGGGCAAACACTGCAATTGCCGAACGCTCGCATGCGATTTAAGAAATTTATCATCTTCGGCCGGTATCGAACCGGTTGTAGACTGGTTAACCAAAATCGGCGGTGCAATTGATGCACCATTGCTCCGGTGAGTTGGGATATTAATTTTTTCGAGTGTCACCGTCGGTAATCTAATTCCGCGGTATTGAATACCCAATTTTTTCTCCTTATCAAGTACAGATAAGGCGACCGGTCGGGAATTGTCGATGCTAGTGTAAATCACTTCGGGAATATCTAAATTATCGTTACCGAGTAATGGTTTACGATCTGGGGCGTTTTCGGCGATTTTCGATAATTCTTCACTGCTAAATTTGGCGGGAGAATCTGATAGGTTGACTGAAATTGCTGATAACGATACCGATTCATTACTGGCTGTTTCGGAATTGTTCGCACAATTATCGTCGCTGATTCTGTCCCAAACGTCTTTGCTGAGGCTGGAAACGTCTTTCACCTGTATAGCAATTTCCATGCTTTCTTTTGGCGGTTCTGAAGCAATCAAAGTCGCCTCAGGGCTCTGCAAATCAGAGGTCTTCAATTTTTGCATGTCCATCGTGAGTAATGGGGTTTCAGCGGTGGTTGTACTGCTAGTCGTTAACTTTTCATCGCTGGAAATATTTTCCGTTGACTCAACGATACGTTGAGGCGGATTTTTGCTGACTCTCTTGAATCGGCCTTTAAATTTGTTACGAGGACCCTCTCGCTTCCTGCAAATTAGTGAGTGGGACATCAGCGCCGCCTTCCGCTCAAATCGCTTACCGCATCCACCACAACGTTGAAGCTCTGTATCCAGTTCCAAATTCTCCATCCATTCCTGGGCGATAATCAGATTCTGATCATATAGAGGAAAAGGAGATATTAGGATTCTTCCATTGAGTAGCATTATTTCTTATTGAAACGTGCTTATGAATGTACGCACCTGCTTTTCCTCTGGTATATTTTGTACCGCCGCTTCACCCGATTTTGATTGCTTTTCTGGTCTCGGTAGATCTTTGCGAAAGGCTCTTCCCTGGATTTGCGATCTTAGTTTTCGCACTTGATCATTCGATTTTCTGTGAACTGTATACCGGATTATGTGTGTCAGTTAGGCGTTACTTTGCGATCCTTCGCAACATATTTCAATACACTGTCAATACACCGCAATTTTGTGTAAAGTCTTTTTTTGTGATGTCAATAGTATACAATTTTTTATTCCAATAAATCCGTCGTAAAAAGCTGGAGAGTACTGAGATAGGTCTTCAAAAAATGAAATATCTAGTCTTCGTGAAAAATTATGAAATATCGACGTGTATCGTACAAAATTGTGGAGTAACGAAATAGAAAAAATTCGTGGAGTATCGAGATCTGTCTTAAAAAATGGTGGGATATTGAGATTTGTCGTAAAAAAGTTATGAGTATTAAGATGTGTTGTAAAGGGTTTATGGAGTATCCCAATGTCGCGTAGAGCTAGTGGAGTAAAATAATGAACCGTTACCTTTAAACAGATGTCGATAAACACTCCAACGATTCGTAAATGTACTTGAACAGCATGGACAGGGAAAACCCAATCGATTCGACGCGTGTTTACACTTAATGTGAAATGTCAACGTCTTTTTTGTCGCGAACTTCGTGTTGCCTGCAAAAAGTATATTATCATTTACTTTGATTTTGATTTCTTTAAATGTTCAATGCTCAATATTCGGTATTACTCAAAAGATATTCGACTTACACACGGTGCAAGTAAGATCCTCTTCTGATGAAGGATTGAGCACATTTGTTTTAAAATCGCAATCATCGTTCTCATTTTGAAAACCGTATCCCGAGATATTGGAACATACCTCTTGACATTGACCATCAGGTCCAAGAACAGCCGTACGATTGGACATGTCTTTTAATTCTTCCGTCTTAAAACATAAATCAGATAAATATGGTAACTGCAAAAATTTTTTTTTTCGGTACTTTACGGTAATTCAATAGTTCACAAAAGGCTTGGTCATTTTTTGAAGATAGTTCAGATTCTTGAATATATTAACGACCACCCTAATTTATGTATTGTTTGAGATTCTCCCGCAAGACTAAACAATTATTGTACCTGCGATTTCATGAGATCATCGTTGTTGGATACAGGTATTTGCGGCGGGAAAACCGTCTGATATGCCGCTTGATTTGAGTCCGTCATCTCTAGAAGAACTTGTACATTATCGCTTGAAATTCGTACGGGACAAGTATTCTGACTTTCGTTGTAATTATTTTCACATTCGTCATTATTTTGCTTTCTCGTCAACATATCAACGACTGATGTTAAATCTTTTTTGGGCTCTTTTCTTGTAGCTTGACTTCTAAGTATTCGATCATTAGAACAGTTTTCCTTGTAATCAAAATCGACGAACGTTCGTTTTTCGGTGTAGTTTTTGGAGTAAATCTATAAGAAAACATATTTTCAATATTTTTATTCGTTATATTTATGAATGAATTTCGTATTTTAGGTATCTTAAAAATACTTACTGATTCCATGGGATCCACTGAACATTTTCTTGGCTTCACACTGAACTTCTGCGGACAATAGACACGTTTGTGTGATATTAAGTTGGCGAGACTTCTGAACAAACTGCAGCAAATTTTACACTCGTATATGACGTCGCACTCGTACGTTAGGATATCCCGTACTTCATCACTTCCTTTCTCAAAAAGCTGGGCTATTTGTCTCAAGCTGGTCATATTGATGTCAATTGGCTTGCGTAATAGGGACAAGTCCGAATTATCCGCTTCGCACGATACTGTGTTTCCTAATTTCATCGTCGTTATTCTACCGATGCCCTTTTTCAATTTCGCCTTTGCCCTCACCTTTGATGTTGCCATTGGCTGCAAGAATATTTCATTTTACGAATTGAGAATAGATAAAAAAAAAAGGGAGCAAAATTGACTTGTTAATTGGTATTAAGTCTCTCCTTCACTTTCCACTAAAAATATAAATGACTGACACAAAAATATATTGTCCATTGATTTGGTTGAATGTTCATTCATCATTTCAAACATTTCTCCAGTCGGCAGTTAAATAAAAAAAATTGCAGATTTAATAGTGTCCTAAATGTGTCTAGAGTCTCTGGTTATTTTCTGTAATGAATATCAATCACTGATGAACAATAGATTGTTCCTTCATTTTGTTAAATGTGCGCTCATTGTTTGTAAATTTGGTACTTTTTCTAATAGTAGTACAATATTAAAAAATTACAAAAAATTTTGAGAACTTTAAAAAATAGGGTGGCTGAATTGGTATCGAATATCTCAAATGTGTTTGAGCGCATTATACAAAATGATCAAATTGATTAGAATATAATAGGAGTAAATTTTTTTTTAAACTGCAATATTGCATCGCAAGCTTATTTTACAATAAATTTTATCATCATCCATTGTCACCATTATTGAGAAGCAATAATAACTTGAAGATATGAGTTGCAAATGACTTTCAGTCAAAGAAGTTTTTGCTCATAAAAATTACCTAAAAGTTAACCGAATAATATTTATGTCTAGACTCATTTCACATTTTGTTTAACATCATTTATTTATTGATTTTTACATTGCAATGTAATACTATCAAAATTACCAAATAAGTTACTCAAAAAAATCAAAATTATTAAATAAGTTACTCAATAATTAGTGTAAAATACAAAAAGAGGAAATTTTTTATGAAGCTGAAAAATTGTGCCATAAGGATCTCTTAACATGAATTTCCTCATGATCTACATTGTCAAAGTTATTGAGTGGCAATCGTAACTCAGAGATACACATTGCAAATTACTTTCGGTCAAAGAAATCATTTCATACAAAAATGAGCTCAAAGTTAACGGAATGATATTGATATTACAGATCCATCCGTTGTGCACCATTTTTTCATAATTATACCGAAGGCAAAGTAAAAATGATATAATTTTCAATGAATATCATAACCTTTGCAAATTGAGTAACTAAAAGGAATATAATATTGTATCATATTTGAGCCCTAAAATTAAGGTGGTGAATTGTTACTAAGCTGAGCATGCCAATTAGAATGAAGTCTCTCCCTCAGTTTTAACCGCCAACATCGAAATTTTTGGAAAATATTAATTGTTCATCGATTTTATTAAATGCTGTTTTACCGTTTACGAGAGTTGGCCAATCGGTCTTCAATTTACGAATTGCGAATAAATTGTTATTCTAAATGTGCTCGCTCGGTCACAATACTCAATCACCCGGTGACCTCCATTTTCGATACACAAATAAGTTCGCTTTTCGACCGTTTCGTCAAAATTGTCATAGGCAGCACTAACACATGTTATTCGCAACTCAATTTGTTGGCCCGTGCAAGTAGCTTAATGCTTTTTTGAAAATATAACATCGAGTTTTGATCATTGTTAATGATTTGCTAAGGCGCCGGTGATTTAATTAAGAATCATGCAGAAAATACGCGTTGTCGCTTCGATGAAGGTAAGTGTGATAACCCACGTGCTAACCCTCCGCTCTTAGGGGTGATATTAACCTCGAGCTTACTCCTAAGCAAAAAGTTGTACTTTTCAATGCATTACATGTCATTTTTTACCTAATTGCGGAATAATTTACTGATGACAATATACAAAAAAAAAAACATAGATTGAAAAAATTATTGATGACAATCCTCATTTTTCACACAATTTTCAATATTTGTTTATGTAGAAAATTATTGTTTCTACTGTGGTTAAATATTACACAAGATTACATCACAAACTGCCGAGTGTTGTTGTAAATTTAGACGATTTGAAATATTTACTGAGATATTTCAGAATTTTTCAGTCAAAGAGCGGCATATTTTCTTTTTTACTTATCTTTAACTGTGATATTCTATTTGATGGACTATATGAGATTCTTTTATGTAAGTTTACAATCATTTGTTTTTGAAAAAATACAAGCGAAAAACCATTCATAGTCAAATCATTTTTCATATGTTTTTAAATATTTTATTATGTATGCAATATTGTTTTGGTTGAATATTACACACTATCAAAAAATGCTAAATTTTGTTTTGAATTTACAACATGCAAAACCATTTTGAGATGTTTTAAAATTTTGTAGACAAAAAATGATATCAACTAAAAAATGAATCATGCAAATTGTTCTTTTCTTGTTCTATATCTAAATTTTTAAATGTAAAAATAAGAATGTAATCTAAAACTGACAATTTAAGAGTTTCAATAGACGATTGTAGTGAATGTTCATTACATTATCAATGTTAAAAAATCGGTATTGAAAACTTTGCACTCCACATTTGAAATTCCTCATCTATCAATTTTTTATATTTTTATATTGTAGAAATAAGTTAATTAGTTAATTAATTTTAAGTCATGAATGGAAACAAAATTTTTTTAATTTATCGTTACAATTTTTAGCCGCCATGGATAATCCCAACATCATCCTTCGATAGAGGTCTACGTAACGAAATAACAAGAGATCGGTGGCTGGTTACTCCACCGGCAGCTCTTTCGGTGCCCACATTCAGAAGTATGCATTTTACCCGAGCAGCAAGCACAGTTATGGCAAATGAGGTCAAGGAAAACTTTTTCCTCCGAATGCTTTATAAACTAGGTCTGCCAGAACCTGGAAAATATGTGAGTAATTGTTGCGCTTAATATTTTGATTCACGAAGAAAAAAATTTGTTCGCAATCTATGTATATTATTCAGAAACGCAAGATGATTGGATACTTGCTGTACGAAGAACTTATAAGCAATATCAACTTCTCCGGTTTCTTTAAGGGTAGGTTTCTGTACATTTCTATGTACAGTACATGTTTCTATGTACAGTAGAACCTTGATTATCCTAACCGATTGGGACCAAGACTAGTACGGATTATCGAAATGTAGTTTTTTTGGGGTGTGATCATAAACATCACTTTTTTATCACATAAAAACAGCAGATATATGTATATTTCATTCCTACATTTTATTGTCTTTCAAATTTATGGATCATGGACCTGGACCATGGACCTGGAAACTGAAGTAAACGATTGCATTTGTAAATAATGAGGAAAAAATCTGAAAATTGGGTTTTTTCTTTTTTCTTTGCTATCATGAATTGAATCATGAAAAACAATGAGGACCAGAAATTTGGAGGCCATTTCTGTGTCCGATAATTGGTGGAATAAACCATATTAAATATCCAAAATACGTCGAATGTTTCTTTCATATCGTTTTTTTTCTGAATAAATAGTGACTAACATTGTATCTTTTGCGGCAACGTTCGGATGATCGAGTTTCTACTGTACAAAAATATCCTCACGTGTACCAAAAATTTACATTGCTGTTTGGACCAATCCAAATAAAAATTCTCCCTTATTGACCAGATTTCAAACTGCCAGACACATTTTACTCTTGGTTTGTGATAATGGAATTACACGTATGGATGTTAATGATCAGATATATGGCAGAGGGTAAACAAGGCCATGAGATCAGAAACAGTATCGTAGAAGCCATGTGGGCAGATGTGAACAAGAGAAAGTCCAAGCTCAAAGTAATTGCTGCACATAAGAGTTAGTTACAATCGTCTACAACTTTAATTTCAATTTTGCTCATACCGACTGACTATTGCAGAATGCTAATGTTTATGCACTGCGGAAGCAAGTGGAAGATTTGTCTCAACAGTTTAATGCTGCCATTATTGGCTATGACGAAGGAATTATGTCAGATGATAAAGTTTTAGCTGGTGCTTTATGGAGGAGATTTTTCCAATGTGAATGCAATAATCCAGAAGACTTGGAGAAATTGCTTGTATATGTTCGTAAGCAGGTAAATAATAATTTTCTATTGATGTTGCCAACTTAGGTCATTTTCATCTCACTACCCTGGTAAAAATTAATTATAGAGTTTTAAGTAGTTTTAGTACGTTTAATTGTATGTTATCATCTTTATCTATTCAGTCTTTCCTCAATTTATATAAATTGAATCGTTGTTATTAGTTACCTTAAGGTTCCCTTTTTTTCTATGAGATCAATCCTACAGATACGTTATGGTTCAACATTAATCATTTGTAAATAAATAGGCATCAATAGAGTGATCCTATCATTTTTTATCGTATTAGCGAGACCGGACGCGATGCTGCGCGTCACTTTTTTTTAAAAGGCGCTGCAGCGCTCCTTTACGAAAGTCTTTTAGTGTAATAATAATAAAACAATTATTGCTACACTAAAAAAATATTCAATAAGACATTGATTTACAGGTCAACGAGCTGGATAGAATGTCTGGGGAAGAATTGATGTCGAAGAAATCGATACAATGGATAGGCTACGGAAATTCCTAGGATAAAAAAATCTTTATTTTTATTTTTATTCTGTCTTTTTCAGGTAGTGAAACCCATAAAATATGTACATATATCGTTACCAATGTAAATACAGCTCTCGAAAAAAAATTCATTTTCGGTTGCTTGAAATAAAACATTCAAGCCTCTGTCAATTCTTTGCATTTCTGTTTGTCGCCCGCTTTAGTTGTAACTATTTCACATACGTAGTATTTCATACAATCAGCATCGCACATTTGACTTATCGAAGGCTCAGCGTGCTTGTAATAATTGCTGTAAAACGAAAATTGATTATTTGATAAATATATCATTCGGCGAATTCATTATTCGATATATTTATAATTTTAAAAAATCGATCCATTTATTTATTCAGCCCGGAAAAATTATTTAAGTAGAATTATGCTATGTACCATTTGTACTAAAAACGCCGTCAGCGGCGCTACTTGACTTTGTGCACATAACTGTTCTAATTCTAGATGAATTTTAAAGTTACATCTTCCTTTTAAAGTTTGAGCTAAAAACTTTTCTGTTACATGGAATCTTGTAGAAAGTTGCAAAATATCAGAGGGTATTTCTGTCTCCATTTTTAATAATACCTCTGTTTTTTTTCTATAAAGAACAGACCAATAATGTTACTCAGAGTTAATTTTTCTTACTTTCTGTAGCTCTGTAGCATTGTAATATTAGATGCCATATCTTTAACCCATTTGTTAAGAGATGGAAGGGAGAGATTCTCAAGACCGTATTCTTCTCTAAAATTATAAGATTTGTACCACACAGGTCGCTCTCCAGGTCTCTCATTGGCTGCAGAGAGATTGTAGGTCCAAGTCTCAATGTTCTCGATAGCCTAAATTGAAGAAAATTTTTTAATGAAAGCAAAAACAGGAAACATTAATAGAGTCCGATTTGCATAAAGATTAACGGATAACGTTTTTTTAATACTTTCACTAGCAAGTTGTGCGACCGTTGATTTTCACTAAAAAAAAACTGTAAAACGGACACGTCTGACGCACTACAAAATTCTGTTATTTTCGAATAGTGAAAATACTGGTATTTTCGTGTATTGCACCACAGAAAATACCAGTTTTTAAGATGTTACTGTGATTTCGGAAAAAAGTGTCTTACAATCGTTTCGGATTTTAGAATTCTTATATCAACTTCCGGACACGAAGTAACAAGAAACGAGTCCACATAATCTCTTCCTAAATACTACCAATACTTACGAAGGTATTAGCATTAGCTTCGTAGACCTTGTAGTTTGGATTAAGTTGTGTCCATGAAGTGATACTGCCACCGTTCCACGCAACGTTAATTGCCTTATTAGAGTCATTGGGATCATAGAAAATATTTAACTCATCAAAATGCGTGTGACCGTTGAATTGGCCAGTTATTATATGAGCGAATCTGTTGACGATTTTTTGGTATTCTCTGCTCCAAGTGACATAACATGTTGAATGTCCCGCAGGAATATGAGCTAATATATGCACATATTCTCTATTTAATTCAGCTTCCAAAAGAGTATCAGCTAACCAACGCAACTGACCACCTGGATCTTGTGGATCATGAATCAACCACCTTAAAAAAGACACATAATTTAATCAGCCACATGAAAAAAAAAATGGATCTGTTATTCTCACGCCGTTTTCTTACCAATTATAAGTATAACACACGTTGTTATTTAACGCGATTATTCTGAAACCTTTTCGGGGAGAAACTGTGTAATATCCACCCTTAAGCATAGTTTCTCTCGTTGATTCAGGTAACCATCCGTAGCTTATCCAAAGATCTGCCAAAAATTCGTATAACCATTGGGTACTTAAGCTTTCTTCTTTAATATGCCCCGGAGAAAAACTATAAAGAAAATAATAAAATTATAAAAAAAATGCCTAGACCGGAAGTTATATATTCAGTGAAGCTATAACTCACAGGTTAACCGGATGCGTCTCATGATTTCCGATAATCAGATAGACCGGAATATCGCCGAAAGTATTTTTCATCTCCTTGTAACTTTTGGTCAAGCTCTCGATATTCCCTTCCTTCGATGTTTCCCAGACGCCGTGATCGATTATGTCACCGGTAAAGTAAATGTATGTCGTCGTATCCTGGTTTCGAAACCAAAAAAAGCAAAACCGAATTTATGTTTGCATTCTAGTTTTTTTAATCAATCGACTTCTCGATGAATATCTGAATGAAGACAATATAAGAACGATGCAAAATGAATCTCGAAATGGAAAATTTTCGATTTTTCATAATTTTTCATTTTTTAACTCAAAGAAAAATTGGAAACAGATCAGCGGGTTAAAGCTTTCTTTATTCATGAGAAGAGCATAAGGCGCTGGATTTAATTATTTTTGTACCAAACAATAATGTAATCACATAGTCCATTTATAAATAAATACATCCTTCAAGTTTCTAAACATTTAAAGTAATAATTGCTTTGAAAAAAATCCTCCAATTCGGCCAATTTTGCAGTAGTTACACTGATTAGTAATTTCCCCTTAATTTCAAGAGAATTAATTCAACAAAATTGTACTTACATGATGCACATCTCTAATATGGGTCAAAGCATCGACAACAGCATGCCACGGACTGTCGCAATAATTGTAGTCTCCCCAGTAACCAGCGACTTCGCCATAATTTTCATTGGTAATATTTTGTCCTCTGCGACAACAGATCGGTTCTTGGCAATGAGCGTTACCACTTGGTTCATAGAGTGGATCATAGTGAATATCCGTTACTTGGACTATTTTTACCCTTTCCTCTGTGAGTTGAGATTCAATTTTCATAGGGTTTTCGTCAATTTTTATTGTCCACTCATATTTATCGTTGGTCGTTGAACAGGATTTATGTTGTAGAACGAGACCGCAAACATCATCTTCAGAGATGAT
Source organism: Tromatobia lineatoria (assembly GCA_949699805.1). NCBI lineage: Eukaryota > Metazoa > Arthropoda > Insecta > Hymenoptera > Ichneumonidae > Tromatobia > Tromatobia lineatoria. The sequence continues at coordinate 9,220,664 of OX453052.1, forward strand.
CGGATCAGAATCAACGATATACAAAATCGAAGGCTGTGCGATAACAAAAAAAAAAACAACATGATTAACGAAATTGTAAGTCTTATCGTCTGCACGTGCAATCGTCTCGTGCGGCTACTCGATATCGTTTTTAAGTACGTGATTTCATTGCTTTTGTCGCTCTTTCTCGCTATCCTACATCGGCGAATAGCATTGTCTTTGTCACGCTCATGCATGGCGACTCAGTCAGTGTAACACCTTTCAAATAACTACTATGTTGCCTCATATTTGTCTCCCATGCAATCGACTAGGTATATCAAAATGATTCATAGCGCGATAAAACGAAATTAACGATAAGCAAAAAATCTAATCGTAATCGAAAATCAGTTACCTTCCAAATACGACCAGCTCTTCTTTTAATCTGTTTTATACATGTGAGAGAATTTTAAATATACCAAAATTCGATATGTGAAATGAATATTAAATTTTTCTATAGAATTTTGGGACCAACATTAGTCAAAGAAAGGAGGGAAAAATTGGGAAAAGTATTCAATCTAATGTATTGTGATAAAAAATCTTAGGTGTATTTTAAATATGAAAAAATTTAAAAGCAAAAGAAATGAAAAAATTTTATAAAATTTTTCGACCATCATGAGGCAGCAAAAAAAAATTTCTCGTACCGTATTTAATACCACGACTCCAGTGCAAACGCGTTCGGTCTGCAAATTAAGTTTCGTACACAAACTCGCTATGGTGCGTTGTATTGTTTCAATCGATGTTCCATTCCGTCTCCATGAAATTATGGTTTTCGTCAGGGATCGGCAAATCGTACAAATGCCCTTAGCCCTTTCACCGGTGAGTTCTCGCAAGTCGATTCTTTGGAGTTCATCTGGCAGTGCTAGCTCATTGATTAATTGGTCCAGCGTTTCGCTTTCATATCCAGATCGGACCCAGTTTTCGATTTCACTAGTAAATAACGCGACTTTTCCATCGTCTTCTGGGTAAAAAAAAAACGCTTTTAATTTTTCAACTCACCATAAATTTATACCCTCACATTGAAAAAAAATTGTGGCTTCCTTTATTAGTATTGGAGTTTTCATAGTACACCCTATAATATATAACTCAATTAATTGAAGAGTGTTCTTTTGTCTGTTTAATCTTTTTTTGTTATCTGTGTACGCAACCAGACAGAAGCATCTCGAATCTTTTTATTCTCGATTTTTTTAAATTGTTATTTCAAGTTTCCGAGATATGCTTACTCAAAAAAAAAACAGTGATTTTCGAAATATGGGATGAAAAAAATCTGTAAAAATCACATAGATTGTACTGATACTTGACCCGTATATGACCAATTATGGTGAGATGGTCGAAAGGAAATGGTTCAATTGACAATGCTTCTTATATTCTTACCTTCTGCGAAGGGCTTGGCCAGAGAATTTCTGACGCCGAGCGCAAGGAAGACGAGGAAGAAAGTCTTGACCATCCTCATGTCAGGAGATATCTGAAGGAACTAATTCGGAATTGGAGTACCAACCATTATATACGTGTACACACAATTGAAGATAATCTGAAATTTCTTATCAATCTGGCGGAGCTGTGCTATCGAACGACCGCAATAAGGCGAAGATCTAAATACCTGCGCCAAGTATTAATAGAAGTTTTGCAATCGTAGATGATGACAACAAAACGATAACAACTTGCATGAACAATTTTTTAATCCTCTTTGAATAATACGTTATGCGCACATAAATATCTAGCCTGATGTCTCAATATCCCTTCCAAAAGCCCTTACCTTTGCACAAACGCACGTATAAAGAACATCTTTCACATTCATATTGTAGCGAATTTCATACATTTTGAAGAATATTTGTATTTAAAACAACACCGTTGTCATAAATACATTTTGTGCTAACAGAATGCCAATACAATATTGTTAGACTATACAATACTCTATGGACTATAATTATAATGTTTTCCAAAAGGAAAAGTTGTTTAATGATTTCGCGCCGTTACTCTGCTGAAAATTATATGGGATTGCATGAGAGTGCATAGGAAAGTGTGGAATAGTATATTTCGATACACTGTAAAAAAAATATTTCTTAAAATTAATATACTGGTATCGGAAGTACCATATGCATAAACTGTGTATGAAATATCATAAACCTTTATAGTGAATTTTCATATGGACGATATTGGAAAGCATGTAGCTCTCGATAACATTACGGCACAATTGTTTATGGTTTTTCCATCGCTGGTGAAGATTTTTCGATGAATATATTTGAATATTTATAGACATTACTTTTAATATTTAATAACCTTGTATATTAAATTTCATAAACATTTATTTTGAATTTCCATATAAGCGGTATCTGAAAATTCATGCACATATGTGTCGGAAATTTAAAACGGACATAAAAACAATTTGAAAGGAATATAAATATTAGTCGGGCATTAATTTTCCAAACAAATTATGTCATCAGACATTGCTGGGTATTGGTTTTTGCCATGAAAATTTTTTCGCTTACACCGGTGTTTGAACCTACGATCTATCTACTTATAATTGACGTAGCGAAATATTGAATTGATCGTGATTAGAGCGCGAAGTGGCTTGAAAATATTTTCAAGTGTACGTTATTTCAGGATGAATGGTATCTTTTTCTTACGAAGAGGTTTAGGTATCCAGATTTACGAAAAAATTATATCCACAGACCGGTGAACGGCTAGCCCCAAACATCAATCATGATAAATATGCCCCAACGTGACATGCTCCAGTGTTTTTGAGTACGTCGATTTTGGATATCGCGAGTAAATTATCAAATTTCAAATCAATCACTAAACTTCCGCAAATTCATATTGTTCGTTCGCTTATCAATCGATATAATCGTGTTGAATATAATGATGAGATGGTCGGCAAAATTTGTGTACAAAGTACAACTACTTGACGTACAATTCGTGCAGTATTTAGATTTTTTCAGCTTTTGTGAGGCTCCGAAAAAAAATTCAAAGTAATTATGCCACAACTCCCATGTTATTCAAATGGGAAAATGTTTGTGGTTACAGGCACGTTTTCCCGTTGAGATAGAGCTCTCAAATTTCAACCAGATTTTTTTGAATTGAGTTCGAACTAAATGAAGGGGCGTCATGGACAAAAACGCTCAACATCGAAATTAACGACCACCCTAATATACATATATATAATATGAAGAAAATTTCGTTGCTGCCGTGTAGGATATATAGGGAATTCCATGTCAGAAAGGCCTAAGTCCATTATGGGCTCCCTTACCCGTATTATTTTGAATTCTCCATCGCCCCCAAAACCGCATTATTCTAACACTCTCCCTTTTTTATAAAAAGATCTGGCTGTTGACTTCATGTCGAAAATCGAGAGACATGACAAATTTAAGAGGGTCCGTCGCACCCCGGCGGAGGGAAGTACATGAAATCCCAAGTCCAGAATATTCTAAGTACCTCAATAGGCCCCCAAATCCGAATGATTCTAAATCTCCCAATTCACCCGAAAACTCAGGGAGGTTTATAAGACCATAAAGACCAAATTATTCTTAATTCCTCTCAAGCAAGCAAGTACGGATAGGGCTGCAAAAGGCTGAAGAAGACGTGTATTTGAAATGAACTACTAAAATTGACGCAAAAAAAACAAAATACATTTGAAGAATATATGAAGGAAAAGCGTAATTCCAGGACATACCTATTAAAATTTCGATAAACTTGATCCTTTATTAACATATTATGTACTGTTACATATCATCGTAGCAAAAAATAATTCCAAAGAGAGAAATGTACAAATCATTCGTATACTTCGGCCATTTCTTCATCGTTCAGGTCAAGCATAGCAAGATCCTCGAGCATTTCATCGAGAGCGATCTGAGGTAAGTTAGGATCGACGTCGTTGGCATCCACTTGCTTACTCGAGTCGCGGAAGATGTTAACATTCTGTCGCATCTCCGGATCTTCCTCCAATTCGTCAAGGAACTCGTTGAATTCACTGAATTAAAATAATATGATTATAGGGGTTCAATTTGCAGCGAAAAATAATTAAGCGCACTTTTTAATTGACTACTTACTTATTTTCGGTGCTAACGCTAACGACCTCCTCGCCAAGACGCTTAAGCTTCCACATCCTTGCTCTTCTACGAGCAGACCTGTCGTTGCCGTAGAATTTCTTAACCAATATTATATCCGGAACAGAATCTTGATTCAATTTGTCGTAATTAACATCGTTGATATTACTATCACCGATCGCATATCTAACGAAAAGATATTCGAGGAATTTTATTACTTTACATACTTGAGTTATTAGATCTTATGCCACATCACATTGTAAATTAATCACTTACCCCAACGCGGAATCACCTGGTTTAAGAATGTGGCCTAAATGGGTTCGCGTGTGAATTGGATTGTCGGATATACCGAGTTCGGACGCTTTCACCAACCATACGTCTGCTATTACGTGCTAAAATCGTTTAATAACATATTGAAGTTGAATCCGCTTGAAATGTCATATTAATTGTCATATTGTGTCATATTAATATTGAAACATATTAAAGTACATGTACATTTCGTACATTATGAATTATATCTTATCGGGGCCATCAGGCTCTCCCCTCGATGGTATAAATCGTTTCCTTCATTCGGAACGTAATCGATCTGATTCACTTTAGACATACAAAATGTATGATGATTGTTCAATACATTGGAATAACGTCACACGTTTTTTCTCCGATGAACAAAGGGAGAGTTGTCCTTATTATTTGTAAAAGAATACTTTTTTGGCAGTTTCTTACCCCGTAATAAGCCAATAATCGTACAGTTTACCTTATTTCAGAATAATTAAAAGGCGTTTCAACGTACCTTGTTCGAGATAGAACCTTGACCGGGGAATACATTTAGATTTTTGTGATCTATGCATTCTATATCCATTACAATGTATTCCGTCAATTGTTTTGGATTACAGATACTGTTGAAAGGGTATCTCCAGTATACCGTGGAACTAACTTCAGCAACTGTCAACACCGAATCAAGAATAAAAATATGCTTCTCTGTGAATGTAATTTTCTTTATTACAGTGCAAATAATTATCAGCTTACTCTGGCCTGAGGAAACGTCCATCAAGTGGAGAGCGTTTGTAGTTTTGTAAACGAGGGCAATAGGATTCAGTCCTCCTAATTGATGTGTCAATTTTTTAGGCAGACAGACTATACTGTCTTTCGAAATTGGTACTATTTCAACACTGAAACGAGTAATCAAATAGTTTCAGGACCGAGGGGAAGAAATATTGTACATAAATTGTTATCGATTCATTAATCGACAGCATAATACCTGAATGTAAACTTGTAGCTGTAAATATTGCTGTGAATATCGTGTGATATCAATTTCTTGGAATGCTGATATCTGCACGGCAAAACAGCTCCAAGAAAATCAACCATTTTTCTCGCTGCCGCTTCATTTGAATAGAAGAAATCAACGCCCTCTGCAAAATATTAAGAATATCACATTTGATATAAGTTCACAAAAATGTTGAGGTAAACATGTTCCAGCAGCTATTAAATAAACGGATGAATTTCAGACTTATATTCATTATGCTTACGATTGGATTCCGTAAAAATTAAGATGACGCTTGTAGAACCGTTTATAAATTTTTTTACACGGACATAAAAACCGTGAAATGTCGATAAAAATTCAATACTAATTTGCGGAAATGGTTTATGTGGTGTTTATGAAATACCATAAAATTCATTGCCGTTTTTTTATACACGATTGCAATCTAACATCAACTTGAAAATGACATACACAAAGTCGATTATTTTAATTATTAGAAAATGTAAAGGCGTTCAGCTCACCGTTAGCAGGTTCGATTCCCAAAGTCTGTGCGTGCGCTTTGTGCTTCAATATCAGTTGTTCCAAATAATAAAACGTCTTTTTGTTTACTGCTTTTTGCCTTACTTGAACCTACGCAAAAAATTAAGTTGACGTTATTATGCGCAGTGTTGCTGCAAGTGCTATTTACATACTAGGATGATGAACCGACAGCAGTAGACGCGCGGTCGATGTGTGCGGCTTCGGCGATCCCCAGAGTTAAGCAGCATTGTTTGCGGTCATAACTTGGATGGGTGACCGCTTAGCCGCGCACTGATTTGCGCGTAAATTGTTGAGCGGGAAGCGATTTTTCTGAATTTCTAATGTATTCTAATACGTTAGAATACGTTACACGCATTTAATAGTGATGCATTAAACTCACAGAAGCGCGCCAATAATCCTTAGCTTCTGTGCGGTGACAATCGTCGCACATTTGGTGATTGACAATAAACTCGACAACGAAAACTTGTTGCAACACAGCGCCACCCACGACTTGTGCGTGTACCGTAAGTTTTACCTGTAAAAGAAAAAAGGAATATTGCCAAGTGAGTGAAACTAATAATTTTCAATGTAGGAATATAAAATAAATTATAAGTAATGTAAAATTATTAACGAATCAGGTAAGAAGTTTTATATGTGATATTTTATACCCTTAGTCTCTTGGAGTGTGGTTCTGTCCAGATGAAACCTGCATCTATAAGTTTAACTCGCTGAAGACCTTTCAGTTTCTTTAAACAAAGAGAAAGGAGCTCTCGTGACTCCAAAGATGCATGTATCCATTCTGCAGGTGGTTGTAGATACCTAATCAAATGTAATATGTGATGATATTATATTTGGAAAGTAAGACACATTTCTTATGAAAATTCTAATGGACTCAAATTTATTTCAATACTATTCGAATCATAATTAATAGTGAATTTCATTGGACTAATATTTGATTCTGAGTTTTTCTAGAAAAATGAATGTAATTAATTGAATACAATTATTCAATATCTACTACAATTATATACTTTTTGTCAGTACCTTTCGCAACCTCTGCAAAAGTGTAAAGTTGCTTGCTTAGGAATTCCTTCCGTAATGTCTACTTCCGAGCGTAGACAGGCAACACACATATTCGCTGGATTTGGTTCAATAACGATTCCGCATCGGCAACATAATCTATGGAGCGTTAAATTTTTGTTGAAAAATATTGGACAATCAAATGGCTTGATTCGGTTCAAAAATCCTATGAGGTTAAGTAATCTTACACTCTAGCTGTGCCCTCATTTGGTTCTGGCAGATCTTCCATCAACTCCATTTTGGTAAAATACTTGATTCACTCAAAAACCAAAAAATAATTATTTTCTCGAAAAATATGATTAAATAAAAATAAGTCGAAATGACGTTTTTGGCGTAACTCGACGAATCCCATGTGCTCCAACAAATATTCTTGGCTTAAGCATGGCCAGGCATAGCAGAAAACCGCGCGCCGACGCGACATCTGAGCAGTCAGCTGTGGAACTAAAAATAAGCGCAAATGACAACCGCCAAAAATTTAAATCCGCCAAGAAAAAAATTTTGTGACAAAAAAAGTCGTGACCGTCATTTTACATCTATATAGATGTTTATGTCATGCTGGTCATATCACATGATCAACATTTGCATGACGGTCATTTTTGCATAGAAATTCAGCTAAAGTTAGAATTACGTCACGTGATGGTCGTATGACGCGTCATTGTCACAATCACAAAATGACGGTCATGTTACATCGAAGACGAATCAGCTCCGCCTTCCGGAACTTTTTGGTACCATTGCCGAATCTCATATTGCTGACGTTCATGAAGCGTCGTCCATCGTAAACTCCTCATGGCGCGTATGCTGAGGCCGACAACTGACGTGTACACTTTGGAAAACATATAGAAACAATAACTACTGTTCAAACGAGACGCTGCTTGCTTAAATCAGTAAAAATGGTTGAGACTACTTCGAAGAAAGATCAGAAAGAAAATGGAACGATGGTATGAATGAAAAAATCTATATAAACTACACATTTGGAGTAAAGCCGTTAAAAGATTCTTGATAATTCGTAAATAAGGTTAAAATGTATGTGCAATCGGCGTTTTTCAGGAAATTAAGGTGACCAACAAATGGGACGGCTCAGCGGTCAAAAATGCTCTCGACGATGCCGTTAAAGATATTCTCCTGAGAAAATACGATTATGAGGAAAATTTTGCGCTGCTTGACGGTCGTTTAGCGCTTTGCGGTATCGCGGTCGGAGTTGCCGCTGTAGCATTACTTTGGGACTACTTCTATCCGTTTCCGGCATCAAAGCCTGTTCTCGTTGCCTGTGTATCAGCATACTTCGTTCTTATGGGGATTCTCACTCTCTATACTACTTACAAAGAAAAGGGCATTTTTGTAGTAGCCATTCGAAAGTAAGAATATTTTTTATTTCAATATTCTATGATTTGAATCTGCCTTATTTCTGTGATTGGCACATGGTTTTAGGTATCACAGCCTTAATATTATTTTGTGGGTAATTGGGTCTAGTAAATTAGATGATTTTGTTTATTATTTTTGAGAATATTTGGTTTGCCCATAAGAATTCAGAAAAACAAATCAATGCAATTTTGGAAAAAAATTTCTATTTTTTTTGTAAATTCATAGATCAGATGGGGCGTTGCTGTTCTACCAGTGTATTAAATTCCGACTTGATCGTTAAATCCATTCTTGAGTCACAGATGTTTGAACTTTGAAACGTCAATCTTTAGGAAGTTTACGATCCTATAAAATCCAAATCCTTACCAAAGTTTACCAAGTTTGATATCGGCTACATCCGGATATCAATTTGTCTTTGTAAAACATTTGAGCAGGGTTGATCGAGGTTAATTTAAATTAGAACAAAAACAATCCTTAGATAATAAAAAAATCTATAAAAACTGAATCGCTTTGTGAATTTTGCTAAAATTTAATACCAACGGTCATTTTTCATTGCTTTTATATTTGTCAAAAATTATTCAGCTTTCTAACTAAAAAATTGCAGTAGCTAAGATTCGAAGCGGTGGTATAGTGATTAGTTCACTTTTGACTGTTAGATTGGTGAGTTGTCGAATTTTTCAATTAACAATATGAATCTTTTTTTTTTCTTTCAGAGATCCAGCTGGATTTGATCCAGATTTCATTTGCGAAGCAAGCTCTTACCTGAAAAGGTACGACGATAAATACAACCTTGTATTGTCGGTGAAGAGTGATACTTCCAACGAAGCCTCGGTAACGAGATCGGTAGCCAATTTCATCGATGTCAATGGCGTCATAATTCCGGAGTCTGTCGAAGCATTAGTCACCAATTTGCACGACAGTTTGACGTCGCAACGCAAGGACAAATAGTCCGGGATAAACATTGACTTTTGTGAAAGTAATATCTGTGAAGCAGAAGTTTGAAATATATTCCGTACAATGATATTATCATATTCGTGTCTCCAATTTTTGTATACCGTATGATTGGCGAACAGGAATGGCCGATGAATGTAAATGTATTTCATATACTTTCCTAACTGAATCGCTTGCCTCCGAAATATTATAAAACAAAAATCATTTCAAGTTGTACTAATATTTACAAAAATCCGAAAATCTCAACTTCCGCACAGAATTAGACAACTGTTGATTTCGAAAAGGCTTCTTCTCATTTTCTAAAATGTTAGTGGCTCGAGACTTTTCAAAAATCTCAGTCATTGGCATCGTATTATTCGCTCATAAATTGAAATTTTTTGTTTATGTCAAAACTTACATAAAGGGACTTGAATCATTTTACTTTCGAAACATAATATTAAGAAATCTCGATTTTTTCTCGCCAATATAAGGATCTCGATTTATTTTTAAAGCTGTTCATATTGTAATGTAAAATGCTAAACGAAAAGTATCAGCCTTGCTGCATTCTGCTATATTGATTTCAAATTAACGTCGCCTTGGGTAATTTGTCTTCCCAATTTATTATAAACATATATCGGTCTTATAAATACTTGATCGTGTTTGTATTATATCGTGGTATACAACAGCGAGCCCAGAATTAACTTTCACAATCTTCTGGTTTTTTTTCCTTTATACATAAATCATGATTTAAAAAATAATAGTATCTCTATGTCTGACATACGGATCGAGTAAAATTGTGTACGAATTTAGACATAAATATGTCCCATGAAGATGAACCCTCAACCTGAACACCGAATTCGATTGTAGATCGATTGAAAATAACAATGATTTTTTTTCTGACCGCCCTAATAGTTGTTATCATTGATACATTTTTTTCCGTCTGTAAAATTATCGCCATAATCTATCCGTGAGTAGTGTCATCCTCGACGAAATCGGCAGCCTCTTCGCGCGTCACGCATTCAACGTGCGATACTTTGTTGCGGAATTTAACGCCGTAAAATTTGTTAGCGTGCTGAAGCAACTCGGGTCTGTGAAAATAAATTAGTATAATATGTTATACAATGAAACAGAGATGAAGACTATCAATCAGTCGACACAATTGAACTTTTTCAATTCTAGCGAATTAAAGGTAAAATGAACTTTTACAATTTGACTGCGAAAATGAAAAAAAATCATACCTGAATGTTGTAGTAATGAATTGTGCGTCAGAGCTCAGCTCATGAATCATGTCTGCAACGGCTTTTCGATGTTGCGCATCAAGTGCTTGATCTATCTCGTCAAATAAGTAAAATGGTGCTGGATCACACTTTTGAATAGCAAAAATAAGCGCCAGAGCCACTAAAGACTTTTGTCCACCGGACAATTGATTCATCTCACGCATCTCGGCAGTCTGGCCGGTAAAAGAAACTCGAATTCCTGCAATAACATATTGTTAAACCAAGAATTCAAGAACTGAAAGCGAAAATAACAAATTTTGGATGTGCGTTTTGGAAAAAAATCTTGAGTTTAGAAGATAGTTTTATGACGAACGCATATCCCCAATTTCGGCTCAATTGTTAAAGCCGTTTTCGAGATACAGCGGTTTGAATTTTGCAGGCCTGGTACACACACAAACATCCGGACATTTTTTCTAAACCAATTTTCTCATCGTTTTGGATCATTCTAAGTGTCAGAATGATCCAAAACGTTGAGAAAAGAAAAATGACATGAAAATCTCGAAAAAAAAATTTTCATGAAAACAAAGCTTCCTGTATGAGGAAGCAATAAACAAAAGAAATCTTACCAACGCCTGTGAATCTATCGGAATCTGCTGTCTCGGATCCAGCATCGTCACCTTCCTCGCCATCGGCCGTTTTCATAACAAGTTGAGCATGACCGGAAGGAACCAATTTCTTGAATACCTCGCTAAAATACTTGCTCACTTGCTTGAATGTGAACTGAATCGCCTCGTACTTTCGCTGCTCAAGTACGGACATAAGTTCTTTAATTTTCTCATCACCACGATCCAATTCCTCCTTCCGTCTAACCAATTTTTCTTTCTGATCACTGAACGACATGAATTGATCCAACGCTTTTTTGTTGACGTGGCTATATTTCTTAAGATGATTATTCGCTTTCTCCATTTCTCTGAATAACTGCTTTGTTGACATGGTAGTGAATTTCGCGTAAGCTTCGGGACTCGGTAATGCTCCGAGTTCCGTTATTTTTTGCGTACATTCGGTTATTTTCTGTTGTAATATATTCTGCTTGCTGGCCAATTTTTCCAAATCTTTCGCGTCCGCCTCGATTTTTTCCTGTGCCTCCTTCTCCTTGATTTTCCACTTCTCGACTTCAGCGGATTCGGATTTTTGCTGAGAAAAGCAAAAAAAAATCATGTTTAATATAGTTGAGAGAAATATAAGATTTTTGCAGTTTGCAGTTGAAAGAAATTAGACTGTATTTATTATTATTTAGTCACTGGTGAAGCCGAAAAACAAAATTCTAGTTAATATATATTGAAGAAAAAAAAAGTTTTTTGAATTCTACCTTTTTCGAAGCGCTCGCGACTTTGTCATTTTGGGCTTTAAAGTCGTTGTTAACTTTGACCAATCTCTTTTCGATGTCTGCAAGTTGAGTCTTGGAAGAGTCTAATTGTCGCTGTCTATCTTCCACCGAAATCTCTTGGAGAGCTTGAATCAGTTCGTCTCTGCGTCTCATTAAATTGTTGGTCAGAAGATTTTCCAATTTATTTTTTTCTGCTTCTCGCCGCATTCTCGTTGCAAACGCTGTTTTATTCTCCTTGGTAAGCGCTCGAATTTCGTCGTTCAAAGTATCAACTTGGTCCTGATCAGCGACTGAGAGCTGAGCCATTAGATCCTGATGCAATTCGCTTTCCAAACCCTCTTTTGTTGCTTTCATAGCTTCTAAACTCGACGTACACTGCGCGAGACTTCTTTCCTTAGGCGTACGATATCTTTCGATAGCACTGAGTTCTTCTTTCATCATTCGAATTTCCGCCTTCATTTTGTCGTAAATATCTCTGTCGGAGAAATTTAATATTACTTCGTTTGCGCATCGATCTTAGATTCGCAATGTTTATCATTTGTTTACCATCTATAATAAATCAAAAGGTAACGTACTTAGCCTTGCTGTTTTTCGTCTCTGTTCGCTGCATTTCGCTAACGTAAGAACTGATACTTTGATCAGCCTTCCTTATATCTTCCTTCAACGTCGTTAACTGAGTTTCCAGAGTTGCAATTTGAGCCATGAGCTCTGATCTTGTCTTTTGAATTTCGAGACGCGATCTCAAAGTATTAAAATATCCACCGGTTAGCGAACCCTTCGAAGATACTTGATCGCCTTCGAGTGTCACGCAGTCTAGACCAGATTCGCGTGCAAGACTTGTTGCCGCCTCAAGATTGCGGCAAATGAGAGTTTTTCCAAAAATGTACCTGCGATTAATATTTAATAATACGTAAACCCGACACAATTTTGCCGTACAACATAGAAAAAATTGATATACACATGCATGTATATACGAAATTATCGATCGTAGTTACCTCAGCGCTCGATCGTATTTAGCGTCGTAATTCAATCGAGAAATCATGGGAATTGCGTCGCTAGTTTTGGGATAATCCTGAGCTTTTACGTGAAGACGATTCAGGGGCATGAAAGTAACTTCACCTGGCAAACGCTGATTATTCATTTCCTTCAGAATCTTTGTACCAAATTTGTCTGTCTCTACAATGTGATGAAACAATCTATTTCCGGCCGTTACTTCAACAGCCATGTATACACTTTTGTCGCAATCAAAGTTTTCGATCACTGGACCGTAGTAACTGTTTACTTCGTGAGCCATATCGGGGCGATCGCTTTAAGTTAAAGATAAAGATAATTATTGGCATCTTTAAAAAAAAAATTGAAATTCAAAATCTCGCGTAATTAGGTATGTTTTCTTACCGGAAAGTCTCGAGCACTTTACGAACACTGTCTCTGCCGTTAAGAATCGGCTTGCCAGCCATAGACCTTAAGCTCTGGTCAGCTTTTGCTAAATCCTCCTTAAGTCCGGAGAGATTTAGTTGCAAAACGCTTTCTTGCCGATATCTTGATTAAAAAAAGAGCTTTTATATAGTATAAATAACCATTACGATCGAAAAATATTAAATTTATTTAAGATAAATCATTTTATTTCGGTGTCAAATTTTTTGTTGAAATAGTTTTTTTTTTACATGCTCCAATATAGAAAAGATTTTTCTTTTGGTCCTTTTCCACGGATATATTCTCCTAAATTCATGTACTTACTGCTCCTTGCGCGTTGCTTGGCACTGGTCCTTGGCTTTGTTCATTTCATAGTACTGCTTGTTATGTTCGTCAATGGAAGCCCTTTGCCTTTCCATTTCCTTTGTATGCTCCTCTATTTTTTTCTCCAACGCTATTTGTTTCTCATTATCGCGTTTCAAATCTTCCCTGATCTTCGTCTGATGTTCCTGCTTGTCCTTAATTTGCTTCGTGAGCTGTTTCAATTCATTCTTAATCCACTCATCTCTGGCATCCTGTTAAATTAGGTTTTATATGTTAAAAAAAATTTAATATCCGTTAGAATTTAAAACACTTACGGTATTGATATAACTTGACTTACTTTGCTGCTAAACTGACTACCACGACCTTGCTTGGCATATAGTTCTTTACGTTTTTGTTCCTTAAGAGCCAAATTTCGAGTACATTCTTCTTCCGTGCGTTTCATTTCCTCGTACTACAAAAAACATTATGATTTTTATTAAATATATAGTAGGCGACTTTTATTGATTCATGAAACTTGAAAAACATACCACAGGCTTTATTTTCTCGAGTTCTTTCTCCTTCTCATCGATCGTCAGTTTTAATTTTTCAAGTTCTTGTTGAGCTCGTTTTTTACTGTCATTGTCGCCCTTAACTTCTTCTAACAAGTCATTAATGGTCAGTGTTAGCTTCGTTTTTTCTTTAAGAAGTTGTTGTTGCTCCGCGCTATTGTAATAAAATGTTTATTAATTACAGAGGATTACACATTCGTTTTACTTTTTACTCTGGAAAATAGCTTTTTTACCTCAGAGTGTCTCTTTCTTCTTTGGAAGCCTGAACTTCTTTCTTAGCTTCTTTTAATCGTTTGGTCGCTGCACGCACATTTTCCTGAGCAGCTTTAGCTTCTGCTCCGAGTTTCGCTTGCTCGGCGCCGCTATTCGCTCGAGATTCTTCGAGTTCATCTAATTTTCGTTTATTGTCTTTCAATTCTCGCTCGTGAATCGTATATTCCAAACAACGACGCTGTTTATCCCATCGTTGGTATTCTTTAAGCTCTTCTTTTTCTTCCTCAAGTGTTTGCAAGCGCTCCTCTTCAATTACGAAAATATACAATTTTTTAAACCGGTCTTTAGGTTGTTATAACTTATTTATTATTATTTTTTCTTAACTGTAAAGCTTCAGGATTAACGATCCTGATTACTAAACGCTAAACGCAATTCCAGTATAAATATAACCGCAATAATTTACCGGAATTACATAACTGCGAAAATTCAAAAATAAAATAAATTTATAAGAAATATCAATTTACCTATCGTTCGTAAAAAGTCGACAATTTTTTCCAATTTTCCTTCAGTTTCCTTCAAGATGGACTTGGATTCTTCCCTTCTCTCGTCATAAACCCGAGTTCCCGCAACTTCTCGCAGAAGTTTCAGTCTCTGAGAGTCCGGAGCTGTCGCCATTTGATTGATCTGACGATAAAAAAGCCTTATTAATTTCCATCATCTATTTCGGCGTGAATCTACTTTGTAAATGTTAAACTCACTTTTCCCTGCTTTACGATGTAATAGGGATTCGATCTCGAGAAACCTGCGGATTCGAGGAGATTCATAACGTCAGTTCTCGAAACATTCTTCTTATTAAGAAAGTAGTTATCTTTCTTTGAACCAATCACTCTTCTCAGGTAAACCTCATCTTTGTCAATCTAGAACAAAATAACCATTGGATAAAGTCAACTTCACAATTTCTCAGAGAAAGTAAAATATCCATATTCATTATCCATTTTTAAAATCAGCGGTTTTCCCTATAAACACACAAATTGATTAATTAATTAATTAATTAATACATTAGATTTTTAACAAACCGGTAATCTGCCATCAGCATTGTCGAATATAATTTCTACATGAGCAGATATAACACGAGGTCCTGTGCCTTCGTGCAATAGTCCTTGCCGTTGTTCTGGCCTCAAGTGAGAAAACTCGTCGCTCAAAACAAATTGTATAGCATAGAAAAAGTTGCTCTTCCCTGAGCCATTTCTTCCCACTGAAAGAACAAAATTGGGTTATTTTTTTTTCACAACTAGCTAAAAGTTTTATTGATGTAACACTTACCGACTACATTGTGCCTGGGGTCGAAGGGCTCTACCACAGTTTGCTCACGGTAAGACTTGAATCCTTGAATAATGACCTGTAAAAGTATTAGATATTCTCAAATTAGCTTCAAAGTCACTTTTCCTTTTGGAATATTCATTCTGCATAGTAACCCCATGAAATAAGAATTAGAATGTGAATTTGGTATGTACAGCATGTGTTTGAATGATAAATTGATAATATTTATTCTCTCAAAAGCATTAAATTGAGTTTATTAAGACACTATCATAAAGAATGCATTTACAAGGATGAATTTCTGATTTCAGCAATGTTCTCGTAGATTGAAGTTTCAGAATTTATTTCTCAATAAATTCTGAAAAACCACTAACAAGAAAAGTTTAATTTTCCATATAAATGTACATTTAGATTAGAATGATTAATTATTTCAGAATTACCAAAAGTAAAAAACACGATATTTAAATACATGTTGAAAATACTCCAAATATAACTCCGTTTTCATAGGTTTTTTTCTGTACGTATCACAATTGAGGTTATGTTGATTGTAACAATAACAACAACTTAACCTATCGCAGTAAATATCAACGAAAACGAAGCGAATTTTCTAGAGTTTATTTTAGAAAACGATTGGCAATCGATAATGAAATTTGTATTAATAATCACAATATCGATATTTATTAAAAAGCGATCGATATATCCGATTGATTTAACCTACCTGTTTGATATACATTGCGAGTGACGGCTGAAGGACTACGCAACAGTCACTCTCTTGACGGCAAACTTTGTTCAACACTGAGTGCTTGACGAAAAGAACAATCACAAAGAACTCATGTGATCAACATTTCGCTCCTGCACGGAGCGTTGTACAATCACAATTCGAAGCCTTCGCAAAAAGTCAGCACAGAAACGAAAAAACGCGCCGACCAAAACTTGAGTTAGTTAGTTATTTCCTTCTTTGTTAACTGATACGGAAGTTGAGCAGAAAAATCAAATGTTTGCAGCAATTCGTCGTGGAATTCAGAAATACAACGCGGCGCGCGAAAAGAATTAATGATAAACGTCAGTAGATTTTAGGCGGGAGATGAAACGACGCTTGGCCGGGATTCTCAATGACATACGTGGTCCCGTAAATGAGCTTTTTTTGACGAGTATGTGTTCTTGGCTGTTGGTGTATAGGTGTTTAGTAGGATCGGTCGTTTTTCCAAGCACATATTACTTATATGTATGTACAACCGACGCGCAATTTGAGAGAAAATAAATTTTGATAATAATTGATTTTTCTAAATAAATAAAAAATCATAATAATAAAACAGAGCATAACTTTGGAACAACTGATCTAGCCATCTTCAGAAAATAGATGTTATTGTGAACAGTTCAGAGTATTTTTTGAAATTTTTTGAGATAAATCGAAAGTGACTTATCGACCGAGAAAAATTATTTTCGTATATTTTTTATGAGAATGGTCATTTTTTAAACTCGAAACAATCAAATAAAATTTTTTTAAAATGTACACTTCTCTTTTCCAAACAATGGAATAATTTGACAAAACTTCAATTTTTTTGAGAGTGAACTTATCGACCTTTCGAAACCGTATGGAATGCCTCATGTACATCCATATTCTTTGATTGGACGCGGCAGACGCGGCTTCAGTCTGCAAGTTTGTTGCATTCGAACGTGACATTATCGTTATCGGCCGTACAATCATCAATTATATCGCTATTGTAGGGTTTTATTATCAAGTAACAAATTTTAGAAACACTCAAGTAAGAAAATGCCATATGCCAATCAACCTTCCGTTCACATTACGGAGTTGACGGAGGAAAATGTCAAGTTTCAAGTGGAAGACACCGAATTGAGGTTAGGATTTTGTTGTCGCAATAAGCGCGTTCAGCTTTATCATTTATTAATTAGCCCGCGATTTTAATTTTTTTTCGACGCGTCTAATGGATTATTCGCTTTCACTTTTGCAGTGTTGCAAACAGTATGCGGCGAGTTTTCATTGCCGAAACACCAACAATGGCCATTGATTGGATCCAATTGGAGGCTAATTCAACAGTTTTGAGCGATGAATTTCTTGCTCACAGAATTGGCATGATTCCATTGATCAGCGACGATGCAAGTGTCATTTCATTTAAATAAGAGTGTTATATTTTTTTTTATTCGCCCATTACTTTTCTAAATCTCATTCTTTAATTTTTTCCACACTAAAAATTCTCAAGTCGAAGCCTTAAGAAATTATTCATTGCCATTTCGCCATTCCATTTTTTCATTTTTTACTCTAAAATTTGTTAAGACAGCCTCAAAAGTTCTCTCACTACCATTCCAAATTTTTAAAAAATATTTTCTCTCCAAAATTGTTTAGACCGAAATCCTAAAAATTTTCTAATACCTTTTCTAAATTTTTTTTTATGTTCTCTTCACTTTTCTAAAATGCATCTTCATGTTTTTCTCTCCAAAATTGCTCAAACCCGAGACGTGAATAACAGTTAATTGCTGATTACAGGTTGTCGACAGAATTCAATACACAAGAGATTGCAGTTGTCCAGATTTCTGCCCAGAATGTAGCGTGGAATTTACCTTGGATGTTAAATGTGCAGAGACTCAAACTCGTCACGTTACAACAGCTGATTTTAAATCCAGTGATCCTAGAGTATTACCTATCACATCAAGGCACAGAGAAGATGATGCCACGGAATATGGAGAAACCGATGGTGATAATTTGACTTGCTTGAATTTTTTGCCTCAGTCAATTGATATACTATCAATGTATATTTCTTCTTGAGTGACTTAATTCGAGTAACGAGAATATCCATATTCTGAATTCTTTTTAGAATTCAAAAAATATGTGTCTTTTCATTTTCAAAATACTTTCTAATAGGAAATTGTCAAAAATATTGAATGCTGTCAGTGCCATCGCATGAAAATTTCAGAGTAAATGCCTAAAATGTAATGATATTTGTTTGTTTCAATTAGATTTTATTTATTGTAATTTTCAATTTTCGTATATGTTAGTTGTGAAATTAATGTTGAGTGTTTTTTTCTCAAAATTTATAATTTTGCACTTAGCAAGTTACTCGTTTACAGTCACAGTTTTACTTCCAAATGACATCACGTAACTGTTACTTGTAATTACCACGAGAATTTTAATTAATTTTTGCATGTAATTACAGAAATTTTGATTGTAAAATTGAGAAGAGGACAGGAATTGAAGTTGAGAGCATATGCTAAGAAAGGCTTTGGCAAGGAACACGCAAAATGGAACCCAACAGCTGGCGTATGCTTTGAATATGATCCAGACAATTCTATGCGTCACACGCTGTTTCCAAAACCTGATGAGTGGCCGAAATCAGAATACAGTGAATTGGAAGAGGATCAGTGTGAGTATAAAAAAAATTACACACAAAAATATTACTTTTTATGCTCTACAACACATTATCGATGTTTGGAGAAAAACTTGCCGCTCCTTTTTATTTTCCAATTGTGATAAGTTGGAAAGCATAAAATATACAAAGATTGATTATTAAATTTTTCCAGTTGAAGCACCTTTCAACTGGGAAGCGAAGCCAAACAAATATTTCTTCAATGTAGAAAGCGCCGGAGCGTTGAAACCCGAGAACATCGTGATGATGGGAATCGCCGCTTTAAAAAACAAATTGTCAAATTTGCAGACCCAACTCAGTCACGAAGTGCAGAGCGACGCACTCAGCATTCATCATTGATGAGGTGAAGTCTGTGCTTTGTACCAAGTATATAACTGATAGACGTAAGCGTATGAAATTAATAAAATGGATTAATTTTTAAAACAATTGCACAACGATATCACAATATTTTTGAAAAGTTTCAGAAGGCATTTCTACAAGCAGAGCCAATTTAAAAAAGGTTTTTATGCATTTTCAGACGTACTGCGTTTATCGTTAATCGCATTTAGATGAAAAATAATAAATAATGATAAAAACATTTAAAAAACATCATGAACAAAAAAGTTTTCAATTCGACATCTCAAATTGTGAAATGCCTTTTTCTTGCGTTATGCGAATTAAGTTGCGATATTTTCGAATCGATGAATTCCCCGTGTTTCTTCCAGCGAATAAAAAATTATAAAATAAAGAAAATAAATAAATCAAAATCGCAAATGTTATACCGTTGTTTTTTAATTGTGCAAATTAATCTCTGACGTTTTGGAACTAATTAAAATCTCCTTTGGTTTTATTTTTTTTAAATCATAAACAAACAAATTTATGAATCCAAATGTCCAATGGTTAGTCACCGTTTTTTTCTAGTTGTGCAAATTAAGGTGGGGCATTTCCAAACTATTCAATTTCCAGTGTCGATTTGATGTATTTATGAAAAAAATGTATGTATGTATATACATAAATATAAATAGACATGTGCGTTGTAGGAATATTTGTGACGCACAAGAGTAAATTACAGTATAGTCATGGTGTGGCTTCAAAATGATAAATATAACAATAACTAAAACTATAAAATCAATAAGTAGGCTTCTGAAGGTTCAGAGGGTCGGCAGCAGTTGTAACGTCATGACGATGACGTAATTTAAGACAGATAAGCAGTTCATTTCCCTAAGAAACTGTATTACTACCATGGCAATTATTTGGGATTTGAAAAATATATTATTTCACGAGGTGGGAGACAAGCGGTTTATTCGCATGTTCCGCGTGCGCAAAAACCTTATAAAATTAAATTCTTTTCGCAATAAAATAAAATAGTAGCGCAAAAATTCTTTTCCCAACTTGTGTGATTAGACTCGTTAGAGAATATTTTTCGCCCGCGTATGGCAATGTTGAAAATATCGCACGACCCTCTAAATCTCACGCTACAATATTAATTTCTTATGGCACTCGATAATAGGTGGATAATACGAACAAGGTGGAAGACGAAATATTTAGAAAATGCTACAAAAGTGAATGATAGGTATGCTAGAGCATCGAGTATTATCACAATAGTTTAAAGTATGTACGAGTATTACAGCTGTTATGTTAACTACACGGTGAGAATGAGTAAGGAAAAATTTGGGCATTTTGGGGATACTAAGGCATTTTTTTTAATGGTCAGACAAAGCTCGTGAATTTATCCCTGGGAAAAGTCAGGGATTTTTCTTAATGGTCTGAAAAGAGTCAGCAAATTTTCGGATAGTCTGGAAACCGTCAGAAACTTTTTTAATGATCTGGAGAATTTTGCAACGGTCCAGAAAATATCAGGGATTTTATAATTATAAAGAAAATGTCTGTGATTTGTTTTAACTTGTTTTTGTGGCGACCATAAATAGAATGGGCTGCCGATTTCGGCGTAAGTGTCTCTTTGAGCGTCGAGTAATATCATTATTTGGATTTTTTAAAATTTTACTCTATTTTCATTTCTTCTATAAATAATATCATACGTATGATTTTCTCAGAATAGTTAACAATATTTATAACTATTAATATTGGATCAAAAAGAAAGAGAGTAATACTTTTTTATAGGAGTGAATTTGTGTAAGGTGATTAACAAAAAATATGTTATGAGAAGAATAATCATCCATACTTTTTTTAGTTTGAAATTAAAGTGGCGTTAAAAGTCCGCCAAAAATACGTAAATCACGTACGCGTTCGAGAAGCTGAGTGTACGTAAATTACGTAGTGAACTCTGATTTGTGAGTCATACTCGAGTGAAAACTCTAGCTACTTACCACCACAAATGTATAGGAAAAGAAATATATAATAAATTAAATATATGAGACAGCCATCGAAAAATATTAACAATGCCCTAAAACATCGGACTCGCAAGATTTTCGTTCGGCTTGAAAGTTTCTTTACGATCCTCCACTGGAATATTGAGTTTCAAAGTTCATCGGTGAAACGTTCTATGTCCTGCAAATAATCTCCGTAATCAGTCGCTTCGCTGCCGACGAATATATCGTGATGTTGCAGAATTTCCTCGAATGACAATCTGTTATCGTGATCGTCATCAGACGCTGCAAACAAGTGATCCACTTCATCGGTTGCCAAGTCTCTGGAATAATTATATAATCGTCAAGACGGAAAATTACAAACGGACAATTTCAGTAACCAAAAATTATAGTTAATCGGAATTTGTTTCTGGCAATGGTAATTTTTGTTAGCGTCCTGAACCATATTTTTGCAAAAACGGAGTTAAAAATAGAATTGTAGAATAGGAAAGGCTAATTTTTAATACGTACTCGTTACTAGGCACCAACCACGAAAGAATTTCCGTTGAATCCAATTTTCCATCGCCGTTTTTATCGTGTTCGTGATCAAATTTATCTTTCTCAACGAGAAGCCATTCCTTGTCCTCGCTTTTTGCTCTGGGCCCCAAAAATTCCTGAAAACTGACAAAACCGTCTCCGTTTGTATCTTTATCTCGCAGAGCTTGTTCCAGCAGAAGTGGCAACATTCTGGGCGTTTCTTCTGGATGAGTATAGGCTTTAAACTCTTCAGCGTCTAAATATCCATCTTTGTTGAAATCAGCAGCTGTGAAAGTAGATTTATCGTCATTTATGAGTTTGTCGTCCGAGGAAAGATCATCGGCGTCGGAACCATAAGTGTCCTGGAGTATTTCTTCCCAACTTATTCTCTCATCCTGATCTGTATCAGCGTCGTCCATGCGATCCTGTGATTCTTCGGACGAAAGCATGCTAAAAGCAAGCGGAAATTAGTTTTTTTACTAATCCTTGCTCTTTGATAAAGGATGATATATTTGCATGGGACAAAATATACGATGGCATTTTTATAATTCACAAAACGTCGCGAATAAACGGGGATGCCTAATTCGAGCGAGTCATGCACGTACTTATTTGAACACTTTTATCCAAATTTGCGATGCGTTTTCTCGTAGAAATTGAATTTTTTATTTATTTTGAAAATACTCAAAATAAATGGTTATTTGAAAAAATAATTTTTTCTCTATTTTTTAATTCAAAAAAATTTGTTTGAACCAATAATTTTTTAAAATTTGAATCGCTTATTTTAAATTAGTGTTAGTTCAGCGGCTTAATTGAACCGTTGAAATTGCGTCATTGCATTTGATGAGACAACATTTTTCCAATGGTATGTTATAAATATGCTGATTGGCTCTTCGGTATTTTTTTTTTGCTTACACATCGTTTTTTGTGGATGGTCGTGATTTTTTATTGTGTTAATATTTCTTAACGTAGTTTGTATCAGCCTATGTAGTATTTAAAGAGAATATTCTAAAAATTTATTTGAGAAACTTGTTAATCATTTCTAGTTCATGAAAAATATTTTTTTTTTATTTACAGAATCTATCGCAAAAAAAACATTGATGTGGAATTGTCGTTGTCCTGGATTGTTCATTGATTATTTATAAAGTTATCTCTTGACATACCTGAATGATCGTAGAATCCATGCTTTTAGTTCGTTCCTTTCGATATATTTATCTCCATCGAGATCCATTTTTGTCAACAAAATCCCAAGCCTTCTTTTGGACTCTTGAATCGGAAGTTTGTCAAATTCCTCTGCTTCTTTAATACTACCTGAAATATAAGATTTTTCAAGTTTTATTAAACATATGCCGAGAAGAAAATCTTACAATATTAACACAAGTACAAATTTCAAGAGGACTTTCTTAGTAAATCAAATCTTAATTAGTGATGAATTTTATTACAGGAATAGGTATTTAAATGTAAATTACTTGACTTTTAGAGAAATCACTTTAATACTTTGAATATTGAATAATAACTAAATGATAATTGAAGCTAAAAAAAAGTTTAAAAACGTACCAATTTCTGTGGACAGAAATGTGTGTGAAATCTATTTATTTCCCTACAGATTGAATAAGAATATGCTTATAAAAAATGTTAAGGAAAACATCCATAAGAATTTCGTCTCCCTCTAAAAAATGTAGCTGCAAGTGTTTTAAAAAATTTGGATTTGCAGAAGTTAAAGTAAAAACGTAATTTTCTCGAAAATTTCAAGACTCTCTAAAACCAAAAACGAATTTTCGCAATTTCATGAAAAAGTTGCAATTGCTAAAAAGATCTTACCGAGTATTGCTTCATGGTCGAATTCCTGATGATGCTCCCCATCGACGTAGTGATCGCTATCCCGTGGGCTAAACGCACCATCTTCGGCCCTTTCGTTACTCCCGGTTTTGTGTTGATGTGTCCTAATATGTGCCGAAGCAGCGCTGCAGCTTGTCAATAAATCGACAACCCAAAGAATAGTGCACAGAGAAATAATTCCTCGCGCATTCCACATGATTTCGCGATAATGTTTTGATCAGCGCTCAGTCGTGAATCCTTAGCTCAAAAATAGCTATGTTTAACTACTGTTGAATCATTTCACAACTGCACATACGATGTCAGGAGCTTTCTGTACAAAGACTACCTAAAATAACTCTAATCTCCAGGGGGGTTGAAAAGTCCTCTTGCTGCGCTTGAAAGTAGTCAAAACGCCATACAAAATACATTTCTCGATTTTTTTATTGTCCGTTTAGTTGCTGATTTGATTCACAATTCAACCTGACGAGAACTTAAGAGCACGAAAAAAAATTACAACTTTTTGACAGAAAAAACAAGTTATTCGGAATTATTACTCTTTCCTGTAATTATAGATTCACATTTATGCCAAGATTTTGCAAACTAAAAAAAAATACACTAAATCGTCAGTCGTCTGACGCTCACGAGAATTACCATCACAGCAAATCTCTAGATGCGCGCATGCGTAATAGAATATAGATTGCAGCACACTCTGGTGTTCGTCGCGATAATTAAAACACTTACCGACCAAGATGGTCATCAATTCTTACCTCGAGTGTTGCTCATCACGCGCTCTTCTCATTACCAATGATTCGAATATGTTAGCCGCCTAACCTAAATATGTACTCATGAAATATATCGAAATATATAAAATAATTAATATTTAACGATTGATTGTTGCACGTGAAGCGTCGTAAGGATATTGTAAGTCAGTGCGGTCATTTTGCTTACAATTATTCATTGGCTAAGTATTTTTTTGACAGTGAAAAAACATTTATCATACTAAGTGTGCCTACTTATGATTATATAAATAATATCTATCAGATTAATAGCAATGCTGCAACTTAGTGGAACTCTTCGGAGTGCAACTGTCAGGCTAACTCCTCTGTCATCGTGGAGAATTCATAATCAACAGCCAATCGCAGCTTGCTCCGGAGCTGCTAATCCTAGTCCGGTAGCATTGCAACCTAAGGTAAGGATTTATTGTTATTATTATTATCCTGATAATATAGAGACCGCAGGGCTTTTTAGATTTATATAAGTTCAATATTATTTATTAGTTATGATAAGATAGAAAAACTACATGACTATTTTTATTCTTATTGTTTATTGACAAGTCAAGTTTATTAGTGGTCACAAAGTTCGTTACATTACAACCAATAATCCGGAAAGAATTGCTTTCAAATGTGAAACAATTTTATAGATATGAAGGGAGCTGAAGGCAAAGTTATCGTTTCCTTAATACAAATTGATAATTTCAGTCTTTTGTTACTTTTTCATTCAGAACACACTTAAAGTATATAGTCAAGAACAAACCATACAATCAAGAATAATTTTCTTTGATTTTATAATTGAGAAATTTAATTTTTTAATAATATATATTGCAGATTTGTATTCACAATACATTGTCATAGTATCTACAAGAAAAATGAAGAAACCAGGATTTCAATTTATTACTTTTGTTTTTTATGTATATGATTGCCATACTAAGACGAGATTTTTATATAAATTTGATATTATTTATCTATTATGTTCCGATGAACATAGTCTTTTTTAAAGTGACCTCATAGGCAAAAAAAAGAGTGCCATAATTCTATTTATTGCTGATCTTTTTATGCAATCTTATTCAAACCTAAAAAAAAAAAATTTTATCTGTTCAAAAAATGATTAGGAGCAGTTAAAATTTTGGAGATTTTGTTATTTTTACTCTAGAATTTTTACACAATTTAAAAAACTTATCTGCTTAGAAATTTCCTAGTAATTACAAAATGGCCAATATTTCAGTCAATAACTTGAAAATGTTTAGTGGATTATGTGAAAATACTGGTATGTGAAAAAATGATTTTGTGGTTTCTACTTTAATTTATTTTCTTAATGTTTAATTTTTTCTCATTTCCAAACTTTGATATGTTGCAGGAAGATGAGCCACAATCCCGCAAGCCCACAAAAAAAGATGTAGAAACGATAAAATCAAAAAATCCAATGATTCAGGCAGTTTTCAATACTTTAAAAGTCAATAGATTTGGCCCTGAGAATATTGTGCAAAGCTCTGTTGTTGCCTCGAGAATAAAAGCTGCAACGACCATCGATAACTTGCTTAAGATCGCGGATGATCAGCACATAACGCGCGACAATGCTTTTGCCGTGGTAACTCAATTGATTGACTGGGTCAACAATAAGAAAGCTTCGCTCAGTGATTTCGAAATGGATACCAGATTTTTGCGGCTTTGCACTCTTCTGTCGCAGCCGCAAAAATCTATCTCGACGCAAGACATACCGGACTATAGAAAAGACATGAGAACGAAGAAATATCTCGACGACCTTAATTTATTTTATGGAATGAATGAGATTAACGAGGCTACGAAGGAAGTAGCTAATATCACTGTTAAACAGATGATCAAGGTTCGTGTCCTGGCAATTAATTTTCTATCTTTTAGTTATTATTCTGCAGAAATAAAAGTAAAAAAAAAAAAAATATAAAGTAATTCGATCAATATAAGATTTACCAAATTGATTTTCTGAAAACAATTCGTGGAGTGTAATTACAATTGCATTCAAAAGATCTTGAAAAAGAATACATTATTATTTTTTGTATTGTTCATGTCCGATTTTCTCCTATCAAAATGTGACGCATAAAAAATGCCAACTTTTAAGAAAATCCAAGAAAATGTACAGTTGTTTCAAGAAGTTTTAGTCAAATCTGCCTAATTATGGAGAATGTGTTAGATATACTAAAGATAAAATTAATAACATAACATAATATTTCTGTTAAGGTGATGTCGGCGCTAGCAAGCCAAAAACGGCGAACTACTCCACTTCTGAGGTCTCTCTCGTTTAATATCAGCCGATCACAGGATGTCCTCAACACGAAACAGCTTTCCGATCTTCTGTACAGCATGGCCATACTCAATTATCCGGACGAGGTAATCTAATCCTAAAATGTTGTCAATATTGTCATTTTTATTTTCCAAATCAAAAGGATTTGCTTCAAAGTACAAGTCGATTTCTAACAATTTGTTCAACGCAGGAATCGAAAGGATAAATTCGAATTCTTATACAGTACAAGGTTTTATAAAGTTTGAGATCAATTTTATGAGAATATATCAATTACAATAGATTCGTGTTTCAAATTTATTATATCATGAAGGGATTATTATGTGTGTAAGTAAAAGAAATAAAAATTCCGGCTTGAAAAAAATAATTCTCCTTATCATCTAGATGAGTTTACATATTTTTTATGTCCTTTTTGTAACGAATAGTATAACAGCAGTGCAGTTTTTGCATAGAGCGTTGAAAAGGACACTAAAATTATCGTTATACAGGTTCTGTTGCAAAAAGTTTGCGCCGACCTCTTGCATCTGGTGAAAGACGTCGAGAAGAACGTGCTGATCGGTTCCATCCTTACCTCGCTCGGTATGTTGCGTTACAAAAATGAACAACTTTTGGATGAGCTGGCTGAGTGGGCCGTACGTCATGTGAACGATATGCGGGCTCAAGATCTCTGTTCTCTGTTTATGACGCTCGCAATGCTCGGTTATACACCCTCGAACATCAACGAGTTGAATGAGGTACAGTAATAAAATAAACTTTTTTTGTGTACCATTTTTATAATCAAGATATTTAAAAGTCTAATTTTTTTAAATAACTTTACAAACTAAACAAAAGCAAAAGTTGTTATTATAACAAGAATTAACGATAGTAAAAAATTATATTTCGCAATGATACCTTACCTCGTTTCTTTGTCTTCCGAAATCAGGTTTTAATCGAACCGCTGATGGAGAACGACATGACAAAACCAACGGAATGGCTCGATATCGTTTGGGCGTTTACAATTTTAGGGCTTGCGCAAAAACGGCACATAGCGTCAGTATTAGACAGCAATTTTATCCGCAAAATAGCAGGTGTTTGTCAAATTTTCCAATGATTTTCTTCCACAAATGATTTTTACGAGAAAAGTTTGATAAACGATAGAAAATTTTTGTTGGACAGATTCCTTCGAAATTCCGGTACCGAAGAAACACAAGTTATTGAATATCAATGGTGCTGCTCAGTTTCTGTTGAAAGATTACAACGGTAAAAGACGCTTACATTTGCAGTAAAATCGTGAGGATATTTGAAAAATTATCTTAAATATTCTAGGGCCGCTGCTTGATAGCAATTCGGAATTGTTTAGCGCGGTGATACAGAGGTCAAAAGAAAAGCAAATATTCGTTACGGCAGTTGCGGTTACGCTCGAAAATATTTTGCCATCTCCGGAATTCTTGAGAACCAATGTCGACACTGGTATGGGCTTTTTAGTGGGTACGTATCGGATGATGGATAAATATCTTCTCACCGATGGACACAATGTAATATGTATCTTTTCTTCAGATGCCGAATTTTGTATAGATAACAACGGCAAACGATTACCTGTTGCAAGTGATATGGAAGAAAATAAGGGTTTTAGGTAAGTTAATCAAACAGCATTTTGTTGAGTGCCGACGTAACTTTTTGTGATATTTTTTTTTCCTAGAAGAAGCTATGCTTTCATAAAAAAACAAAACTGAAATGTCTATGTAATGCGGTCATTTTTTTTCAAATTGCAGGATAGCTGTATTTGCGCAAAGTTACCACGATTTTTGCCGTGGAAAGCAAGACCCACTGGGTTTTCACAACTTGTATTGTCGAATTTTAGAAGCCAAAGGTTACAAAATCTTATCAATACCACACACCGAGTTCCGCGCGGAGGATAAAATTGTTCAACGGTTAACATATGTAAATGATCGAATTAAGGCCCTTGCGAAATAGTCCCCGTACGACAGTACAATACAATCGTTCGGTCATCATACAAACATCATACAAATTTAATAAAATAAAAAATAACGAAAATAGGATGTTTTAGTCTCCTCCTAGTACAATTACGGATTTGTATAATATGTTGTCAGTAGCTTATTTTTCGGGCGATCCACGACTGCTTTTAATCTGATTTTATTCTGTAATGGTTGCAGTTACAAATTAGAGAGCAGGATTTGCCGGTAGTGCCTTAATCAGAACTTGAAATAGTTTTCTTTTTCTCCTTGAATCCATTGGGCTCCTCTAATCAAAGGGTAGTCCAATTTTGCCGCTGACCATATAATAACTTGTCGGCCAACGTTACAATAATGGTTCAGACCATCATATGTAATGTAACGTCCAGTATGTATGTCGAGACTTTGTCCGTATGTATGTGTGTATATGTATGTGTTAGCAGAGCTTTGCAATTTCAATTATCTATGCAGTAGCCTGTCTTCGACTGTTGCATTTTAAAAAAATGTATGCAGTAATTTTGACTCCATAGCATTTTGAATTTTGTGAAAAAAAGACGTGCACGGTCTAATTTTCGTGCAATTGGCAATATTTTGTTTCATAATTTTTTATAGGTGCAGGTACTCTTAATATTGTTTGGTATTGAATTAGACCGAAATCGGAAAAGGGGTTTGGGTTTTATGAAGTAAAGTAGTCACTTCACGCACACTGTGGTATAAATACTTTGTTTTTCTTTCTGTTTCTTCTTTGTGATTGGCTCCGGTTTACACGGTGGTGAGTTACCATACGGCCATTTGCTGCAACTTTATGTGGGCAAAAACAAGTAGAAAAGGGGTCGTGGCGGTCGCCGAAGCGGCGGGCCGGAAGCACACAAAACTCCGCGAACGTAGTTTGTACTATTCGTGAATTTCGTTTGTGTAATCGACATTCCGACGGTTTTGAAAGGTTCAGGAATAAACAAAGAAAGGGTATCCGGTCTGATTTAACACATCTGAGTTCCAGAAACGTTTATATCTTACCTCAAAGGACCTGTTGACATTTCGAGCGGCCATATTAGTTTTCGAGAGGTTCAGTAATATCCCATTTTTTACATTTTCTGTATGTTTTGAACAGTAATTCGACGGGAGACACAAGCATGAATGTTTTTATTAGATCCCTGCAGAATTTGACGTATATCCGTAGCGTATTCTCGATGAATAGTGTATACTACGAAATCGCCTATTTTTACCGACCAACGGTAAAAATAGGTCGGTAAAAAAATCTGCTCCAGCATCCCCTTAACAGACAGTAATGTAGGTAATCTCTCTGCGTCGCTACCGACTGCTGGTAAATGTTTTCTATCATTAAGGTTACATATGAGAGTTCAAAACTAACTCACAATAGGCAGTGCTGCCAGAATACGACGGAACAAAACCCAAACATTTGACTTCAGTGATAGTTGTTGAATTCGCGGTTCCTTCGTGTTTTCGTGAGAAAAAATCTTCCAAAAATGTCGTTAAGAAAGAAAGTAACTCAGGGGGATTTAAGAAAGGCGATGACCGAGGCCAAAAAAAAAGTTGGCACCGTGAAGAAAATCGAATCTCCACTGGCCAAATATCCTTTTTATACTATTTTTATAGGTTATATTTACTGGTTACGCAAAATGTTTTGTGTCGTGATTTTACCGATCATTAAGGTGGGTCATCCATCTATATTATTAAAACTTAATTCACATAACTTCGAAAATCGAGATTTTTATAAAATTTGAATTTCAACAGTTCCCCTCAAACTTAATATTAAATTGTCCTCCGAAGTGATTTTGGACACAATGCACCAATCCGCTTCCTAAACGAATATTTAGAGCAGTTAGAATAAAAATGGGTGATCAAAAAGAAATGCAACATATAATAAAATTTGAACAGGTATTTTATTTGTTGTGTGAATTATTACAAATGGAGGAGCGCAATAGCTTTACATGTGTTCGTGTTTCATGGACCCAATTTTTAAATATATGCGTTTTGATTTTGCAACTTTGCAACGCGATCGTGCATTCAGATACTATTTTTCCTATCAATATACGCTGTAGCGTCAAGATGCCAAGTATTAAAAAAAAAAGGAAATTAATTATTAAAAATGTCAGTTTGATTCTGATTAGTTATAATTTTTCTCAAAGTTTTTGATAATTTTGAAAATAACATTTTCTAATTGGATACAAAACAATAAGTCATTATTGATATAAATAATAATGGACTCAGAACTAATTAGCAGTAGCAGACAAAATTTTTACAGCGTTTTCATATTTATAAATATTTATACAAATATACAGGGTATCAATCGTAGTCCTTCAGTGCATTATTAATTATTACTAATATAATGCTGCTATTACAATTACTAATATAACGAATTCAGTATTGTCAAAATCACGACTAACTAAATTGACACAAAATTATGAAAAAATGCGATATTCATAATACTGAGCTGTAAATGTGATGCCTATTGAAATATCTCAAAGATCCATTCAGCTAAATCTTTATCATGCATAAGGCATTATTAATAATTGGTTAACATCCATATTCCAGTCCTCGGCGGAATAATTGTCGTCCCTTATTTATTTAAAAAATTGATGAGACACTGATTTTTTGAAATCATGCTTCTGATTCTCCTCCTTGCCCAGTGTCTTCAGTTCTTCCAAAACGCAAATTGCGATTTTGACGAAATCGTGTAGACGTGTTTTTACCGATAATCAATGATTCGGAAACGTCCCCATATTTCTTCTTCTTTTTCTTTGATTCTTCTTCTTTTTGGGCCGGCATCGAGCTCGAATTTTTCCCGTTAGCCCGGGAAAAATTTGTAGACGTTATTCATCACGCAGTTGTAGTGTCATTTGCAAAATAGTCTCCACATTTGATCATTGCAATGATTCGACACACGCGAGTGGTTTGAAGCACCCTTGCTCGATCCTCATAAATTGCGAGGCATCTTCCGGCATGACTCGGAAATTCCTCGGTAAGCACACTTAGAGTGCAAAGCGGGCATTCAATACCTACAAAAAAAAAAATTAGATATATTAAAAATTTAGATGTATTTAAATTTTAAATAAGTACATTAATCAAATTACGTTGAGGCTCAAATGTTTATTTTCAAAAACTTCGTCATATTTCAATCGGAAAAAAATTAATGAAATTACATACAGCTTTGACAATAAAAGTAAAGAAAGTTTTAAAAAAAAAATCGTGACGAATTTATTTGGAGAATAATTTGAATCAAATGACACGAAAACTTGAGATTTTTATGTATCAAAATGTCTATTCTAACAATTCTATTTTTATTTTTGTAAAACTGAGAGTTTGTCTTTTTATTTTTGTAAAATTGAGACATATGTATAGTATTTTTATGGTCGACACCGCAAGTTTTCTAACAAGTTGTTCGACCTATGCTTTGTAGCAAAAAACCGATAACAGACATAAATAATATGAAATGTATGTTTATTTCATTTGGATAAATATGTAAATAAAATTCGAAGCTTACATTTCTATTCTTAAAAATTTATAATCACAATTTAAACGAAGAAAAAAAATCAATTTAATTATACTGAGACTTCAAAATAGAAATACAAAAGGTTTAAAAACAATGCGTCACAAATTAATTTGGAGCATATTATGAATAAAATGACATCGAAACTTGAGATCTTTGTTACAAAAAAAAAAAAAAAAAAAAAAAATAGATTAACTGACATAAGTGTTTCAAATTTTTATTTCAGAATTGTTTGACGTAGAGAATTAATTAGTTTATATTTACATAAAGCTTGATGATTCCGGTAGACGAAGCGTTCCAGACAGCTTCCATAATCATGGTCTCCTCTTCTGCACACAGCACAACGTCCTTTTAGCGTATACGCACGAATTTGAAATTCCATTTTGAAGTGTTCACGTCGCCTGACAGAATTGAACTAATTGTGTTCGTCCAGCTCTAGTCACCGGTATTCCGAATTTCCGCCCTGCTGGCTGCAGCTGTCAGCAGGTCAGCTTGGCATGGGGCGTGTTTAAATGCGGGAATGCCAACCTTTTTTCCTTGAGTCATCATTAGCTGCTACGGAGTGGGGGAATCATCGGCTTCGTGCAATCGCCCAAATTATCTTGCATCTCTCTTCATTGCCTTAATGATTCTAATCCTCTTACCTTTAGAAAATGCTCGGAATTCCAATACCTGGAAACACCTGAAATTCTAAGACATGACAATCCCGTTGCGGTATTTTTTGTCAATTTTCTTACTTGTTATTTTTTCTTTTCAAATACTATAAATTCCTACAAAATGTTTAGGGGAGAATTGTAAAATCTGGAAATATCATTTAAAATTTATTTGTAAAGCATGGTCGATAAGTGCCAGTTTATGTGCGGACCGGTCGCGACATAATGTGGCGCTTTATGAGAAGGCGTATCATAAATACTGGAAGCGTAATATTGGCCGCACTCGTCTTCTTTCGTGCTACAAACAGAACTCGGCTTCGTCTCGTGCCGTTGTAGGCATGTTTTCCCGTTGAGATAGAGCTCTCAAATTTCAACCAGATTTTTAAAAAAATTTATCTAAAACAAAATGAAGAGGCATCTCGGACAAAATCGCTCAACATCGAAATTAACGACCACCCTAATGTATATATCTCTCGGCTCATTGATTCTGAGGCGATGCGAAATTGGGTGAGAGCACAAAAAATGATCAGGATAATAAGAAATCATCGGATTCATTTTTTTATCACATTTTCTAAGGAATACGATAATCCATATGAAATGATATGAATTTTCAAGACTTTTATATTCAGAGCATTTTTTTACCGCGAATGGAAACTTCTGGATTTTGAAGTAACTAGACTAGCTCATCTGAATATTTGGTGGAATCATTGAAAATATTATACTTTAGACGATTATGAATCGAAATAAATAGTTTTCTTAACTGATAAACACGTATACAGATGCAGGGCAACTAATGTGTATTCTTTGCAAGACAATAGTGCGCAGTGAAACAGTTTGGCCTGTGCATTTGAATTCCAAAAGTCACAAAGAAAATTTGCTCTTGGCTAAGAAAAGCATAAGCGAGAAGGAGAAACACAAAGAGAGCGCCTCAATATCTAAAAGGCCATCTTCACCATCCGACAAATCTGCTTCCAATAAAAAATTCAAAGGCATTTTAAAGAACGCAGGACATCCGAAGACTCCTACGAATCTGCCGGCCGATTTTTTCGACGGTGCTAAAAGCATAAATCCTACAGCAATTTCTAAGGTATCAGAAAAATCGGAAATTCCCAGAGCAGAGAAAGCGAGGGAAGGTGGCAGCAAGGCAGCCAATGAAGCCATGGAAGAAGCCAATCCTGCATCCTTACCTGAAGGATTTTTCGACGATCCACGAATGGACGCGAAAGTTAGAAACGTTGATTATAAGGATCCCATTGAGGAAGAGTGGGATAAATTTCAGAAGGAAATCAAAGAGGAAGCTGCCCAATCGGCGCAAATAATTGCAGATGATCAAGAAGAAGCGACTACGGAGCGGCAAATTGATGAGATCGATGAACAAATACGGCAATGGTCAAGGTATTTCATACTTTATTTTCAATGTATCTTCAAGTGCGTTGACTATACAGTAAATAAATCTTTTTGAAATGTAATTAATCACAAAAGTATGATCTAAAATTAACGTACGGGATACGCAAAGACGTTAAATTACTGTATTTTTAGACATTTTTTTTATCTTACTGAAAAAATATTACATTTTTAAAATCTAGTCTCATTTTCTGTGTACGAATTGCATATCACGATTCATGATTAAGTTCGAACATGCTGTAATAAAATAATTCTTAACAGGGTCATGCAACTCGTGAAACGAAAGGAGGAAGTACAGAAAGATTCGGAAAAGCAGAAGGATTCCGTAAGCAATGGCGTCTCAAGCGATGAAGACGAAGAATACGATGAGTTCCTAGATTGGCGTGCGAAAAATTCTTATCATTAGAGACTATCGAGCTGTTGAAAATGTTTGATTATTAATTTATTATAATTTTTTATATTGGCACATTTTCTCTTGTAAATATATTATATTTAAAGCAAATACTCTACCT
The DNA here is from genome assembly GCA_949699805.1 of Tromatobia lineatoria. Taxonomy (NCBI): domain Eukaryota; kingdom Metazoa; phylum Arthropoda; class Insecta; order Hymenoptera; family Ichneumonidae; genus Tromatobia; species Tromatobia lineatoria. The sequence continues at coordinate 9,255,387 of OX453052.1, forward strand.
GAATGTTGTTGTTACGTTCTTTCGCGGTATATTCTTCTTCGCCCTCATATCCAATTGTTATTGTCTACGCGCAACCAGCGATTTATCTTGGCAACGTCATTAATAGCATAATTTTTGCCTATAAATGATGTTTATGTTCATTCCCGCAAATAGTTAGACAGGGTTTAGTCAGATGATCCATATTACCGAAAAGTTTTAATGATGATATCATAATGAGAACATTTGGTGGTCGCTAGTTATCGAGAAAAATTGAAAAATTAATTTCCATTCGATAGAACGGAATGCGAGGATAGGATAGGCTTATGGCCGGTAAAACGCATGATTCTGAATCGATTTTGCTTTGGGAGGTCTTAATCGATGTAGAAATGTCCAATGAATCACCAGTAGCGAAGGCTCGCATTGGCTGAGAATGGGTACAGCCGTATTGTCGCACATAAAACAGATTATTCTGGACCGATTGATAATGATATAACAAAATTCTGTGATCACCTGAAGAAAGTTAAAGATCGTGCAAAAAGCACATAAAAAAGAAAGTAAATATCATATGAAAGTAGAGCCAGTGCCGCGGTAATCCGAACGTGCGTTTGACCGACGGAAGGAAGCGCAGCACAACAACACGACTCCCAGAAAGTGCGAGAAGAGCAAAAGAAGCCGACCAACAGTCTTGGGCCGCCAAAATGACAATAGACGGTCGGGTGAGATCCGTCTACAAGGTTAGTCTTAGGATATAAAGTCTACAATCCAAGAGCTTCAATAAAAACCAACAATAAATATAATAGACTAAAATTAAAATAGATGTAAAAATTATAATTCTGAAATAACTACAACTCACAGTATAATGACGAACGGCGGGTTTATATACCCCAATGACAAGTCTAGAAACGTAAACAAACATGACAAAGGCTTAACTCCAGGTAAGCCGCTAGCAATAACGTCCCAGACAAAGGAGGACTCCGACCGTCTTCCGGCGAGTAAGAAAGCCTGTGTGACAGGTATAGATAATAAAAAAGACGAGGATAGAGATTTTAAGCCGAGGAAAAAATAGGTAAACGTGCAGGAGTCAAACACCCTACACTATTATAATTGCCACGAAGAGTAACATCGCGGACGATGGCCGGCGAAATGTAGGAGCTTTCAGTTTCATTCCGATTCGCATGAAACTGAAAGACAAAATTCAGGGGATTAAAATGATCAAGGGAAAACACGCGCATACGGAGTGGGAAGGGTGACGAGTTCCGTTTTTTAATCTGAACCTTGTTACGATGTTTGATCACACAATTTCTATTATCTAATTTAGCATGAGAATATGTTATATTTAAATTCTAAATCTTAAAATGTACTTAAAAAAAATGTTACATTCATTTTTATCTTAACGAGGCACACATAGTGATTAAAATATAACACTCGGTGTAAATGAAACAAGAATCAAGGTATTATGATTTTATTAAAATGAATTCAAAGATCAGTAAGATTTCAAGTACATGAGTTAGAATCAGTACAATATGTTTCGTAAGCTATCATAGTATTATATATGAAATATAGAATATAAAGGCTACAAAGTAGACCAAGCCGCCGCTGCTTTCCTAGTAGACGATACGTTATAGATTAAGTCGGTATTACATTATCATTTTCGCATACAACGCCTTAGATAATATATAATAATTAAGAATGGAAAAAGAGAGGGACTTCTTCGCGTTTTTTTTTGTTGTCCTCGACACACGCATCGTGACGTAACGACTCTATCTCTAGAAATGGTGATATTGAATCTTAAGGTAAATTGTCTTTTCCTATAAATTAGCTACGTTCGCGACGGCCCAAAAAAGCGAATTTCAACAATTATTTTGCCAATTGGAATCTATTTCTAAATCGATAAATGTAATCGTCATTCCTTATATTTTAAGCTAAATGGGTGATTTAACGAAGCGACGGTTTGTTTTTTTTTATTATTTATTTGTTTAAGGTACACAGTTGTACTGATTGAGAATAATAATAATAATATCATGTGAGAAAGTGTTTTTGTTTTGTTTAGTTATCGCTTCTTAAATAAGTCTACTACTTCATTCAACGTTGTTGTAATAATCGTGAGCACACTATATATACACGCCCATGCTTTCCACTATTAGACTCTCGTGCGCAGATCAATCAACTAATTATATATACATATATGTATATATATACATACATACATACATATATATATATATATATAGATCTTTTTGATTCTTGAAACGACGCGCACGATCGTTAGCGATTGTCATGAGCTAACGATGCAAAAGTCCAGCCAGTATCTCGGTTTAACCTAAGATCACGTGACGGTTATAAATAAGGATCGATTTCTAGCACAGATTCGCATCAGGCTACTTTTATTGGTCTACGACTGAGAGGCGCTCATAATTATCAATATTTTAGTTCTTATTATGACTATTATTATTATTTAAATTTTTATTATTATTACTGTTATTATTACATGATTGTGTGCTCACGAGATTCGATTCTAGTGGAAAATGTGGCATGTGTGCGTTAGGTAATTGATTTTCGGGCAATTAAATTCAAATTTCTTGATCGTCCCCAAAGGCGTGAAGGTTACCTCGTAGAATACGCGGGTAGACCAAGTACTTCCCCATAACTGGACTACCCGTTTTCTACTCCGTTGCCTCGATCCTCAGATACAATAATCTCAAATTATCGTCATTTTAGAACCAACAACTTTTTTTTCTGAATGGCTGCCATTTTTTAAAAATGTCCGTCACTTCGGAAAAACTGTCGACATTTGAAAATGACGGCCGCCATTTTAAAACGATGACCGTCATTTGACAAACATTATCGTCGTTTCACAGAAATGATCATGATTTCAGAAAGTAAACTGACGTCTTGGAAAAACCATTGCCATTTTGTAATAATGGCGACTGTTTTCGAAAAAAATAACCGCCATTTAAAAAAAATTTCGTCGTCAAGAAAAAAGGCTATTATTTTTTTTCTAAAATGATTTAGCATCGCCTCATAGAAAAGGAAAAAAAAAATCGTTTGCCTATATTTATGTATTGGGTTATTTATTATCTGTAGTTCGATTAACGAGACACGCAGATTTGTCTTTCGCGTGTTTTCCGACACACTGTCACGTCATAGTGTCGTTTCGTCTTGGCGAAAGTTTGCCGATGTATAGTATAATAACAAGCGCGTATAGAAACCTTAAGAGGCTGTTTGAAAAATAGTAGAAAAAGAGTGTATACGAAGCCTGCGACGGAGCAGGGAGCTGCAAACGTTTCACGCCAGAACGAAGATCGATGTTCATAGCCTTAATTTTTGTCTTTTTATTTATATCGGAAAAAAAATGAAAACGTATTGTGAAAACTCTTAAGCGCTACATAACAAGTTATTTGTGTACCATTCCGTGATTGGGGTTAAGATTAATCATGCGATAAAAAATTGTTCACACCGACTTTTTCCTTTTTCATCTACAAACTTTACGTGTTTTCGTGCAATAGTTTTTAACAAAACCGCGACTATTTATAATATTAATAACTTCACTTCTATTCAAGTCAAGTTACTTTTGGAGCAGTGAATGATGGTTTCTCTCGTTAACAATTTTTTTTTCCATGAAAAATTAACATCGTTCCTCATTCCTACGATGAAAATTAGCAGTAGAAACGAAATTCGATTCTAAAATGGAAATCTTCCCCTAATTTCCATGCGGAATCGAATCAGCTCCCGGCGATGATTAAGAAGAGCCCAACTCCGCTGCTTGGCAACTTTTACAACTATTTGTTCTTATTCGCTTATCGAGACATAAAAAAAATGTTTTTTTCTTTTTTTTTTTTGTTGTTGTGATTTTCATTGGACAGATCGAAAAGTGTTATCGTGCGCTCTTATATACAGTCTCAATTTTCAACCTTTCCACATTTTTCTTCTGTTCTTTTCTAACGACATGACATTTTTCTCCTACATTTTCGGTCTCTCTCACATTTCTTCGAATACACTATATTTAACTTCAAATGATAATCTCGTTTATCATTGCTGTTATTACGTAGCATTCAATCACAGAGTATAGCACAGTCGCTAGGCGTTATTCGTACACTAGCCTACGCGATAGACGTATTTAGTTTTTTTTTTCTCATTTAAATTGCAAAATAGCGCCAAATAGTCGCCATTTCATTATTTCGTCAACCACGAAGATATTTCACTCGACTCAATTGTCGAGGTTACATTTGGACTGCCATTTTCATCATCATTTTTCATTTATGACGTCATTCGTAATGGACGGACGGTATTTTATGCCTGATGAAAGTCGCAGTACCGTCAATTACGAAAGATACCTCGAATTTTACGAATCCGCGTTGTTACACGGTGATTTATTTTCGCCACTCGTTTATGAGTCAAGCATCAATGATGCAGAATGGCTTAATGATGGAAAACCGTCAATTTTTTTTTTTAAGTTACCGTTTTTATATTCTTCAAATTACGGTCAGTTTCCGTAAGTGACGGTCATTATGCATCCAATAGATGAGAAGTTACGGTCATTTTCCATCACGTTTCAAGCCGGGCGAGGCAAGTTTGTCAACTGACGAGTCATTTACCGTCACGTGACCGTCAACTGACCGGTACACGTGTATCCACGCCGTCATGCTACGGTCATATGACGTAAAATGACCGTTGTTCTTATATATAGTATATTTTTCTCTACTTTAATAAAATCTCTATTACAGGAATATATATATATATATGTATAATATATCACGCGTGAGTAGCTGAGCTAAAGTGCGGTGCCTTGTATAATTCATGTGTTATATGTGATAGTTATTAATTAATGTCTCATTTCTTGTTTTAATCAGCGAGCACTACAGCACATTGCTTTTGGTCACTCGCTCTAATTTACCTCCGTTATTTGGGAGTTAAATTTAAGGCGAACATACCCTATTCCCATTAATCAAATGACGATTCTGGAATCGCTCGAACATCCTCGAGATGTACTTTCACTTGAAGTTATCGTTCAATTTTATTCAATCTACGAAAAGATCTATCTTAAAAACTGTAACTTAGCTTGATTTAATAACTTCATGAGTCATTTTTTAGCGTGTTATTTTGTTATTATCGCGTATAGATTTTTTTTTTTTTCGTACGTTACAAGACTGATGTACTATTTTCTTCTCAATAATAGTATAGAATGTCGTAGTAGTGTCTATCGTCTATTTATCGTTCTCTACAGTTCTTTTCTTTATATATAACTAACCCTTTTTGGGTTTTTATTAATGCTTTCTTGAATGTCCATTCAAACACATTTGTCTGGTCCCATTCGTGCGGCACCTATATCAGAAAAAAACAGATCGTTTCGTGAGACACGTTTCTAAACTGCGGCAAGAAAAAAATTTCGATAGAAAATTCTGTTTGGGAAAAAGTTATTTTTTTCTTTCTCAAACGAATAATTTATCGTTTATCGGCTAATATGCAAATACTCTCACGAGAATTAAATGCAGGTCAGCGTTAGGCTTGACACCCGAGGCTACAAGATCTACAATATGATGATAATAATAATAATCATAATAATAATAATGATATTATCCATAGAATGGACCCTAATAAAAAACCTTTGGTCCGAGATCCCGGGGAGTAACTATAGTCGTGCTTTCGAAACGGGCTTCCAATGTTAACAATGTACTTTGGTAAAATACAGTACTGCCTCGTTTAAGTACTCACATATTTCAAGTACTTAAGTAATTGTTTTGAATCTCACTCCCTTCAAGCGAACGTTTTGCGGACAGGATGAAGTTACATTTCACAGTTAAATACCTATTTAGTAAATTCTAATCGCAGCGAGACTCAATATATTATTATTATTATTATTTATGTTGTTGTTGTTGTTGTTTTTTTTCGATAGTATTTCAAAAAGATCGCTATAGGCACGGGGATATCGCAGTAGCGTAAAGTACGTTTTCTTCTACAGAATTCGCCACAACTCTCGACAACACATATATAAACATACATATATATATGCTTAGATATATGTGTATATAAATATATATATATTAGTTGAGACTTTGTGAGTTTCTAATATTTTTTTTCAATGATATCGATTTGCGACGCTAGTCGACGCGACATTACGCATCTGTTTTACGAATTCTTGATTGCAGTACACGTAAAAAAGAGTAGCAAACGCTCGAGGTTTGTGTTTTTTTTTAAAGATAAGTTTTCGAAAATAATGCGTTCAACAAATTGCTCGTCGTATATCGTTATTTTTTTTTGCTATGGTTTTTTTGTTGTTGTCATGCGTCTCTAAAGTATCCCTCGAGTGCGGATGAAGGGCTCGATCGAGAGAAGCAACTCTAGAACGAACTCTACGCCTTCGCATCGAGGATTTCGACGGTAACGTTTTCCTGAGGTGGATGATCGGCTGCGTTGGTCGTGTGGTTCGGCGGCGATTTGTTCGATCTTGTCGATGCTGCCGACGCGTTTCCACTGCTCCCACGACTTCCGCGACGAGATCCTGGATGAAATCCTGGTAATTAGGTGTTTTGTACATTAGGTCAATTTTTTGTTCATATTGTTGCTAAAATTTGAGATCGTTCGGGCAACGGAAGTAAAAAACGGTCTATTAACAGAATTCTAAGCGTTTAAATAAGCGTGTAAACTCAACGTAATTATCCACGGTATAATTAGGGATACATTAAGCTTAAATTGCTAAACGCGACTTACATAAAAAATTATACGGGATACATTTTATCCTTTAATCAAAACAAATTATAATAAGTAGCACAAAAAATGTGTACACTTTTTTCAGCAATATGGTATTTAAAAAAACTTATTCTTAATTCTTTATATAAAGAAATAAGTGTGATTAAAAAGATATCTAATCAATAGTAAATGAATAGCTATTATCGTCGCCCAAACGCTTCCAAATCTGAATTCTTGTTATGACTAAATGATTGATCTATATCTGAGAAAAGAGCCAAGACTACAGGCTTTCAACATTGCCCTCAGGGATAATAATCATGGTGAATCGGCCCCGAAAAGATATTCAAACAATACTCAGACGATATATAGGTACAAAAAAATTATAAGATCCTGACTATATAAACTATATAGTCCTTCATTTTTTTCTAGGTACTATTATTAGTCCCCAAAACATTTAAAAAATTGAGGTCGATCGCTGCAGTCAATCCTGAGAAGAAAAAATTTTCCTGTTTTTTTACACATTTTGCTTTTTTTCAAAACTCAATTGAGTTAAGGGTCCGTAACTTTCAGAATCTTATGATTTTATTAGTTACCTTCTAAGTATCATTCAAACCTGTTGCTCAGGCTGATTTATTGTGCTTATACCCTTAGGGCCTTTATTAATCTAACTCTAAATATGTTTTATTGAGATACAGACTAGTGAAGTATGACAAGAAAAATAGTAGTAATAGTGAGAGTAATATATATATTAAAAAGTTCCTATCAACGGTCCAACAAGGCAATACTTTTGTCAGAAGTATAGCAGGCAGATCGTTTACTGTAGCAAGCAACTATAGTCACGTAGTTCATTCACTAATAGAAATAGAAACATAGGATATTCTGTGTTGTTATTGTCTAACTGTGTGGGTTTCGAAAATTGCAGTTTTTTGAAAGAAGTTTCACTTAAGTACTGCCTCTAAAATTAGGACGTAAAGATCACCAAGAGATCATCAAACAGGTTTTGCATACAAAATATCACTTTCAACATGTGCAATTCTTCTCCAATCGAAAAAACACTCTTTATGTCAATCCAACAATATCTAGTGATGTTAATCTATGCTAGATTAAGGTAATGTGATATGTGATTGAGGACAAAAACGGTGGGACCTTTTTTTGGTAAGGGTACTAGATATTTGTGGGAAAAAGAAAAATAAATCTATGAGTCATAGTATTTTTTCACTATGACTGTGAGTCATAGTATTTGATATCGGCACAATCTCAAAGTGAATTAGTCCATAGTTCCAATTGGTTGTAAAGTATTCTTTAGATAATTTTATATAAAACTGTCCAAGAATTTCTACGAACGGACTTCCGGATAACTTTCAGTACTCCAAAAACAACAGGTCGAGTTCGACGCGGCTTTTCCGACACCGGTAACATTTTTTAATTGCCGTACTTCAATAAATTTTAATTTGCCGTACTCCAAGAATTACAGGTCAAATTCCCGTTCATACGTCGAGACTGGAAAATTCTTGAAATAAACTAGTCCATAATTCTAGTTGGTCTTAAAATGTTTCTTGGAAAATTTCAAACAAAATTGTAAAAGAATTTTTACCGTAGAAGATCCAGACAACTTTCCGTAGTCGTCGGAAAAGCTGCATGCAATTCAACCTGTTAATTGCTTTTGACTTAATAGCTTCAACTTAATTGCGTGATGATTTGTAATCCATTCGACTTTAATATTTAATAATTGAGGTGGAAAAATAATTATTTGTTAAAATTGAAGGTTACTATTGAATCGCGACTGACAGTCATTCAGACAACATATTTGACAGTGACGTAATTTCGTTCTTGTTCATCGCCACAACGTTATAAACTTTAGGTACATCAATCAATCAAGATATTCGATAATATCTTAATTGTATCACTAAAGATATTTCTACATAATAAAAGTTGTGAACTTGTAGTTCTTGTCAGTGATTGGGCAGAAGGAAATATCACATTACCTCAACAGAGTTGGGAAGTGTGAAGATGATATAGGGAAGAGATAGTAAAGTTTATGTGCAGATGAAAGGATGATAAGTAAGAAGTGAGAAATGACAGACTGGTAGAATATGATAGCTGAGAACGTGAACTAGCGACTTGAAATAGTGTCGAGCTTTCATGAAGTTAAGGTAGTCCTCCTGTATTGTCTGAAATCGCATAAGTTCAAGCGAAATCGAGACAGAATTACGAACTGTTCTCGAAAAAATAAAAATATGAAAAAAATCATCTATATGAAAGATGCTGAAGAGATTAATTCGGCATAATAATAATTAAAAAATGTTATCAACAAATCACTGAAATAAATAATTGAGCAACAAATTGTCCGTCAACCTAACTTTTTTACAATTTACAATTTTTATCAATTATAATAATTTAGATAAAATTTATTCAGTATTTGTAATCAGCGAGTAACTTTCAATAAAGAGAAACTTTAAAATCTCGTCGAAAAATCAAGTTATCTTTATAAAACAATTAAAAGTATTTGATTGATTTTTCAGAAAGACATTCTATTTAAAGTGTGAAATAGAAAGAACTTTTTTTTCCGCTCAAATGATAAAAAACGTGCTTAATTATCTGTGATGTATCAAGAAATAGGTCTTCAACAAACAATTCAATGCTTTGAGCCATGAACTTGATCCTCAGCAGCATTAGCATAGCAGCAGTACAAGCTCGAGTGCCTTTAACCCCTTCACCCTACTTTACCGACGAATCAACCGTTGTCTGCACGAAGGCGCTTCACCCTTAGGCAATACCTAAGGGTGTACGATGTGTGGGCGAGGATTCGCTGGAGCTTTGTACTGCAGCCAGCCTTTGTCTTGAACGCTCATATTTAATATTAATCAGCCATGCTCTCTGAGCAAACCGTAAAGTCCAATTAAACTGTCTTTTTTGGCCGTGAAAATCATGGATTTTATTTTGATATTCGACCTATCAGAATATGTTTTGCGTCATAGAAAGTCGATGATTTCAAACCTCTGTCTCTTGGGTTATTATGCAAGTGAATAACCAAAGCCTTTATTGAGCAATTTTTAAAAAATATGAATGAATAATACAATTTCATTAGCCTCTAAATTTTCCAATCCCGTAATTACCAGATTGAAGTTTGCAGAAATTAGTGATGGCCGAAATTTTCTGGCGAAAAAAAACCTAAATAACAGTGAAGTTAAATTTAAACTTTCGTCCTCACATAATTTTGTTATCTTGTGCATCTGAAAAGGCGAAATGGCATACAGAAGAATGGCAAATTGTAGAGTACTATTAATTACCAGATTGAAGTTGGCAGAAATTAATAATGACCGAGTTTGATTGGTCAAATAACCGAAAAGCTGCAAAACTAAGAACTTTTGTTTCCCATTATTTTGTTCTCTTTATCACGTGAAGAAGCAAAAGTGGCTTACATAGAGCAGAGTACAGAGGCATGATGTTGTCACTGATAATGAACTAGAGGGCGATACTATTTGGAGGTTAGTTGCGGCGAGATGATGCAAGAAAGGAAACGAGTATATAGGGTGAGGTGTAGGGAAATATGTATACCTACGTATCGACACAAGTCTCTTGTTCTAGTCTGTTTCAAAGAGAACGAGGGTTTCTTTTCATATAAAGTTGCTTGCTTAGTAATTGAATGGATAAAAACCCGTACGGCTCACTCGCTGAGTGTTTTTCGCACCTTGCGAGGCGTTGGGCGAATGCGCGCGTAGCGAGGCCATTGAAGGTTGCCTCGAGGGCCCTCGTACGCTAGCACGTGAACCACGTCTTTCCTGGGCATGAAGAAGCTTGTTGTCCCTCAGAAGGGAGACGTTCATCAAACGGGCGTTCGGTGTGTTGAAAATAGTACGATTCTCTCGCCAGCGGGCTCTGAAACAATTCGGTTAATGACACAGAAAACACAGTGTGTGCACTCTAAGCAAAAAAAAATCAATACAAAAATTGGTGCATGGAGTTGTGATGTGAAAATGTGAGGCTAACGTAAGCCCAGCAGCTCAAGTCACACACAGAATCACGCTCTTCGTTGAAAATCACACGTGACTTTTGACCTCGAAGAATCCTACCGGAAATTATGACGGCTTGATAATGGCAAAAATAACGCAAAAATGACAAATCCGTGATTCCGTCCATAATATTTTGCAAGAATTTTGGACTGAAAGCTCAGAAGCTCCTGACGGTTTTTAGAATGAGGACTCGTGATTTCTTCCGTGAAGCGAAGGTTCTTTTCGGTGTCAGAAATCACATCCGATTTTCACGATAACTCGATCGTGATCTGATCTGATAGGAAGTTTAGGTCAATTATATCTAGAGGTGCAGGCATTACGATTCTCCTTTAAGGTCTTATATACACTTGTGATGAGCGGAAAAATTGAAACTCGTTCTTCGAGTTCTAATCCCATAGTTATTATTATCGCCGGGTATCGGCATCGGACAGACTGACAGACTGACAGAAAAATATCTCGTTTTCAAGATGTTCATTGACTGTCAATATAAGATTGGTATTTGAAGAAATCTATTGGTTGAGATAGAGTTTAAGCAAATTTCGTGATAACATTCAATCGCAAAAGCCACCGTCTATTATTATATAAACTGGTTGTACTTGGCATCGCGGAGAAGCTCTTATAAACGGGTTGAGAGTTGCCTATCTGATCGACCCCAGATTGTGAAGATATATAGGTCTGCACTTCTCGCTCAATTGAGGTCAAATCTAGGGTTCTACATGACTTCTTATATCATTATGAAAATTCTCTTTTTTATTTCTGCAACGAGGTGATACTTCCCTCATTTTTTGAGAAAAAAATATTCTGCTCAGATTCATTATTATAACAATGATGTTGCGTCTGGAGATAACAAGTTCTCGTCGCGACCTTTTTGTCATTGTTGGCATTTGTATACACTTTTCATCAGCACTCCTATGTTATTATTATCAGCTCCCGAACCTCTTGTGTTCGTCAAGCGTAAACTCGAGGTTTTTTTCACAGACTGAACTCTGTTTCATAACTTCTTTCCCTCGAGTTATCGTTAGAACATTTATTGTCTTAAGGGATTGCTTGGACAATTTACATTTCTTGTATTCACAATTCTATCGTCTGCATTCACAATATTCAAACATATTATTGTCAACTTTTGTCATGCCATGTTTCTCTGTATTTTTTTTTCTTTGCTTTGGTCCCTTGGAAATAGATATTTATCCTGGTGATTTTCTATGCTATGACACACATGGTCAATGGAATCGATTCGTCATTCTCTATACGACACAAATAGCAAATGGAATTGATTCGAGATTCTCTATTTTATGACACAAATGGTCAATGAAATTGATTTGTATCTCTCTGTACCACGACACAAATGGCCAACAGCATTCATTCGTGCGTGCACAAGATAAATTTACTTTATTTGGTAATTCCTCGCGTACGAGTTGTAACTCACTTGCTGAAGAGCCTCAGGACGACGCATATGATGACGAACATGAGAGCCATTCCCACGAGGACTCCGATCATCGCTGGATCCACGTATCGAAGATCCTCCGGTTCCTTTATCTCGGCTGGGAATTCATAACAATTGTTTCATAATTGTTTAACCGTTGAGTAATTAATGAAAAAAAAAAAAGATGAACGCGGTTTAATGAACTACGGCAGATTGAATATCAATGGAATTCATCGTTTGCGAAGAGCTTACCATCTTCAACGCTCTAAACAGACTTACACTACGATCTATATATATGCGGCTTATGAACACATTGTATACACTATGTATGTACAGGGAAATCGATACTACTGCAGTTTCTCCTCACCGACACACTCCAGAAGACCGCCGGGTTGCATCACCGGGATTTTCTCGAAGATACAGATGCAACGACCGTCCCGACATTCCGTCTGCGGGACCTTGAGCTCGCATTGCTCGTTGAATGAACATGACTCGTTCACATTTACAGCTAAAAAAAGAAAATAGTATAGGTATTTTTTTTTTTTTCACGCCCATTATACGATATCAGGACTCACATTGAGGTCGACCAAAGCATTTGTCAAATTATATGGGAGAGGAGAGAAAATAGCTGCAAGTATTGGCTGATTACGAAATGAGACACTTGAGGTCACTGACTACTATTGTTAATCTGTACAAAATTCTAATTGATTAGTTTTTGAAATCCCATAGATACCAAACTTATTTGTAGATTCATCCTAAATTCAATACGGATCCTGCTTTAGAATGACTTATTTGTAAAGAATTATTCAGATGAAGACACTTCTTTGAAATTTCAAGTTATTTAAGTTACTATCGTATTTCGCTGTTGAATTGCGCGAAAGTCAAAGGTTTCTGAGATCTGGGAACAAAGTTCTTTTCTCTGAGGAAACAAGAGAGATATTTTTTCTCAAAGTTGTCCGCTTTCCTCAATAAAAATAGTGGGGCAATAAAATAAATGAATAATATTGCTTTTCTATGTGTGAATGCATTTTTCTTTTATGGAAATGAAATATTAGGTGCATTTCTAATATGATGCTATTGTTGGTTGATTTTTTAAATTAAAAATATTTGAAAAATGTTTAGGAGAAAAAAAGGCGTACAGCGTAATTGTTTCTCGTACACTTGATATTCTGACACATCAGGTTCAGCTATTTTGATTAGTTTCATTCGTTTTTTTTCCATCGCTCTCGGCGACGTCGCCGTTTTCATAATTAACAGCAATGGCCGCTGTCGATGGTGAACGAGCAATGCCCGTGAGCGATGGAAGGAGTAACGAAAAAAAAGTACACTTGTGAACAACGTTGCCTACGTTTATTCAATAATAGGCGATTTTTCGGCGTACCCCAGAATGACTATTCAGGGAAACGAAGAATTTAATCAACGGCTATCACTTGATAACAAAAAAAAATTGCTATCAATTACCGGACATTAAAGAGATACTTATTATCGATGAGTTCCGCGGGTTCTTTCTATTATTTGATTGGTCTAATTAATTGCTTCGTTCAACTAATTAATTCAGTCTAATATCTGGTTCGTTCAACTAATTAATTCAGTCCAATAGCTGGTTTGTTCAATTAATTGACTCGTTCGAATAGCTGCTTTGTTCAACTTATAAGTTTGTTCAACTCATGACTTTGCACAACTTATGAGTTTGTTCAGCTTATGGGTTTGTTCAACTCATGAGTTGGTACAACTTATGAGTTCATTCAATTTGTAACTTCGTTCAACGCGTTAGTTTTTTCAGCTTGTAAGTTTTTTTTAAATCATGAATTAATTCAACTTGTAGTTTTGTCCAATTTATGTGCCGTTGAAGTTATGAGTTCCTTCAACTCATGATATTGTTGAATTTGTTTGTTGCTCCGAGTTACGTGTTGGCTCAACTAACCGGTTGAAGCTATAGTTTTTCATGGGCAGTGAAAATTAGATTGGTGACAACACCTTTTCTGAAAATATTAATTTTCAACAAAAGACTTACGATGACCGCACTTGTCGATGTGATTAGTCGCGTGAAATTCCTCCCTGCAAAAGCACTTTTTCCTGTTGGGCTCGCAGTAAGAACCCGCGAAGCCGCATTCACGATCCTCTCGGCAATCATCGCCGAATTTCTTCACTCCCCGATCAGAAAGATCTGCAAATGACAAAAGAATGAATTTCAAATTAATACTAAAAAGTCAAAGGTCATTTAAAGTTCAGACGTTCTGACTCAATGGAAAATCTCATTAGAAAACAATGAGAGCTAGGATTGAGCGCACAGCCGACAAGACGGATGGAAATTTTATTGATGCAGATGTCACTTTGGCTCCCAGCTCTTACTATCTCAGTTATCGTTATCAACCGTTCTCGACAAACTCACAGAGGCTTCGGGAGAAATCAGGAATATCAGAGAAAACGAAGAACGATTTAACGACCATCAGATTCACGAAAGCCCTTAATTTATTTCCGTAAAATATACATGTCAAGAGGCTCGGAATAGTCTCTCAACGTGGCGTGGCAGATTTTATGGATAATTCATAACCTCGAGGTTAAAATTTAACTATCTAACAGAGGAAGCTCGGTGATAGTTGAGTATAATTATTTTGACGAAAAAGAGTTTTCGAGGGCCACGAAAAACATATTTAAGTGTGTGGGTGGCCACGACCGGTACTTCGACCCTAATTCCTCCTAAGATTATTTATTCTTTTAACCCTCCGTGGTTACCCATTTTTTCTATAACACATAAACGTCGGGGCATTTTGCCTCCGTCTGACCACGGAGGGTTAAACTATTTGTTTTTTATTCGCTGTAATGGAAAAACATTTTTTTCGGATTTCAATTGCTTGAATAAAGATTCCTCTACGAAAAGATAGAAAACTGAAAATACTAGGGAAAGCAATAAGAAAATGAAACATTGAGTTTTCAACATAACTTATACTCCAGAGAATGCGCTTGTTCGTGCGGAAATATTCTAGACAGGGATAGTGTATTCATGGAACTCTCCACGCCTCGATAGTTGGTTCACTTTTCCTGGAGTACCATTTCAACGGTGTAAGAAGTACAAAAGTTTGGCTTCATCGTCTCCACGACTCCATATATACGTAATATATTCCACGTAAAGTGGGTTACCACATTTTCCGATGGCGCCAAATACGGCTCATTGATTTTCTTATCGCAATTTTCGCTATCTATAGATTCTTTCTTGCTTTTGAGACCGTGGGTCTCTTGTCGGTTTGTTCAACTTGTCGGTTTGGTTTAACTTGTCGGTTTGTTCAACTTGTCGGTTTGTTCAACTTGTCGGTTTGTTCAACTTGTCGGTTTGTTCAACTTGTCGGTTTGTTCAACTTGTCGGTTTGTTCAACTTGTCGGTTTGTTCAACTTGTCGGTTTGGTTTAACTTGTCGGTTTGTTCAACTTGTCGGTTTGTTCAACTTGTCGGTTTGTTCAACTTGTCGGTTTGTTCAACTTGTCGGTTTGTTCAACTTGTCAGTGTGTTCAACTTGTCGGTTTGTTCAACTTGTCAGTTCGCTCAAGTTCTGCGTTGCTGTAATTTTTATTTTAGTGCAATGCCAACTGTCTTGGCATATTTTTCGTTCTTACTTAGATCGTTGTGAGTAAAACGACTGGAATTGTCGAGCCCTCACTTTCACGAATGCCCGCACATTTATAGGGGGATAGAAGCAAAGCTGAAAGCTGGAACTGAGCATTTCTGGGTAGAATAACGGAGATAGAGCGGAAGATATAGAGTACTTATTGTTCTCTCTATCTCTCTCGATTTCACAACTGCACCTCCAGATCACGGCGACTCACTCTGCCACGACATGAATCTCACATTCTCTCTTCATTTAGCAGTCGACTCACCAACGGCCTCTCCCCTCTCACCATCAAATTTCGGTCGACCTGTGCATAAGACCGCCAGTCGGATGGTAGAGTGTAGTACGCCGCTTGCAGCATTAATGAGCCTATTCAAACTGCCAAGTGGGCAGAATAAAGGTAAAGTAGAGTAAGTATGGGAGCTGGCGAAGCGAGAACGAAAGTCATTTTAGAGGATCTGCGAGGATTGGGATGACGTCGTTAAATCCTTGCAATCAAATTCTCGAATTTTTCGTGATCTCATGATTACCGACAAATTTTATATATTCCCGAACACAACGATTAAACATAACTTCCATATTACCCAGAATACATAGAATATATAGAATATATCCCGAAGCTGGAATGGCGCAGAAATTCCAAATTATGCAGAAACCCTTGATGACATCGAATTCCTAGAAAACCTAGGAATCTGCCTAAAAATTACACCGTGTCCGTTCTGGCACCGTTGCAAAAATAACTATAGTTTCAGTTGGCAGACTGGACATTTTTCTATGCTTTGCATGTGAGCCTTAGGCGCTGGACACAGTTTCGAGTAGGGTTCATCGTGAAAGGAACGTCGGACGGGCAAAACAGCGCGCCATGTTATTATTACAACGCAATTTCCCTGGGGTCGGTGGCTCGATGCGATGTTTCCCTCAGGCATGGTGTATATAGCTAGCAGAAACACAGCATGATTTTCTACCGCGTCTACTAACGCGCAGTTTGATCGTATACCTTTGTCCAAGCTGCCCCTCCCAAACAATGCACCAAAGAAGCGTAATAACGGTAATGGTAAAAAATGCAACAGCGTTGAAGTGCACCTGGGGTCGCGTGTGTATCGCGGTGGCGCCGCCGCAGCCAACAGGGTAGCCAACTATCACGCTGGCTTCGTTTGTCCTCGTGACACGCAACTGATAAGATAACGCCGACACCATTTTGTATACATATACCGCATACCATTTTCATAAGACGTGTACTGGCAAATATGAAAAAATACTAAGTACATTTAGATAACGAAATATTCAAGACCAGTTAACGGGATTTGAAATGGAAAACGACTGTCAACGATTAGTCAACTGGTTCAACACACCCTTCACTTCATCATCGATACTCAGCATTCAACATCTGACTTCTGATAACGGAAGTTAGCGTTCGATGCGAGCTATGACACGATTTTGGATAGGTTCTCATAAGTATGATAGCTTTTGGGTTTGGGAGTTTGGATTGCAAGAAGAGGCTTCAGTTGGATTATCTTGATAGGGTTAGGGACGGATTTCTAGATGTAAATTTCATCTTCAGTTTTATCTTTAGAACGAATTTATATAGAAAAAGTTGGATCGTTAGGACTGAAGTCTCAGAAATCAACTGATCTTAAGGTTAATTTGAAAACCGAACTTTCCTGATAATTTCGACCTTTGGGACGCATTTCTTATGATCTTCTTCAGTAGCCAAACTATCGTGACATTGTAAGCTAACAATTGTGCACGATACAAATAGTTGATGTAACAATCTTTGAGAAGAATTGATCTTATCTGGGAAATTGAGGTGCTTCCAAATGACCAAAAGTTTGGTGAGAAAAGTCACACTCTGTTTATTCGATTTCCGGCTTGTGTCGCCGGATTTCCCAATTTAAGTAAACGATTTCACGAGAATCAGGAAGTTCTACTTGCCGGCCCCACTTAACGGCAAAGTTAGAGGGGATCCTCGGAGTTTCGACAGTTATGCCTTCAAGTACTATTCTCTATTCCTCCGAGTTATACCACCAGCCGAATTCGGATCATTAACTCTTGCCAAAGACTGAGATTCCTTCGCTTCGTTTATGAGGGAGCCAAAATTTACTGCTAGCTAAAAAATCTGATCAAAACCAATAAAATAGACAAAAACCCCATGGAAACCTGTTACAACTAATTTCACTTTTCAATCAGAAGTTTGTCTATATGATCGGTTTTTATCAGTTCATTCGAAATGTTTAAGCAAAAAAATCTAGAGCTATGCAAATGGCTTCCTCCTTATTATTCATTTCAATTGAGATTCCAATTACCCGTGCAGAGAAGCGATTGCGACAGTTACGTTAAGACCTTGAAACAAGAGAATTCGGGGGCGGGGGCAGGGGGCACTCCCCGCGCCTCGCACCATATCGATCCATTAACAAAGAAGAGAGGGACCGTCTTAGCGCCACCTCCAAGGAATGTAAACATTACCCGGTGAAGGAGCCTCGTGACAAGATAAACAAGCCGTTACGAACCCTGATTGAAGTTCCCATCATCAATATGTATGACCAGGCAAAGTTGATATCCTTCTGAAATTTGAAAATGTCGGCTTACAAAATTCAAATCAAAATGTCTAAATAAGAAAAAGAAAATTTTCATCTCAACGTAAATACAATGTTGGCTTCTAGGACTTTGATATCTGTTCGGAGTCAATGGATCAAGAAAATATGCCCTCATACTCTGCATGACTGAGCTGTAGCCACTCGGAATGTAGTGCAGTAGTAGAATAGCTGCACGGGGCTACGAACGCGATCTCCTTGACCGTCGCGATTGCTCGATTTCTCGACGAGTCAGTGCACCTACAAAGTCGATATGCCGAGCTCCAATCGTGTTAACACCGATATAACCGGAGCTGCGAGTAAAGCAACAGATACTCGTGACCAAAATGGGGGTCAGGTTCTATTCTCCGACTATAACCCACTTAATCACTACCTTATGAAACCTACGAGTTATCAGTTGGTCCCAGGATTGGAAGGTGGCTTTCATGCCTAAACCATGAGCTCCCAAATTATACAGAATCGTCAGATTAACCGATATTCCAGGATTAGTGACAAATCCCAAATGACCCAGAATTCCAGGGTTATCCACAATTCCCAGATTATCTAGCAGTCTAGGTTTAATCAGAATCAGAATCACTTATGCTTTTGTCAGAAAAAAATTTAAGGACGTTTACTACACATACAGTGAGCCGTGAAAAGTTTATATGAGCTATTCTAATACAGCCATATGTGTCGTTTCCGTACCATATTTTGTGCGAGTGGCACCTATATTTGCAGATCCATTTCTCTTCGTGTAAAAGACGATGGAAATAGGAAACAAACGACAATGAAAATTCATTCATCAATGAATTCAATAATTAATTGATAACACAATACGTGTACATGTGTCAACAGTGCTCGTCTGACTTACATCGACTTATACTACTAGGGAAATGAACAATAAGGTATTTTCATAGGGAAAAGTCCTTTTTCCACTAAACAACATGTATCAATAAAGGTTCTTTCACTTACGGAATGGACGTGGCATGAATTCGATGCTTTGGCAAGGCGTAAAAAGCATCCATTCTGCGACCTCACATTATTATCATGTCTCGTGCAATCTACCTGATCTCGTCACCAAACCATTCAGCTAATGCATTGACGGGAAAAAAATGACTATATTAAGGACAAAATGTAATATGATATGAGGAGGGGTAACGATGAAATATTGAAAAAGGGATACGAACTTTGATCAAGAGAGGTTAAAAAGAGCTTTCTTTAATATATTTTATTATTATTATTGATTCACGGACGAAATGTCGTGATACTTTCTTGCAGACTTGAAGGCCCCGGGTAAACGGTATTGCACGCTCTGTGTGGCATGTAGCGTGTGACATTAGCGTAATAAGACGTTCGTTGCCTTTTATAGCAGCGAAGCGAGAAGTTGAAGAGTTAGATTATTTGGCTGCGTGGCGAAAATACACGGAATTTTATTTCTTCTTCTTAAAATCTCCTTGCGTGATACAATGTATAGCTTAGTTGACGGATAAATCAGGCTTGGAAATCTCAGATTTAATTTTAAAAAATCCATGCACAGAGTTCCTTAGAAAAATACTCATGGAAAAAAAATTCCGTCGCATGAAAAATCATACATGACAAGCTAATTCATTAAAAGTTTTGTATACCTATTCTTCAAAATATGTCTTAAAATAGAAAAGTCTCATTTTCGCAATCCCAATTTGTAAATATGACATATTTTATTGTCACAACGAATTTAAAAAAAATCCAAGAAATACAGAAGTTGTTTTTAACAATGCGGTTTTTATTATTTTAGACAATGCACTCTAAAATGGTGCGCTGAATAAGAATTATGATATTTATACTGAGTGAGCGTTTGCATTTAAAACAGGTCATTCGAAATTTCGCGCGGAAAAGTACTTCGCTCTAATTGGTCGACTTGTTACGCTTCTAGCGGAAAATGGAAACTGCAGTGCGTTTCAACAAAATGTGGGATTATTAACGCCATCACAATTGAAGATATTAGCGAAAAAGAATTTCCATATTTATTCTGAATTACCCGCTATGTCGTCATACTTCCAACACTTGAAGGTATATGGTACTTGTAATATTTTTTCGTGATTCATAAACGTCCGGGACGAAGAGTCGAGGGCCCGTCGCGTGTATTTCAAAGTACAGCGAGAGACGGTCCTAACAATAAGCTGAATGTCGAAAGGGTGTGTGTGAGAGAGAGACAGAGAGAGCGTAAGGGAGAGGGATGAGTGCCAGGCACAGAGACGCTCGATAGACAAGCGACGTGAACAAAACTTGGTCGTATATTATTCCCCAGCGACGAGATCCAACACTCGGTTGAAAAGCGTGCAGGAAATTTGCGCTAAATGATAGGATTGTACTCAATATCCTTCCCTCGATAACCTGACAATTATTTTACAAGTATTGAGAATCAGTTTCTACTTAAGGAGGTTCGTCAGTAAAATTGAAAATGCACAGAAAAATCTGAAATAATTACCACGTTTTAAATAATTCATAAAAAACTCACATGAATTTTTTGGGAATTTTCGTCTACATCGTTTATGCAAAATTAATTATTTTATGCATGCATTTTAACATGGGCTCTTATGGCATATTTACAAATTTAAAAAAAAAAAATTGACAACATTTTTTACATCGCTGAATTTTTGAGTATTTGGTGGAATTAATTCTTTCTTTTTTCGATGTAAAATTTTTTTTTAATTTTTTGAATTTATTTTTATATAAAATAATTTTATTACTATATAAAAACTATTATTTTTAATACGTTTTTATTGAGGGTGCTGGACTTTCTATGGGCTCTACTAAATTCTACGTGGACATGACGTGGCATCTTATGCCATTTAACGCTATACCGATTTTATTCGCGTAAGTCGTGACTCAGGTATTATTTTTCCTCGGTTTATAAAGCACGCTTAGTAATCCTTGGACTAATTTAAGCTTATTTAAAAACTTTTATCACGCCCCTGAACACGAAAATGATGGTAACAGGTTTTTAAATCCGTCGATAGCTTTGACCTGGAGACCTTTTAAATTGTGTCCTCTGTTTAACTAGTGTAGGATGTCGCTCCGAAAAAAATTATGTATCAAACACGATTTTTAAAGCTAATTGTTAGGACTATATTAGTTAACCAGGTAATTTATTATTTTACCGATTTTTTTTTAGCCATAAAAAAATAATGCCAAAGGTAGTTTTTTTTATAATTAAGGATAAACGTTTTGATATAATTATTTATCACATTTATTTGAAGCTTAATCGAATAAAATGTCTATGTGTTTAAATTTTCCAGTGAACCGTTATTAATAAAAAAAATTTTCCATGAGTTGACTAATAATTTTCCGATATTCTTATTGCTCATATTTGATATTCCTGGTACAAATGAATTTCATTTTTTTCTCACATAATATGTAAACTCTATGCATGTAAAATGTTTGGCTACGAATTTTCGAGAAAGAGCGATTGTTAACTTGAAAATTTGTTTCTAATTCTCGATACAAGCTTACTCCAATCAATTAAAAAAAAGGCTAAAGGTATACAGTATACAATCCCGTCCATATTGTTATTTCACAACGAAATATTTTATTCAAATACAAATACAAAAGGGGTCGACAATGGATACCGAAGAGCCATGAATATAAAAGACAAAAGAAGGGCAGAGGTCTGCAAATAAAAGGAAATCTCATATTGCTCCACAGGCAAAAATCGAGATCTCTGCGGCTAAGAAATGTGTACATTTTGACATTGTACGCTATCGGAGTTTGCATTATATATGAACGTACGTACAGACGTTTCATCGTCTATAGCAACGCGAACGATATTCGGTCGACAAGAGGAGAAGCTCTCGCTCTGATTCCCCTCGATATTTGTGTCGCGCTTTGTGCCGAGTAAAACCCCAGAAAAAAAATGTTTCTCGAACCAAAAGTCCTTTTCTGTTTTATTCCCAAGCTTCCAGTCGAATCTCCTCTTATGCATGGCAAAACATAACATTTACCTGGAGATAAAAAGCATCTCTGACAATCTGTTGGAGATTCGCGTGAGTCGACAACTCAATGCTTAAGTTATAATCGAGAAAAGGAAAACTGGCTTTTCTATGATTTCTTGACTAGGTAAGACATTATCTAAATATACTGAGGTTTCCGGAAGTGAAAAAATAATTTGCCACTTTTTTCAAATTCGTCTGACCGATAAAAATTCCTCTGAATTTTCTGATGATTCTTTGAATTCCGTATCCTGAATTTTCCTTGAAAATTTTGAAGTCTCCCGAATTTTCCCTGTGCAACAAATTGCCCGGCAACCTAACTTGTTTTTTATTATAAAAATGATTTGTTTATTTCTCTGAATACGTGTGGATTTTTTAAGAATTACATCTGATGTTTGAAAATGGCCATTTTTTCCAAGTGTAAAATTGAAAATCAGAAAAAAATCGAAACAATCTGAAAAAATACATACGTATTTAGAAAAATAAACAAATGTGTTACATAACAAAAAAAACTTAGGTTTCCGGGTAACTTGTTGCACTATTATTTATTTAAGTAATTTGTCAATAACATTCTTTAATTATTATTATGCCAAAATAACCTTTTCACCATTTTCTATACGCTCGATTTTTTTCAGTTTTATATCTCATCGAGAAGTGTTCGTAAATTTTCTTTAATTCTCCCTCGAACTTATACGGCGTCAGGCCGTACAGAAGGACTACCTTAACTATGCGGAAAGTAATAGAAAGTATGTGGACGCGCGTGCGCCCGTAAGCGTTTGTGTAACACGATTTGGTGACTCCAGTGAGTGCACCCGAAAGTACTACGTGCATCCGCAGTGCAGACTGCAGTAAAGTTACGTTTGCAGCAACTACCCTTCGCCACCCTTCCTCACCGCTTCGCCGCGCTTCGCTTCTCCACCTTCCGCTTCAACAATACATATAATACCCCTTCGCCCTTCCTCTCTGTTCCACCCCTAAACCTAATTCATCGAGCTTTCTTGCAGATCGACCTTGAAAAATGGACGAGAAGTGAAATGATGCATGGTAAGCTTACGATCGAATATCATTCTAGACCCATTATCCAGTCAACCTCGCAACTAACCCCTGCTAACCCCTAGGCACCATTAACGCACTTATGCGTCGATAGTCCACCGGATTAGACGCTATTATGCCTCCGGCGAGGCTGCCATGTAATTTGATAGGATTGTTTGCCTTGCAGTGAATTGCCACTCAGATACTCCTACGTGTTTACACTGGGGATAATCAGCCACTATTATACTAGACCCAAGATTTATAGATTTTTGCAATCGCATACACCGATAAAAAGAATTGGTGACGAATTGGTGAATACCGGTGACGAAACAAATAATTTGTTGATTGGAAAAAATATTCGTTCGAATCAACTAAATATTTTTTTCGCTACGCTTTAAAAAAAAATATTTGGTTTATTGGAACGAATATTTCTTTCAAAGTATTACCATTTTTATAAAAATTCAAAGTAACACACACACACACACACACGCACAGACAGATTCTGATTATAATTTTATAGAATATTGCACGTAGGTTTTTACATCGAAGCCAAATTAGTTTTCCGTACGATTTATTTATGTAGAATATTAAAAAATATTCTACATAGAAGAATAATAAAAAAGTAGGTTTTTACATTATGTTAATTTTGACGAAATAAATCAGATGTAGGATATTTCAAATGCAGGAAATCGCACATGTAGGTTTTAACATTTGTGCCAATTCTGTGTAGGATATTACAGATGTAGGATTAGATCATGTAGGTCCAGTACCTTCACAACAACAGTACAATATGCAAAATCAACATGCACTAACAACTCAACAATAAAGAAAAAAAGTGTCTCAAATTTCTGTCAAATTAACGAGAACAAAAATGTATTAACAAGTAAACAATTATTCGAGAAAATTACTGGTGATTGATTCAACTATTGTAAAGCGTTGAAACTCGTCTGAAGTAATAAAAAACTTTAAGGTCATGAACACGTTCTATCGGTTATTGCCTATATCGTCGTTATTGTGTCTGTGTTGTGGAGAATGTGGTGGACAATTGATCAACAAGTTATAGTGGAATAGCCGATGTTCGGGATTGTCCGATGTCTCGAATATCCTGTCTAGGTGTTGGCGAGAATGGAAGTGACTGGTATAGGCACGATAACTGAAGAGGAGAAACCCTTAAGGGATTCTCGTGTCCCAATTACGATGTGGCATCCCACAGAGAGGCGCAAATACGACACCTGCTATTTCGCGAAAGCAATAACAGCCGAGTAATTAAGTGCGACAATGTAATTGATGATTCCGTATGTACACACATAACCGAGTACACTGAGTTTTAATTCCCGCAATGCGAGAGTTCCTCGCGTAGAAACCATGCTATATTATCGATGGAAATGCGCATAGGTATAGTTTGCGGTGTCGCGTATATACCTTAATAGCATATACTGTATCTAATATAAACGTTATACGTTTGAACTGTTGTGAGTGGGAGAACGCCCGGTCATGTCCGTTCAATGACTGCCACGAGTACTTAGATAGTAGGCGGCTAGAAAAACCTGCCACCCAGAAAAAAAGATTGAGTAATATTAACTAAAATTGTCTATTCAACATTTGGTCATTTCAATCAATGAAAATTTGCTTTACCTGGAATAAATATGTATTTCATTCTATTTTGCTGTTTATTTATTTCGAATGTATTTATTTATTTAAAGCAGTTTTTAATGTGCAGTGGACGCTATAAAGATATTATATTCGTTTGGACTAAATACTTTCTTCATCCGGAAATAATATCTAGTAGAATGGAATGAATTTACAAATTAATGTATTTTGTAAACAGAAAGAATAAATTATTCGACGTAAATATATTTTTCTTCGACATGAAGAAATGTATATTTCATTGAAACTTTATTTATTTATTTTTTTGAAGTAATAAAGATATATTGCAATAAAATACATATGGCTTAGGGTATTTATGCCTTAGTGTATTTATCTCAATATCAATAAGGCTCAAAGTGAAAAAAAACATTGCTTATTCAGTTCCAGCATTTTTCTCTGCGATTGTACTTCGGGTCCTACTTTTTTCACCTTCTCAGCTGCGTTTTACAGGTTGCCTTTAATTTATAAACCATACCATAAACTTGCTTTATAGCAGAGACTTTTTATTGTGCGCTGAGCCAACAAATGTTCCCAAGAGTTTTTCTTCCCCACCGAGAACTAAATAAGCTTGTTCATTGTACTTGAGCAAAACCGTGCCTAACTTGAGTAATGCAAAAAAAAGGAAATAAAAATAAAAATTCGCTCTGCTGTGTAATAAGGAAACCCTCGTTAATTATACGTTTCATTAACTACGCTATAACGATGAACAGCAATATCTGCGACGCTTTCGACTTCCGGCTGAACTCTATCTCTACAAACTACGTACGAAGACCTGATTGCGGAAAATATGCCATAGCTTTTATTACTGCAATAAAAACAGCGTTATTTACACTCGACGTGGCATCGTGAGAACGATAAAAATTATCGACCTTATAATGTCTCCGCAGTATGTATATCCGTTACCATACACGAATACGCATATTATATTCGTGAACAAAGAATGAGACTAGGGCGACGTTCGAAACTGTGTTACACCGTTTCGTAGAGCTGCGTAACACAGTTTCAATAAACTGTGTAACAGTTTTAAAACATAATTCCATTTTTTTTTTTTTCACTGCATATCAGACCGACCGAGTGACTTTCCAATTGTTTTAAGGAGGTTCGTCAGTAAAATTAATAATGCACAGAAAAATCTGTAATAATTTTTAGAATTTAGTAATAATTTAGAAATAATTTTTTTGGAATTTTCCTCTACATCGTTTACACAAAATTAATTTTGTTATGCATTCATTTTAACATGGGCTCTTATGGCATATTTACGAATTAAAAAAAAACAAATTGTTTTTTTACATCGTTGAATTTTTAAGTATTTGGTGGAATTAATTTTTTTTTTTCGATGTAAAATTTTTTTTCAATTTTCTCAATTTTTCTTATTCGTAAATATGCCATAAGAGCCCACATTAAAATGTATGAATAAAAAAAATGATTTCGTGTATACGATGTAGACGAAAATTCCAAAAAAATTCATGCTGCAATTTGACTGAAAATCAATGAAGCACTTGAATTAAAACTGTAGTCAAAGTTGCCAAAAAATCCTAATGAAAGATAATATTTTG
This sequence comes from Tromatobia lineatoria, assembly GCA_949699805.1. Classification (NCBI taxonomy): domain Eukaryota; kingdom Metazoa; phylum Arthropoda; class Insecta; order Hymenoptera; family Ichneumonidae; genus Tromatobia; species Tromatobia lineatoria. The sequence goes on from OX453052.1 coordinate 9,281,866, forward strand.
CTAAGTTTCAGTCCACCCAAAAAAATGGCTCGTTCATCGGAGTTCGAAACCAATTCAATAAACAGGCAAATAGACAAATTAATATGTCATAGCTGGTATTACATGTTTATTTCTCCATATTCCAAAGACTTCGATCAAGGGTTGTGAATATATCGTAGAAAAAAAAAAAAACTACGTCGTGGCATTACGATGGTGCCTAGATGTCAATGAGACACGCAGACCGAGTGCAGCTGAGTGGCTGATGCGACAGTTTATCCATCTATAGCTATACTTATATTGAGGCGATGTTAATTTTATGCTTATGCTCACAGTAGTGCTGGTACCTAATGCCAATGCTGATAAATTGCCACTACGCATGGTAGATGCATCACAATACAGCGCAGTACGTTTACTGTGTATCCCGTGCTGAATATCGATCATTTTTGCATGCATATGTGCCCCTGCACAAGGACACGCGAATTCGACGCTGAGAGCGCCAGTTCCAGACGGTTAAACACGGAAATAGCCAGAGAGCGTGTAATATAAGTACGTTCCTCGGATAACCCTATTTTTTTGCAAATTTCGTTTCGACTCATTTTCGGTTTAACTTCAATTATACTCCTATTTAGTTTTGCACAAATTTTACACATGGCCAGTTCTACACCTATTATACACATGATAGATTTTACGCCAATTCTGCACATGGCCAGTTCTATAACCGTTCTACACATGATCAGTTCGTTACCAGTTCTACACATGCTCAATTCTATATAATTCTACACAAGATAATTTCTACATAAATTCCACGTATGATCGGTTATACACCAGTTTTACCCATGGTCTACATCCATTTCACATATGACAAGTTCAACATTAATTCTACTAAGCTAAGCTAACACATATCCGTATACACGCGTCTATAGGAATTTTTTTGTAAGCGTGATTTTATGGCGATTGATGGTATAAAAAGAATAGCATGTCGATCAGGAGTTTCATTTCCTTCACAACTGCAATGCTGCGCTCACAAAGAATGTGTAATTAATCTATTTATCAAACAATTGTATGATTTAAAACTTTTTTTACTTGTTTCAAGCAAATTATGTTTATAGTTAGAGTACAATATTGATTCGAATAAAACGAGGACATTAAGCACAATTTGTAGAACTGGCAGATTTTTGTACATTCAGCAGCTGTGATCAGAAATTCTTCCGAATAAAAATGTCTACCTGGTTTCATTGCAAATGTTACAGAGGTATAAAATGGTGAGGCAGATCAATAATGCAGTGTTTCTTGTAGAGCCTCTTTGTTCATTGAAGGAATAAAGCGTGAGATACAGCGCTAGCATTTCCCAGAGGTTAAAGACGCTTGTCTCTTCTTTATGTGGCGGCTAGGCGCGAAAAGCGTTGGGTTGGCCGGTCACACAGACTCGGTGTGGAATCGATATCCTGTCGAGGCCCTAAGATCTTGCACAGCCTCGACTATACATAGAAAGCAGTGAAAGACGATATAGGCGATATAGATATAGAGAGAGAATTAAATTGTGAAGTCTACGCGGAACTTGAGATGGTAAATTGCAGAAGAAAAGGTTCTTCGGAATGTTAGGCTCCAGAGACGTATAGTAGAAAAGTTTGTGTGACTCCAACCATTGAGTACATGATTTCTCCATTTACCTACTCTACGATATTGCATTTCGCCGCTTGTGTCGTCGACTGTTAGTCTCGAGGACCAGAATTCTGGTTCGCAGCTGAGATTCTGGAATATATCTCATAAGATTATAGTAATACTTTTGATACCCCACACGGAAAAAAAGTATACTCGAAAAATAATGAAAAGTATATATTTTATATACCAACTATACTTTGGACGAAAAATTTGATATATCGGATATAACTTTTAGTATACTTACAAAGTATATACGATGGTATACTAGTTCATACATATTTTTGGGAAATAAAATATATCGTTTTTATATTTACGTATATTAGCCAGATACATGTATGGATATCCAAATGAATATATATTTCGTATATTTGCCAGATGTACTAACGATTGTATAAAAAATGTACTTTACGTATATTCGCCACATGTATTTTTGGACGAAATATTGGATGTTGCCAAGTATATAAAAAGTATATAAGAAAAATACCACGTACATTATTTATATATTTTTCGATATGTCGATAAATAATAACTAAACTAATAGTAATAGTAAGTAATAATGGGCAAAAGAATGACTATTTGGGAAATATTCAGTTTGACGAAAAATGTTCTATGTTCATTTTTCGTTGTTAGGATTTTCCGACTATCATAAAATATAGTGTAGCGGAAATTTTCCGCCGAGCGGAACGAAAACCGGAAGTAGTTTTTTATATCTTATGGGCAAAGACTGAGCTACTCTTATTCATGAATTTTTAAGACTTTCTTCAGACAAAAAATGCTCAATCTCTGGATATAAACTTGATTAACTCACTTAAGTAAAAAACTTAAGCGGCAGAACTCTCTCGGGGTTGGCCAACGGGGGTAAAACGAGTAGGCGGAGAGATTCCCTCGTCTTAATGGTTATGGCTACATAGTATCCCCATATCACATATTTACCAAGGCACTTTATACATGGACTACGGTAATACCATTAAGGTAATCTCTACATAAAGTAAAATCCAGTGTTTGTCCGTCTTTCTGTCCGTCTGTATTGCCCCGATAAACTCCTGAACGTTTCAATCGATGCACATGCAGTTTTTTTCCCACAGGAATATAAAGAATCTCAGCAATTTTAATAAACCCGGGCAAAGCAGCAAGTATTCAGTCGGTATTCGATACAGTTATCGATTTTTCAATTATTTTTAATAAACTTGCGATGGAAAATTTTCCAATCCTTTATAGAAAATTTTTTTCTATAATTAACAAATATTTTATTCATTTTGGTAGGCGAAAAAAAAGACCCCGAATCAATGCGCTGAGAGAAAAGCATATCGTTCATTCAACGATTTCACATGGTAAAAGGCTTGCAATGTTTTATAGTTGAAGTGATGATAATATGGCTCAATAAACGATACTTGCAAATTCGAAAACAAACGATGAAATCGTATATGCGCAACGAAGCGGCTTATTTGAAACTATTATTATTTTGATAACTGCTACTATAATTATATTTGAAATATAGACGGCCCTACAATGAATAAGGGCCGTCTCGGTACAAAATGAAAGGGCGTCTCGGACAAAATCACTTAACATCGAAATTAACGACTGCCCTAATATATATATTTTTATTTGTTCAGTTCCAGTTCCGAGGTAGACCCGTAAGGGTTTTTACCTAGCTTCCCTTATGTTCCCTTCCTATCACTCCCGACCTGCACTTCGCTAAGTTAACCTTTTTTTTTTATTTTCAAATATATTTTGCTTATTATATCGGATAAATTAAGGTCAAAGAGGGTATTTGGGATGGTGATAATTCATACATTGGTAAACATGTTTGCCTCGGAGATAAAGAACTTCATTCCCTAGGGATATATACACAACACGCAACACGCATAAACATATATTTGTTGGAGGGATTTTGGGCACCGCAGTCAGGGCTTTCTGTACTCTATCTCACTCCGGTGACCCAGAATGCATTAACCCCGGCGTATTATTGATCCTATGTACTCACTGTGCGTAAACTGCTGATATGGTCTGTATACATGCATGTAGCATTGTAAACGGAAATTCCGCAGTTCTTCGAACATTATATCGCATTAGTAATATTTGCGATTTTATTTTCTTTCAAGAGATAGGAAAGCTCAGTAAAATCAGCCATTAATTTTTATAATATAATTTTCTATAGAAAAAAAAATTAATTTTACTTAAAACTTTCATTAATTTTTACCACTAACAATAATGATTTCAGTGAACTTTAAAATAGTATTAACAAAATCTGTATAGAGTGATTCGTACTGCAAATTACGCGTTTTATACATTTTCAGAATAATAAATGTCAAGCTTTTAGGTTCACGTTTACGCCCTTACTCTTTCACTTGATAAATGCCAATAAATCATGATTATATTAATAAGATTTCGCGGTTTTTACGACTGATTTCCAGTTTTTTTTTTGCAAAAAACCACCAGGTTGTTTAAAAGTGGTTTGAACGGTAATTCAGCCGGAAACGACGGTCGTCAAGATTGCTAGAGTTATCCATTTTCATAGGTAAAAGCTTTATGAGCTGCAGTTATTCTCCATACCTACCACATTGAATGAACAATATTTACGGCAAAACTATTTTTAACTTTCGAAACATTATCTAAAAATATTAATCGTTCCCTTTTTCGTATCTTCACCGAGGAATCTTGATTTTACGTTGGTCGAGAACCACCTTAAGTCAGGGTAAGTTTGAAATGAGGTTTTTTCACGAAAAACCAACTATGAATCAGCCACCATAGCGTTATGTATAATGCTAGAAACATGGTTAGGAGTTGAAACGCCCGCTGTAAATTTACCTTAAATGGTCGGGTTAAGGTTGACGTAATACACCAACCGTTAGTTTTCAGTCGGTCGAGGTTAGTCAAGAGGGAAACTGAGTTGTGGGGGAATGAGGATAATCGGTTGGTTTTGTCAACCACCATTTTGCTTGTGGTAACTTAGGATCTTTCTCCGTGTATGTCTCCAGCCTCTGAACTAAGTACCTTTTTCGTCTGCCAAAAAATATGGGAACGACTTAAATCTGATTCTGGCATGTAAAAGTTCTTCGGTAAGTGTTAAGAGTTGGACGAGAAGGCGTGAGGGGGGAGGGGGCTAGTGAATCGCCAAGAAAACCACGGCCTCTTTAAATTGCTTGCAAAATCTCCAATACCTCTGATACTTATCTTGTCACGAACATAGGATACTGTAGTAAACGAGGGTTGTGAGCGCGTTTGTTCTCCATTATATATGTGGGAACGAGCATACTAAATCTGTGTTTACGTAATTGAAGTCAGCGGCGGTGAATGAAGCTAAGGAAGAAAGGGAGAAAAGTCTATTTAAGGTTGTCCTTCTGTATGGTCTAACGCCGTAAAAGTTCAAGGGAGAATTAAACAAAATTTACGAACAGATTCTTCAGATTTTGATTTCTTCAAGAACAGTTCGTAATTCTGTCTCGATTTCGAAATTAAATTCGAACGCGCAGGGCTTATGGATATTTTTATTTGCTTCTTGTTTTATTCATTTGATATTTTGGTTAAACGAACAGGAATACAAATTTAATGCGAAAAAAAAATGCCATAAAAAAATTACCCCTAAACAAGCTTAATTTTTTAAGGCACACCTAAAAATCTTTTTTCAGTATATTGAAAATATATAATTTTGTTTCGATCAACAGAGAAAACGGTGACCTTCGGAACGTCGGTTAATTATCTGATATATTAGGTATCAATTATAATAAACATTGGGTATAAAAAGTTTTCCTGGAAAAAGAGTCACGCACATCATTTACAGCCGAAGCAATTCACTTTTTGATGGACATTTTTTCAGGTCAATGCGTTTTTATCCGTGCTACCTGATGCTACCCTTCGAATGCTTGTGCTACATAATATAATATGCTGTATATAATATATATGTATCACTCTAAGAGCGTGAGAGATCTGATTTAAACGAGCGTTTGGCAAGAGGCCATCGACTGGGTCAGCTCCTCGAGTCGTTGCATGATACAATAAATATTTTCTCTCAGCAAGAACACCCGATTTCTGAAGATCAGTGATTGTGGGCAATACAATACAGACATAAGTATAAGACGCATTCCACATCATTTTCAATGCAATTTTTAGGGCAGAAATTAAAAAATAATAAGCTTGGAATTTTTTACAAGCTCTAATGGTGAAAATAACGACATTAGTCACTGTTTGCAGTAATTTTTTGGTCACATAAATTTTACGATATTTTAATTGCAACCATTCGAAGAAAAAAAATGTTAGTCGATTGCGAGTTTGCTCTTTTCTTATAATACTTTAACAGAAATAAATAAATAAAAAAAAATGCTCCAATGATAAATAATTTAGTTCGTCATTATTCCAGTGTTTTTTTTGTTCATATAAAATTTACGATATTTTTGTCAATTTCGACTGGAATCTCTCGTTCACTTGAATAACAGTAATTTGAAGGTATTTGCTACCGGAGTTTAACATTTCGGCTCCGTCTTAGCAGACCTAGCTTTTGTTATCTACGGTTTTTCAAGCACTCCCTGAAGTACTGAGCATACAGATAGTATCAAGTAGAATGAGCCGAAAGTGGACAGACGGCTGCGATGCTGTTTTTCCAGGCTACAAAAGCTCTCAAAGAAAAGTAAGAGGGTTGAAAGTCTTTTACTTTCTACTCTATTTTTTGCCACAATACACTAATGGACAAAATATGTTAAAAATACGAGAACCTTTATTTTGTCAATTTCGACTGGAATCCCTTGTTCACTTTAATAACAGTCATTTGAAGGTATTCGCTACCGGAGTTTAACATTTCATTTCTGTCTTAGCAGACCTGGCTTTTGTTATCTACGAATTTTCAAACACTTTCAGGGATCCTGAACATACAGATAGTATCAAGTAGAATGAGCCAAAAGTGGACAGACGGCTGCGATGCTGTTTGTCTAGGCTACAAAAGCTCTCAATGAAAAATAAGAGGGTTGAGAGTCTTCACTTTACAGTTTTTTTTAAAATCATATGACATTTACGATATTTTTAGTTAAACCATTCAAAAAAATGCAGGTAAACCGATTTCGAGTATTTTTTTTTCCTACAATACACTAACAGCAAACTAAAATATAAAATACGCTCCAAGACTGTGCAATTTAATTCGTCATTGTTGCAGTATTTTTTTAGTTACTTAAAATTTACGATATTATTTATTCACCCAGTCAGAACTCAAATCACGTGAATGAAAAAAGGACATAAATCGATTGCAAGTATGTTTTTCCTCCGAAAGACTAGAAAAATAAAAAATACGACGATTTAATTCTATCAATTACAACTGAAATCCCCAAATAAACTTGAATAGCGACCATTCAAAGGTTCTTACTGTTGGAATCCAACATTTTCTTCCCGACGAGCAGACGTAGTCTTTGTTATCTACGGATTTTGAAACACTTTCAAGGATCCTGAACATACAGATAGTATCAAGTGGAATTAGCCGAAAGTGGTCAGACAGCTGCAATGCTGTTTCCCGAGGCTACAAAAGCTCTCAAAGAAAATAAGAGGATTGTGGTCCTTGACTTTATTGCTTATTTTCCAACACAGAGTTGGAAAATGTGATTAAGTAGTAAAGCCACGTTTGGGTCAGACTCCTGGAGTTCAGGAGGAACGCGAAACTTGCACTTGGCTCGGAATAGACAGAAACGTGCTTTACATACTTTTGAAATACCCAGTTGATGGAATGAAGCTAGATGGCAGATTCGAGATGCTGAGGGCGTAACGACCATCACGACTGAACGATTATTCGTATAACGAGGCAGTATAAAAGAAAAGTAGACGAGGCAAGCGCTGAATTCCTGCTCGGCCGCATCAGGAATGCACAATATTGCACCACAGTACGTGAAGACAAAGGGAAAAGTAGAACATCGAAAATTGCTTTCCCATTATTTCACACCTTCTACAAGACAAAATAAAAAAATTTGCTGATTGATTGCAGCTTCCTCAAACAGAAACTTTCATGAATAACATCAAAATAATTAGGAGGCAATGTGCAAAATGTACTTTGAATGCGTGTTAAAAGATTCTGTTCTTCGTCCAATAACAAAAAGGATAAATGATCTATGAGAGAAGGAAAAAGGAAAAATTTTGTTTGACTTCGTCAGAGGTTTACTAAAATGATTGGTCCAATTATAAATAGAACTATTTTCTATCATGTTTATTATCTGCTAAATTTTTATATGAATTTGTTAAAAAATAAATGGTAACAGTAGGAATGAAAACGTATCTCATTTTTTCAATAAATATTTAGTTAAAGTTAAGAAAATAGGATGCGGTTATATCTGCGAATGCGCAATACTAGTTTGTTGCAATGCGGAGGTGATAAAATGTGGCGGGCGACTGCAATCTTGCTACACTTATAAAAAGTTAGGAGCGTCTGGGAACCTATTTTATTTATGGAGTAGTCCACACAATCTCGAAGACATTCTGGACGTGTAAAATTTAGAATTTTCTTGAATTTCGAAATGGGAGCGCAAAAAGAAATGTCAACGAAAACCAGAAGAAAATGAAATTAGCAAAATACGAAATTTCATCCTCAAATTTGATTAACCGAATTATCTTTTCACCAGAAGAAGTGCTTTCAAAGATACCCGACAATGAGAGAGATTAATTTATATTTTTCTCTAACTTTCAAAAGCCCCACGCGAAAAGTTAGTTCATGTTTTGACATTTTTTTATATAACCGCTGAAATAGGACCATTACAACTCAAATATTAATGTGTTCGAGTCATTCACAGGCCTTATCAGATATATAAAAATTTACGGTGCACCTGGATTCCGTTAGCATATTGAGCTAAAACAAAAAACTAATGCTTATCAGAAGTCATGATTATTTCTCAAAAGCATGAAACGAATTAATTCATCAAATTCTTATAAATAACTTAATATTGAGAATAATGTTAAAAAACAACAACATCGCATTTTCCTAATGATTACCGTCAATTTAGGCTCAACAATGTTCGTTAAAATACCTAAATTCATATCATCAATGAATAATCATGAATTACAAGAAACAATGATTTTTTAATTCATCTCAACTATCCTCCGAAATATCTACTGCTTAGATTATTATATATCTTTCATATTCTCTTGAAATAAGAACATTATTTCACATCCATAACAAAAAAAAACCACTGCCATGTCTAAATGTTTATAAATGACTACTAAAAAATCATGCAAAAAGGTAATCTTCTCAATTAGTCAGAAAAAGTTTCCTAAGCAAATACTTAGACCCTCCCCCTTCTCATTTGCATATTAATGTTGGATAACCAAAATCCAAATCCGATTACAATTTGTAACTTTGTCCGCAGGTGAAGACAACCCTGTCCAATCCCTTGGAGATTTCGGATAGAATGATTAACGAGTTTCAAATCACTGAGCAAGTGGAAGATTGTTGTCAGAAAAGTTGTATATCCATTACCTTCGAGTGTTGTGAATTCGGGGGGGTCCGGGTCCCCGAGGGCCGGCGATACGATGACGAGGCATGAGCTCAGAACGATGAAAAGCACCCGAACGGCACGAGACCGTGCCGACGAACCGCACATCTCTCCACCCCAGACGACACCACGGTGGCCCACGGCGTCCTTTTCATATTACATATCTCTGCCGAACCACTACGCGCCTGATCGATCACGCTGCTGATGCTGCTGCCTCCCGAACTGTCGCACCTTTCCCTAAACTTTACCGCCTTTCTTTCAGCTTCTTAATGTCCCTTCTCCGGTAACTTTTATGTTCCCTTATCCGGTAGCTTTTCCCCAATCTTTTTTGCCTTCCTTTTCTAATTTCTGCCTTCTCTAAGTGACCCTTCCCCCCTAAAAACAAAACCCTTGCCCGGGAGTTTCACGCGATAACGATCACGCGTTGTCTTATCAGATGAATGCTCGACTCGGTACCGCGCCGGTGGTAATCCCAATGACGATTCGTCGAGGTTGTAAAAAAAACTGTATGATCGAGCTTTGCAGCAGTGAGTCCTTCTCCGGTTTTTTCTTCCCGGTAAGGGAATATCTAGGAAATGCGACAAACTGAAGGTATATTGACCGGAACTCGAGTGGTAGCACAGTGCACGAGGCGATACGAAGTCGAGGACGCGGCCGACAGGCGCACCGGACGAGTGTCGAGACTACCGTCGTAGGTCGACGTGGCGACTCGAACGCGCCGACGCAACCCTCACCATGATATCGCCTCTATCGAAAACTCGGTGCGCCTCCTCTTTACACCGCTATACCACCCTCCCAGCCAGTACGGCGCGGAGCGCGTTCTTCGCCCTGCCGGGCTTGTTCCTCTGACTCATTCCTCGTCGCCGAGTCGAACCCTCTATCAATCCCTCACGGGAACCGCTCGACCCTCTTCCTCCCCTATACACAACCGCACGTCGATCGCGACGACGCGATAACCTCTCCGATAATGTTTACCCTCTCGCTCTCCTTTACTCTCCAAAACCCTATCGAGCATGTTTGGACCGATAAAATTTATCCAAGGTATACGATGACGCATTCGGTAACAGGTCCGTCGCTATTTCGCGTCATACCCATTTTTTCCTTCCATTTTGATTGATTACTGTGAATTACTGTATAAGGCGGTGAAACGATCTAGGACAAATGATCCGATGACATAATATCTCTTGAACAATACGTTGCACGCCAAAATATCCCTTGAATGAACAAACTACGACGGAATATTCCTTGAACAAAACGACCTACTCTAAATACCATTATGTCTATTTAATGATCAATTAGTAAGAATAAATAACAAAAGAAAAAAGTAAAGCCGAAGAGAGATCCATGTTCTATTCGGAATCTCAGCAGGATCCCTCTTGGGGTAACCCTAATAAATCCCCATGCATGATAATACTTAGGAATGGAACCCGATCTGACGTCCATTACGATTTTAAATAGGACATCCCTTTTAGGGTAACCCTAGCAAAGCCTGATCAACGGTAAGCAGTCATCCAGTGCATCACCGGAATTCTATTCAAGTCTATTCGGTTTTCAAATCGAATAAGTCATTTAGGGAAACCCGAGCCAATCCCGACCAGGACCGAATTTTTGTCGTGATCGTATCCGAATCCTTTGTCTTGGGATTTTATTGATGGGATCTTTGTCGGTACATCATTACAATGAGGGCATTCGGTACCACGGCCAGTTTTTTGCTTATCCGAATTCCAAGGTGCGCTTGATTGTACGGGAAGAGTCAAAACAAGAAAATAAAGACCTTATAGAGGGTCTGCCCCCTTTCTGAGGAAAGTTCAGGAAAGAATTTTCTGTCAACGGAAATTGGGAAGACGATGCCTGAAAAAGCAACGCAAAAGACGCAGGCAGCAAATAACGAACAGAGGCATCGCTGAATGGACGGATAGGATCTGGAAAGGGAAATTAAGGAACGTGACATGAAAATCGAACGGCTTTTAGGAGTGAACCAAACGAGAAGAAAAAGGAAGGAGATGGAAATCCGAATTCAGGTAACCTGAAAGAAGAGGTTAACAAAGGAAAGGAAAAGCGATTACAAAAAAAAAACGCGAGGAAGAAGAGCACGATTTATCACTAATATGGAAGCAGTCGTTCAGGTCTCGTGATAACAATAACAATATGATTAAGGAAGCAGAGAAAAATACGAAACACGAATATAGGGTTCTGCGCACGTGTCACGACCGCTTCCTACCTACTCACAGCAAATGCAGCTCGATCATAGTGTTCATAAGAAAGAAAGTGTTTGAAACCGAACACTTCTTTGCAAGTGGATGCTCTTCGACTTCCTATGCTTCTACCAATGTCTACAGGGGAGACTCGACTAGGACATAAAAGAAATGAGATCGGGGGAAAAAAATGTGGCTGTCAAAGAAGTGGAGTAAAAAGGGGAGTCGACACAATATTCAGACAAAATGATTAAATGTTTTGTTGTATCCATACAATTTTCATTTTCATTATCAAAACAAGCCATCGAATATAAAATCGGTTCGGACACAAGGTTTATTTGACTAATTCAAAATAAATGTCTTATCTGAATACGTAGTGTATCCAATGACATATTTTTCTCAGAGCAAATGCGTAATTTGCATCTTAGTTTTCTGAAACTGAAATCTTGGAAAAATCCCTGTGAAAATAAGGCCTTTTGTATGAGGAAGCAAAATGAAGTTCCAAATAGAAAATCGAATGAATAAAAATAGTGGGTAAGTACCAAGTAAGCTACACAATGGGGGGTTATTTCCGTAAGGTACGCAAACGCTCGTCCTATAATAAATAAAAAAAAGCGTAGTCGATCGATCCATCGATGCTTGTGTTCCCCCTGGTGTGTATATATATAACTAATAATTCGTTTCCTCTCTTGTCACGGTTCACCTGGCCCGTCATCTTCTGAAGCGTAGATTAATTGTTGGAACTTATCAACGTTAAAACGCGGTGACTGTGTAATAATCGTTGCATAAAAAAATATGTGAAGCTAGTATAGTATAGCACAACGAAGCGAGCTCAGGGAATTAGATGCACGCGTTAACGCGACAAGCATCCATTAATGAGAAGCGTAGCGGCGGAAAATTTATCGTCGTTCTCCTTGTTACTCTCATCCTCACATTCACGTTAGCCGTTTAGTTGCAGAACCGCAAATCGATCGACCCAGCTGACAATTAATGCCGGATCGAGTTAGAGTTAGCGAAGTTTTAAACGATGCTGAACTGAAACGTCTTTTTGAACTTCCGGTTTCCAAGGAAAACAAATAAATTTTCATGTGACCGAACGACCTCAAATTTTACTAGACACGGTAAGAATTAGAAAGATCCTGCCGAGACTTCCTAGTCAATTGACTATCCGTTAGAAACATAATGTAAACGGTTTCCGGACTTTATCTCCCCGACAATATTCTCCAGGACAAAATCACACCGGATAAAATCTCCTTCCGTCAATATCTCCCACGCAAAAAATCTCGCCCGCCAAAATCTCCCCCGGAAATTTCTCCCACGCACACGCACACGCACACGCACATACACGCATACGGATAATTTTTATAAACCGCACTTTTTTTAATGTTCCGGACAATTCTTATTGTTCTGACATAAGTCTCGAAATTTTTTTTTTTTTCATAGAAATAAAGCTTTCTCTATGAGGAAGCCAAAATCGATTAACATTCTTCCTCGTAGAGGTTGCCTTATAAAAAATACCAAAAATAATGAGGAAGCAATTTGCAAAAATGGTGCAGAGTGTATTTTTATACCTTAAGATATTATACCGGAAGGAAAAACTAAATACGAAGGTCACAACCGCGTCTGTTCAACCTGGAATCCATGCATATCTATATCAATACATTTTTTTAAGGTGCATAAATCGTTGTTCTTTGCGACAGCGCTGGTAGAGGCGGAAAGGTTTTTTGTTTATTTATGGGAAAAAAAATCCCATATTCATACGAACGCTGGAAGCCATTTGTTTCGGCAGAAAATCGATTGCACTTCGGCAGCTCGGCAAAATGCGTCGGTGAGCTTTCATATATTTTCAACCCCAAGTTGTGACCTCTGCAATAACTCTGTATTTCAGGAAACCGCAGAATTTATTTTTATTGGTGGGAGCATTCCCATATTCATGGAACTTTCAGAAAACCTTCGTTCCGTAAACAATAAAAGTAGAACCTTGCAAATTGCATCCTGATAATTTTTTGCTTTTTACAAAGCTACCTTTGTGAAGAAGTATGTTAATTAATTTTGAATTCCTTCCTGCGCTTTAAACAATTACTAGAATAATTTTAATCTGAAATTTTAAGGAAAAAAAAAGAAATCAATAAGAAAGCCATGGGTTAAGTTATACTTTCCATTTTTTTTGTAACGAATGGCTTTTTTTATAATGACTTTCTGGATATGGGATTTTTTTTATTAGGAAAAGAATATTTAAAAATTGAAGAGGAAACTATGAGCAAACTTCTACTTCGCGAATTTAATAATTACGAGAGTAAGTTCAGTTTGAAATTTTGAAAAAATAAAATAAAATTAATAAGGAAACAATGTGCAAAGTTCTACTTTGCAACTTTTTAAAGTGATTGTCTTTTTTTACGGTGACTCCATGAATATGAAATTTTTTCATTAGGAAAAAGGATTTTACTCTTATCTAATTCATCGCAATATGCTATAAATATCGTACACGGTATAACGGAGCTTTCCCAACGGAGCTTTCTTCACTAATGCTTCTCATGGTGAACCAAACTCATCGTACATGGTATCATAGTTTATTTGCGTTAGAGATTTAATTATGCCGTGCATGGTACCAATGTTGTCTACTGATAGTCCCAATAGTCACATTTCTTTAAATATAGACTAAAGCGAACGAGCGCGCGGTATTTTTTCCCTGATAAGCTGAGTCTAGTGGAACAGCTACTGATTTTAACTTACTTATAGCCACTCTCCTGCTATCCAATTAGAACACAGTTTCTGATGCATTTTCGTATTCCCGATATTTTATGTTAATAATTTCGTATAATTTTACTCCCATCCAATATACATTACATCTCAGTTCCTTAAAAAAAAAAAGGGAAGCTTACAAAATATCAACCGTCAAATAATCTTCAACATATTATTTTATTCAATATGTTACCACTGTATAAAATACAAGAAAATCAGCAAATCAAACGTTTGAATTTTTTTTTCCAACGAAAATTCTTGTATTTTTATTAAACTTGATAATATTAATGGAGCGTCGAATCAAAGACTGGAAACACTGCAAGTTTTTCGGGCGGTATAAGCAATATTTTCGTTGCCACGTATATATATATATTTGTCAACTGAGCCTAATAATTATTGAAGAGAAATGTTTGATCGCCGTAACGGAAAAATCGTGTGAACGAGGATTTGCGCTGATTTAGTTCACTGTGAAATTTTTTTTTCTCCCAGTGTATTACTACCAAAGTTATAACCACAATTCGAATGAACTTTTATGCCACTTGGGAATATTATTATAACCTTATAAAAATGTACCGTACGTATACGTAAAAGCTTTTACGACGAAACCGGCCATCGTGCAACGTTAATACTAGGTATCTTCAAAGAGGTGTAGTAACAACGCTGTTGCAAATCGTTGCCACTATATAAGACGAACGCACGCTCCGTCCTTCGTATATCTTGCTTTCCTCTCATCGAGACCGTAATTAAGTGCGCGAACCTACCTCTCGCAGAATTTCCGTTCCCGTTCTTTGCCTCGTCTAAGTACTGCGTCCTCGTCTATCTCGTTACACCTTTTCTCTCTCCTTCGGGCTCTCGGTACATACAGACATTAATTAAGCGATCGTAAGCCACCGGAGATGTGTTTAATGAATATAATTAAAGTAGTATCGTGAGGTATGAATTTTCAAAAAATCAATCTTCTATTTTTTGCCCATATTTACGGCTTGAAATGTTCAGTTTCTTTAGCAACGAAATTTTTTTTAAATTTCGAAAAACTTACCAAGTTATCACAATTTAAAAAAATAAGCTTTCGACAATATAATGACAAACTATCATGGTATCATAAAAAAATGCCCCGTACTTATTACAAATATTGTATAATTGCACTAACATTGTATCGGACACACGAATTGTGTGCATTTACAGGTTTATCACTTTGTGCTACTCTATTACATTGTATGATTTTTGTTATTAATACTATCATATAAATTGTAACATTTTGAATAATTCTGGTATTATTGGTTGTGTCTTGTCATAACATTTAAATACTATGCAATCGATTTGGAATTACACGCGAGTCTCCGCGTTCTCTATAAACGTCTTTGACGCATGGAATGAATTCCCAAATGGCATCGGTTGCGGGGCAAGCGTTTCCAACCAGTTTTTATAATTGCTTAAGTCTCCGCCTCGAATATGGTCTGGTGAATGATGATTTTCTCACTGGCCAGTCTGAGCTACTAGATCAACCCAGAACGTCGCGTAATCCTTCAGAACACTTCCACTGTAGACAGAGGAGAACAGAGAGAGATAATCACTGTTGCTATTAAATTACTATGATTTTGAAATATGTAGGAAATTTTATGGGAGTGGCGATAAAAAAAAATAGTGTTCCTGCATGAGATAATTTAACATCAGAGCTTCAATTATCATGTTGCAAGAATGGTGTGAATACTCATAGCAGTAATTTTACAATTACCGAGTATATTGGAGTTTTGTAAAGTCAGATAATAACATGTTTGAGTAGTTAGTACTTTTCTGTATGAACCAGAAATGGTCAATAGTCTTGTCACATTTTTTTAAATACTTTTTTATAATTGATAAAATGGTAATTTGGAAAAATGTTGAAATTTTAATATTGTAAAATTGTAAAATTATAAAATTATAAAATTATAAAAGTAGACAATTATAATATTATAATTTTATTTTGTCGATATTAGCCATTTCTCACAACGAAAAAGCAATACCCACGTTTTCCATCTCTTTTCAGTAACAAATTATGCAACGAATGCATCGATGCACTTGATGTGCAATAAGGTCAACATTTTTATTGATCGACTGCGTCGTCCGTTAGATTTTCATGCTTATTTCCTGGCAGAATTGCTTAGGAATGCTCCACATATACATACTGCAAGCCAAGATTTTTGGGAAATTGCAGTTATCATCACTAGTTTCTTTTTAATAACCATAATCTTAACTTTTTAAACCAAATTCGCGAATAATTCATTTATTTTTTTTATTTTTGAGTACATTTTTTAGTATCTTGAATATGATTTATATTTTATATATTTCTCTTACCTCAAAGTACGTAAATTCTTATTAATAAGATTTATTGTATACCTGCAGTATCCTTGATGTTATCTTTCATTATATTCTAGTACAATTGCAATTACAATAAATCTCACAATTACCATATTGTTATGTATTGCAAATGACCTTCTAATCCTGCATTATTCTGTAATTGAAAAAATGTTCCGCAACAACCTACAACAATTATGTTTTTCAACCAGGATAAAATGCACACAACGATCATTTTTTGAACTCTCTGAAATCAAAGCGGACAAAAGTTTGCTGAAAAAGTTTTTCGTGAATAGTTTTATGAAACATTGCTGCCCTGAAGCCAATTTGAAAAATTGCCAGGGTCAGTTTTCATTCTGCCTCATGGAATTTCCTAATCAAGCAAATGTGTGTATTCTGTGTTTCAATAAAGCGCACATTCGCTCTGCTGCCCAACTCGGAAAGTAAAGTACTACGGGATATTTCAAATTCGTTCGCGTTCGCATACGCGTGTGTCTTTTTTTACCTTCCATATCCTGATTACCAAACATCGTTCATCTATATGGTCAGTACATAGATGTTTTCGCCGCGTGTCAGCAAAGTATTTCCAAAAGAGATATTGGATCGACAGTCATGGAACCGGTTTACCCAGAAACCGGCTGCTCAGCACCTCGTTACAACCCTTCTTTACGAACATTTGATCCGAACACGATGTTGCGTCCGTCGTCATACATCACTTTCAATTTTTAATCTCGTGACAACGTTGCTTCACTCTATTTATTATATCATAATGGTCGTCGTAACCGTGGATTTAAATTTCATAAAATCGTTGATATTAATGTTGAAAAGAGTTTTGAATACACTATAATAATAAATACTATTATTGAAAAAATCTGAAGTTTGCGAATTAGGATCCGAGTGCGAAAAAAGTTTTTCCAACGGGTATTGTAAAACATTTTTGCTTCCTCTCAGCTCTGTTTTTATACATTTCGAAACTGAAATTTAATACCGTGTTTCTCACATGCATTATTGACTCGTTACTTTCGAGCTTATCGCGTCTAGAAATATATAAATATGGATACCAATCGTATATGTACTTATAATATATCTTCGAAATGAAAAAAAAAAAAAAAAAAAACGAATGGATTAACATACTCGTTCGGTGTCGGGTTAATTAATGAGTTTACGGGGCAACATCCAGTCAACTGCGTTGCGTCATACATATGCCCACCGTCGGACATAGATCTCTTATACGGTATTATCGAAAGTGAACATCGCTCCCGATGCCAGACGAAAAGTGACCTGACCACTTTTCCAGTTTCAAATAGCGGCCGCTTCATCAGTTTGGGAGTGGAGGTTAAAGTAACAATTTGTAAAGTACTGGAGCAATGAACTTAAGGTAGTCCTCCTGTATTGTCCGACATCGCATAAGTACGAGCAAAATCGAGAAAGAATTACGAACTGTTCTCGAAGAAATAAAAATCTTTGAAAAATCAACTATATGAAAGATGCTGAAGAAATTAATTTGGCATAATAATAATCGAAAAATGTTATTAACAAATTACTGAAATAAATAATTGCGCAACAAATTGCCCGTCGACCTAACTTTTTTTAAATTTGATTTGATTTGATTTTTTTATTTTCTTCGATTTTTTAGTTATTGTTTAGTATATTGCGATGCTTTGGTTTATATTGTAATTCATTCAATGAAAATTAATCAATTTTTTAATTATTTTTTGCTTCAAAGTGGAAGAGAATTTTTCAACTCACGTGAAATAAACTTGACCTCGAGTGTTTTGAGGTGCGTTCCATATGAGAGTAGCTTCCTGCTTGTCACGAGGGTCGGCGTGGGTCACAGCGCTGCACTCGTCGTGAGCTTTCGTGTTCGGTGTCCCGGCCCAGGTACCGATCCACGCATCAGTTTTCGCATCACGAGCTTGCAGGAAAAAGCCTTTAAATGCTGAGCCACGAATCGTCACTGGAAATATATAAAAGCCAAGCTATTGGACACATTCTCTCATATTTTGTATAATAATCGTGCAAGCCATCTATAGAACAGTAGTTCTGCCTTTTAAGGCCTTACACACGCCGAAAATTTTCAAAAAATCGATTTTTGCTTCATCATAGAGGAAGCTTTGTTTTCGTGAAATTTTTTTTTTCGAGATTTTCATGTCAGGATACTCAAAATGGTCTAAAACATCGAGAAAAATGTTTTTTACAAAATGTGTGTGTGTGCGCCGATTTCCTTGTACACACGATAACTATCGTCATTTTCTACGGATTTTCTTCTAATTTGGCACTTAAGTAGGTTGTCATATAACAAAGTCTGGGATTGTATTTGACGCGAATCAGTTGAAAATTTTTTTTCTTACAAAATTTTTTTAAAATTGATCTGAGAATGACCTTTTAAAAAAGACATACGGCTTCAACATAAGGCGCAGAAAATTAGCTGTCATAATGAACTTCCTTTGTGTCGCCTTTTCTCAATCACGTTGATAAAATTGAAATCTGGCTTAGAAGAAAACCGGTTAACGGAATCGGTTTTGATAACGTCAGAAACATTCTACTCTCCAAGTCTTAGGATGATGTCATTTCAGTATATTTATCAATAGACTGGAACAGAAATCTTAAATAAGAATTGGTACGTCTAAATTGGCTCCCGTAAAAAATATTTGAAAAAATAGCGACGGGAATCGTAAGGTGAATGTCGGTTTTTTTTCCAACCGAAAGAAAAACTGTGTATAAAATTAGGTAAAAGTAGAAATCCGGTTTTTCAGAAAACCGGCTATTCAAGCCGATTTTGACAACGATTTAAAAAATGTATTGCAGTCTTAGTGTGACATGTTTTAATTATATTTATCAGCAGACTTGAATACACTGAAGTTCAAGTTAATTAAATTCACTTTCAAATTTCTATCGAACCCAAAACCACCTATCGATCTTTATTAAATTCGATACTATTTCGCTTACGTAAAAAGTGTTGTGCTCGCTAGATCAAATTTTGTAAAAGTTACATCATTAATGTAAATTTTTTAACCCGAAAAAAAAAACTGGCTGAATCGACAAAGTAAAAAAGTGGCATTTTTTAAGATGCGTTTTCCAAAGCGACTTTGAGATCAATTTGATATTAGATTTTGGTAACTTTTCAAAACGATTATGGTGGACGAAAAACCCTACAATTTGACAACAAGACTCAGAAATAGCACTTTTTCAGATATATCAGTTTGTGATCACAATCTGACATAATTATTTTTACGCAGGGGAAAAAACCAATTGTCAAGATATTCGGTTTTTTTGGTTTTATGGATTTATAATGCAGCTCTAATTATAACGTTATGGGTTTATATGTTGTGAGCTTATGACATGAAGGCATAATTACCGGTAATTTGAGCTCCCGGTCCATACTGACCAGACGAAGCCACGATTTGGTAGGGGTTCGTGCTGAGAGATTGCGGTTTCGCTTGTCCATGATAAGGCTGATTAGGTTTGGGCTTGACGCATGCGTCCACAGGTGCTCCGTCCGGAAATCCATTAACGTAAATGGCACCAAGGGCAATTACCCCCGAGAAAAAAATGACCGTGTGCTTGGTGACAAACATTTTTCCTTCGCTCTCTATATTTGTGTGATCGCCTTGATCGATGACGACTCTGCGGCACGTGAAATAACAATAAAACGGATTTTCAACGATAGTCACGCTATTTACGCAGAATACCACGCCCCACCTGAAATCAACCTGGTCCTCATATTTTATTTAATTATTGTACTGAATTGTACACTGTGAAAAATATTTGGAAAATTCATATAATGAGTAGTAACTTAATATACTGTATTTTTTGTGAAGCCGGTTATTAAATTCAAGTCATTATACGATGAAAAACCTGCAAAGTAGAACCTTGCAATTTGCTTCCTCATTATTTTTTGTTTTCTGCAAAGCTACTTCAATGAATATTATATGTTAAATCCGCATTTTTCGAGGAATCTTTTTGAATTTAAACGAAAACATAAAAATTACATTTTTATGTTGGAATCGAACCACGCATTTATTTATTTTCATGTAAAAATAAAAATGCGACTTTTTCAGGGCCCCTAAAAACCAACAGCGTAGAAAAAAATATAAAAATCAAAACATTATCATACAAATAATCTTATATTATGATGAGGCAAAAAATATTCAAAAACATTATTTTTAATTCCTACAATTCAATTGTATGTCCAACGAAAACATGAATGTAGAATTTTTTTTTAATAGACAATATATTAACGAAAAATTTTCGTTTTCAATTATTCTGCGGATTAATAATCTTACTTTATAATAAGGCAGAAAATATTGAAAAAAGAATTGTAATTCCTCTAATTTAATTTTATGGCTAACTTACCCTCTACTTGAGTAACGATCCTACTCGAAGTCCTCGAGTTACAACGGTTCGAAAGATACTAAGCTATCTTGTAGCCTGTAAGATACTGACCAACAATTTACTCAAATCCCACCATTGAATTCTTCTCTCATGCCACGGGAGTCGACTCACCTTTTGCCAATTGTCACTTTCACTCTTCTGAAACCCTTGAACGTGCGGCCACGGCGATGAACGGGCAAAAGACACACGTTTGACAGCTTCTCACCATCTACGCGCAATCGTGTGCACATACTTGTATGCTTAATGCACGAATTAACCCGATAGAAAAAAATTCGTTATATTCTGCGCATTTTTTAAAATAAAAAAAATAAAAATCTGAATAAAGAAAAAATTCGTATGCATTCAAATAAATTAACATATGATTTTCATTAGAAAAAAAGTTTGGTCGACTGATTGTTTGTTAAGCAATTTTTGTTTTTCACCTATTTGTTAATAACATTTTGGGATTATTATTATGCGAAATCAATCTTTTCAGCACGTTTTATATGCATTATTATTTCCCGATTTTTATCCCATCGGGAAGTGATCGAAATTGTTTCTGAAACTCACTTTCGGCGGGACTGTATGTATCATACATCCTTAATACTACCTGCACTTGCGAAGAATTATTTAGCAAAATATCGCCAATTTTACGAAGGTGAGCGTGCGTCCTTTTTTGAAAAAATTCAAAGAGCTATTAAATAAAAAATTTTGCATGAATTTTGTTAACAATTAAAACAATCAAAGGGATGTTGCTTAACTCGCCTATCAAATTTGAGCTCAATCCATTAAACGGTTCTTGAGTTATACGTACACACATACGCACTTACATACGGAAAATTTTCTAAAACACTTTTTTCTATGTTATAGACCATTCTGAGTATCCTGGCATACAAACCCAAAGAAAACCTAAGAAAATTCTAAGCCTCAATATTAATTACAGTAAAAAAGAAATGTTATCGAAACTTTCATATGACTCTGATGGTGACGTTGCAAAGCCGAAACTGTTTTTTTGATAAATTGCCCGAGTCGCGAATCACGGCATCGAGGGCAGTAAAAAATGAACAGGAATAATTTATCTGCTTGAGTAACTATTGATTTGCTGTGTAACAATGGATTCAATCAAATACGCATATTGTAACAGCAGTGACCTGTGCGACCCACGCGTATATGCAACAGCCGATTTCCAGAGGACTAAAATTTCGATAGTATTCATCGATAACAATCCGAGCACGGACACCGCAGAGATGTATATTTTATCAATTTATTCACAGATATTCCATTCTACTAGCAATAGTCGTCAATCACTATTCAGGCTGGATATATATTTTCCATTTGCATATTGGACAGAATATCCAGGTGTTCTCTGTATACATGTATAAACATAGATATATGTCTGGATATCTTTGTGCAAAAAAATTAAATAATATAAATCAACTCAACAACAGTTCAACACATTTTTTAGGGTGAAAAAATTATTTCTTCTGCATTAATCAAACGCAATTTTTTCGTCATCGAGAATTTTTCATAAAGTAACTGAGGAATTAACAAAACAGGGCATTTGCAATTTTTGTTCCTATTGGACGTAACAACGGACAATTTTTTACATATCAATTGAGAAATGGATAAAATTTTTAAAAATATCATTTAGACACGATTATAGACTGCAAGTTGATGCAACAAAGGAGCGAGCTTGCGTCGTCCAAACTCAACAGGGTAGACCACCTGATATCATAAATACACGAGAGTAAAGCTCAAGTGAAGCATGCTCTGCGTGACAAAAGCTTGTATTGCGTGTTCTTTTGCTGCTCTCTGACTATTCCACACATAAGTAAGAATATTGGTATACAACTACGCACTCATAGTACTCTTGTCGATGTAAGTTTTCACTCTGTTATATTGATTTTCCTGGGCGTTTCCGGACTCTGCGTTTTTCGCTTACGTTGTTAACGAAATATTCCTGAACAAAGGCAACTTCATTATTACTATTGTTTCATGTCTTTTACGACCAACTGCTCTGCGCTTACCTGCGGTTCAATATTCTCTATACATATAAAGATAAACATTAATACCACTCAATTTGACTTTTTAAAATAATATTTCTCATTGATGGAATAGCAACGGAAAAATCGTATCAATTACCAGTTTATAACTGCCATTTTCATCACGTGGACTGATCGACAGCGCCACTATTTAATCACCGCAGAAGCAACATGAATTCTATCAACAAATTCGTGGACGTAATCGGATATTAATTTATATTTTTCTATACCTCTTTATCTGATTATTCGATCACGAAAGAAAGGATAGCGTCAAGCATCCATTTCGGCGCTTTTTTCGCTGAGATTAAGAATTAAGCCTAACATGCTGCCTAATTCCTTTGTCTAAATAATATCGAAAAAAAATTAAACATATTGAACGTTGTATTCAACCAAATATACTCTTGTGGAAATGATGGAAATATTACATTTTAACAAATAAAGGGTTGTGTTGAAATAGGGTGACTTGTAGTAAAACATGGTTTTTATATTACTTATATATAATTATGACTTTTATTATAAGTTAATGTTATTATTATTATTATTGTTATTTGTAGATTTTTTTCTTGTTGTTGTTGGCACCTTTTCAGTATGCGTTACCTGAGAATACAGAATAGAAAGGCGCATATTCGATCGGTTCGAGAATTTATTAACATATGAACTAGTTAATCGAGTTTGGAGTGCGATAGATTGTCCCTTCCATTCGCTATGACCTCGATGACACAGCTTCGGGGGAACCAGCCTCGTTGTCGCTTTCCTGATGGATCTCCTTCCCTCTGGAGATCCTTTTCGCCAAACAGCCAGTACCTAAAATTCAAGATCTCGGTCAAGTTCGCATAGAACTTCATTGCAGCCATAGCATACAAAAAATTCGTCACTTTTCTATAATTTTGAACGGCCATTTGTGTATCCGCAGTGAAAAAACTTTTATTTCATGTGACCTTGTACCAGATATATTTAAATTTACCTTGGCCATATATTTTTTCTCTGTCGACGGGCGAAATTCGAAATAAAAAATCCAAATGTCAATTGGACTTAAATAGATAATTCAACGAAATAGTAATTACACTTTTTCCAATTTCTCTTAATTTGAAATACGTCACAAATTGACGAAAAAAAATAGTTTGGTAAACTTCACGGAATTTTGTTTTCTCAAAGTCGCGAATATTATGTTCAAGCACTATCATAAGGCATAAATTATAAAAAATACAATTTTCAGTTGCGATTGTGGCATGGCCTGAAAAAAATCACGATCTTTGTTCGAACTTTTAAGTAGATGTAGCCCCTTAAGTTTTAATAAATTAGTACGAAGGAAAACACAGTTCAACAAAGTTCAAGGATTTTTTTACGTTTGTACTACATTTTTATTTTTTTATTTTTTTACGGTAGACGACTTTGAAGTTCTTGATTAATGAAAGAGATACGAACCTGCGCCACCGTGTTACGATGACATCGTCGCCTACATTCAGTTTAACGCGTGGCTCGTCGGTACACGGCGGATGACAAAGTACGTGTAATCCGTGGCTTACAGGAACCCATGACCCTGAATATTGTGTTACGACTCTGTAGCGACGTGCTCGCCGTCGTTTTTCTAATTTTTGGGCTAACTGCTCTCGCTACAGAAAAAACTTCCTTCAGATTTATGTTTTCAAGAAAACAAATATTAAAGCCGCATCACACAGAAATTTCCAGCCTATCGTTCGATTTTACCGCGATTTGAGAAATGCGCGTTAATAGAAAACTTCGCGAATACTCCAAATTTTAAATAATAATAATTATATTCAAAGTTGGCAACGAATAATGACAACAATTATTCTATTTATCAAGAATTTTTTTTTCCTTATGAAACTAATTCACCACTTGTTTTTTAATACATATGATCTTTTTGGTGTAACTTCATTCATTTTTAGACATTCGGAAAATTATTGATAATAGTATCGTTTTTCGAAGCATTTCCTTGATCGTTTTGGCATGATCATAGGTAAACAATATTCTAAATACCTTTGAGAATGCTATTTTCATTTCAAATGTTTCTCTTGTTGCAAAAAGCTCACAATTAAATCTTATTAAATTTTTATATGGAAGTTAATCTTCGAAAAATTCTTTAAATAAATCAAATGGCGAAAAAACTTACTGTCAAAGTGTATTGATCGCAGCCGTCGATTACCGGCCAAACGATACCATCACCTACAGGAAGACACTTCCAATTAAGCACTTGCTGAGCATTGAAAAGCTTTCCCTTCGAATATGGATGAACAAACTCCTCATTTGTTCCAAATCTCCGACTATTAGCCTTCTCCAGGATCCAATCCTCGATTCCTGTTTTGTTTCTCAGAATAGCGGACATCTAAGTAAACAAAAAACAGACGATATTGTCAATTACAACCAATTGGCTTTTATTACAAACAGCCAAAAAAATCTCAGAAAAATTACTAACTTATATCGTAATGAATCAAATTTGCCTGGGTTCATTACTTCAGTCATTTATTTTAGCAAAGTAGAACCTTACACAATGCTTTGAAAATACATAACACACAAAAATAAATAAATGAGTAAGCAATATGCAAAGTTCTACTTCGCATCCTTGTTTTTATATCCTATCGCAAAGTACTCAAATTCAGATCTAAAAGCATCTTTAAGTCTTTTATAATGACTGTAAATACGACATTTTAACGGCGTATTTACTGCCGGTATTTACTTGAAAGTAGAGTAGCATTCCAACAGCGAGAACCACTCCAATTGATAGGCCAATCGTGAAAACGACTGTTATTAGAATCAACACGGAGGGCGGAGGAAACGGCAGATTTCTTTGGAAAAGTACTGTCGTCATCCAGGAGACTAGTATCACAGTTGATACGCAGCAACCTCCGACAGCACTTGCGAGAAAAGTCGCGAAATATCCATGATTGTAGTGTCCCACACAATTATTTATCCACGGACAGTGATGATCCATTTTTAATACACACCGTCCACCTGTAATAACAAATATAAATAAATAAATATTGATCTTCATTTCATACGACTATCAACAAATTTTTCATTATTTATTTTTACTTTCTCATTAGATACGAATTATGTAAGGAAGAGTACTTTTTCATTAAAAAAAAAAGAAAATAAGTAATTTGAAGACGAAATACCTGAAATACTTACATTTTCTGCAATGATGCGATCTCGGCGCCTTGTAACCCTTACACACGCTGCAGAATTGTAAATATTGAGTATCTGCAGTATTTTCCTAGGATTAAAAAAATTAATATTGAAATTCTTTATTGAAAAACATTGCATACGAACTCAGCCTCCTTAAATGTTGGCTGCGAAAAATGGTGATGGTAAATTTTTAGAAAATATATTATATCTCATATAACAAAAAAAAAAGTATTGCATGGTTTAGCTAGAAATGTGTATCAAGAATGACTCCAAATTCCGACATTCACAAAACGTTCAACTATTCATATTGTTAGACATACTTTGAATAAAATTTTAGCGAATGTTTTAACTATCATTCAATTTTTTTTTTCATACTCGTTAAAAAAGCTTTATTTCATTCATAATCGAAAACAATATGTATTAGGAAGGGAAATAACTTTTTCAGCTGGCACATAAATTGGGATGAGTTTGTATGGAATGCTTCAAGCATGTAGTAAGCAGTTGACTGCGGATTTAATCACCGGCTGCCATCCAGGCGCAAGAAATCCCGGACCAATGAGTATAGCGCTAATAAAATGATATATTGTTGATCCGCTGAGGCTGAAGAACAGCAGAAAATTTGCGGCAGCCATAGGACTTTCCTGCGGCGACCACCATTGTCTGCTACAATGTATAGTCATCAGAGTTATTATCTTGATGATACCTACACAAAATATAGAAATTCTAAAATTCGTAAAATCCGACTAGAAAAATTATTTAAGGATATATGATACGTATAGTCCCGCCAAAAGTGTCTTTCAAAGACATTTTCGATCACTTCGTTTTCAACAAATTGGTGAAAAAAAAACAATTGTTCAACAAACAATCAGTCAACTTAACTTTTTTTCTAACGAAAATGATATGTTAATTTATTTGAATGCATACGAATTTTTTCAGATTTTTTCCTTTATTTTGATTTTAATTTTTTTATTTTCAAAAATGTGCGCGAAATAAAGATTTTTGGATATGTGTTCGGCATAAAATCATCTACTAGACTCAAGATTTTTTTTGCAAAACGCATATCCAAAATTTTCTTATATTCTGTGCATTTTTCAAAATAACAAAAATCAAAGCAAAGATAAAAATCTGAAAAAATTAATATGCATTCAAATAAATTAACATATCATTTTCATTAGAAAAAAAGTTAGGTTGACTGAGTGTTTGTTGAACAATTGTTTTCTCCACCAATTTGTTAATAACATTTTGGGATTATTATTATGCGAAATCAATCTTTTCAGCACGTTTTATATGCATTATTTTTATCCGATTTTTATCCCGTCGGGAAGTGATCGAAATTCTCTCTGAAACTCGCTTTTGGCGAGACTGTACGTATTCTTAAACGCCTGTTGATGAAACAGGGCGCCAGCCTCTTTCAAATCTCCCGCCGAAAAAGACTCTAGGACCATGGCACTCGTCAACAAGTGTTGACAACTGCATTCCATCTCGCACAGAGTCCGCGCTGAGTTCGCTTCTCGAGACAGAATCGGGAGTCCCTAAACGATTGCCGGGATTTTTATTAACAAACTTAACGTCCTATAACAGTGGCACATCCGCGAGGCAACACTCAGGAAAAACATCTTCGTAACGCAACAGTTAACGACGTACCGAGAGCAGTAAGTGGCCCCCAGTGACAAATCTTCTTCAGCCGGCCTGTCCACATTATCAACTCATGAAACAAACGAAAAAACACTAAAAGTTCGGTGACCACAGCTCACGAAACTGACGAAGCTGTTTATTCGCTGTACGGTAAACGGTAATGAGCTTCGCACTGTCACGTAATCTCACTTCTAGTTGATTATCTCCTGTCACAGACGCGTTCATACTCCAACAGTTTTCACCTTTCACCAAGTTGGCATTCTTGAATCTTCCCGATTCGAGGCAAACTGAGGCAAGCATGTGTGCGTGTCACAACGAAACTAACATTCCCAAATGTCTGATAGACACTCGTATTTTTTTCTATTATATATATATATTTTTCTAGTATATAGTGTGACATGCGGACTTTTCGTTAAATCCCGTTTGATCCCCGGATCAGTCGATATTGACGAGCGGGCTCGTAAACATAGAGTATACACGTAATGTTCCGGTTATCCAAATATGGATCATTACAATTCTGGAGTAGGTTCTTAAGATTCTCGCGTATTTTCGGGGTTTTTCCATTTTTTTGTTTTGTCTTGCGATAACGCGACACTTGAGGTTTTGGATTTGCGGGCCTTTAATCCGGAGCAGAATAACGTTTATTTACTATATGTATGTAAATCGATTGGATGAATATTGCGAATAATAATTATAATAAATGATTATCTATTTAATATATTTGTTAGCAACTTATTTTTATTTCAATGATAACATTTGAATTAAAAATCATGTGATCACCGTTTGTGATCTGATACACATTTAAATTGATAAACACATACAAACTTTTGAAGCTGCTTTTTATTCTAGGAGTCACATACGATTTTGCGACCAATTTATGTACCACCAACGCCTAGTTGCCGTCGACCCTTGAGAAGAATGACTGAAAGATTCTCTCAAATTCCAATACTTCAAAATTCGCGGTCTCCAAAGCCGGGCGATAATACCTCGCGTCACCGGCCTGATCTTGAGTCGCCGGAGATCTCATCAGACGAAAATGATGAGGACAACGAAGTTGCTGATGACTCGTTCAATGAGGATACTGAATACTCTTTTGAGGATCAAGAAACTCTCAGGCAACGTTATTCACCCCCAATTCGATTAAACACTCCTAAATCAAATTGTGATCCTGATGGTACAAAACAACGAGCAACACCACCGCAATGTTTAAGCAATAAACCTACGGAAAAAAAACGAGCAAACTTGCCATCAGAACAACGTTCCCACTGGATATTCTGGATTTTTATAGGAATTTCAATTGCGGGGTTCGCATACATAAGTATTCAATATATGTCGGCAACAGTTAAAGAGACTCCATCGATAGAATCTAAATATTCAGAGGGA
The DNA here is from genome assembly GCA_949699805.1 of Tromatobia lineatoria. NCBI lineage: Eukaryota > Metazoa > Arthropoda > Insecta > Hymenoptera > Ichneumonidae > Tromatobia > Tromatobia lineatoria. The sequence continues at coordinate 9,310,813 of OX453052.1, forward strand.
ATGAAAAAGTTTAAAGAATCGATCAAAGAGATAAAAGGCACATTTCCCGGTCAGATTCAGAGTACATGGGTGGAAATAGAGGCCGCGATGAATGACCTTATGAATGGATCGGAAAAACCGTGGGTAATCGTTTTGTACTCCAATGAAACTAGGGAAATATCGTGTCTAGCTAAAATGCTGGGAAAAGCGAGCAGCAAAGCGCTACATTCGGAAGAGAGTTTGGAGCTGAAACCCGATGACTTGGGACAAGATTATGGGATTGCTATCGATCGGTGGAAACTCGAGATTGAGGCGAAAAAGGCTGTTGTAAGTCGGATACCATATTTTTCTCCTCTTTATTCGTATCAGAAAAAAGAAGTTTCCTATTATATTTCGAAAGCAATTTAAGGAGGGTCAAACGTCAGAGGGATCAGAGCGTTGAAGGGGATAAACTCTTTGAATGGCAATGTGCGACGGAAACGCCGTAATCCAAACAGAGAAAGTCCGGATCTCGCGTGACATAGTTGCTTATTGATAATTAACGAGAAAAACAAGTATATTTGCTTATTTTTGTAAATATCGTATGAAAATGTGGCCTTCAAATTTTTGGTGCTTTTTTTCATGATTTGATTCACTATACTGAAGGAAAGAAAAAGCCCAAATTTGAGATTTTTTGCTCACCATTCTTAAAAGGGAACTTCCTTTATCCGTAATGTAAAATCACGCGAAATATTTTCGACAGTATACTTACAGTTTCTTAATTCAATTATTTCGTTTATCGAAATAGACACAAGTTTACTAAAGAAACTACAGTTATTAATCTTAAAAATGTTTTTCTCTTTACCAGGTTGTTTACGACGTGTTGAAAATCGATCCACGGGCGATACAAGCTTTTCACACAATGTGTGATCGAGAAAGTCCGTTGGTCAAAAATGTTGTGTATTTCTTGACGTTAATAACTTCAGGCAATATTTCTCGATTTGAAAAACCCGAAGTGTTCGTTGAGAATCAGCTAACGAACCGATTCCTCAACAAATTACCGAAGGATAAGATTCAGCCGCTCATTACGAGGCTCACGGATGGTCCAATTATTTCGGTTATGCCGGAAATGGATTTCACCGGTTGCCCTATGTGAATACAAAATGTTGAGATTTTTTAACCAATGATTCATGTATCATCGACACATTTAAAAGGAGTGCTCATCGGAAACAGGTGTTTTATCAGACATTTTTGTAGTTCATTCATCTCAGCATGCTGAGGATGTGATGAATAATTTGTGTTAGTATTTAAGTACACAGTAAGAATGAATAATATTTTTTTGAATGTTTAGCAACGATGTTAAGATTTTTAAGTATTTCATCCAGATATTGAGATTTAAGCGCCCATACTTTTTTTTCTTCCTTTTAGAACTCTTTTTAGCCCAGGCTATGTTTTTCTAAATGTTCTAAATGTCCTAAATGTTCTGGGCTTAAACAAAATCGTTATTATTCAAGAGATCTTTATTAATAAGCGGAGATAAGGCCGAAGTCAGGAACAAATTTGAATTTGTATCAAAATGCAGAACTTTGTAAAAAAAAAAAAAAAGAATTATTTTCCCAACTTTTTATGCGTTTTCTTTTTTGAGAATATGAGCTCCGGGAATGTGGAAGCCCTTTTTCGTCGGGTTTCATAGAAGTTAACTCAAATTGAGACCTGAAATTAAATGTATCTCGTTACCTAAGAACAAGCCAAAAAATCTGACACTTATTTTCATGTTCATAATCGGCGGGAAATTTTCGATTATTTTGTTCTGATGTATAGGGTGTCATTAATTTTACTTACAAATAAACGAGTTTATCAAACCAAGACGCGTAACGAGACCACGAAAAACAGGTTATTTTTCTGTTTACTGGAATTTGATATTTATATGGAATTGCTATTAGACGGATTGTCTTTTACACGAATTAACTTGGACGAATTGTTTTAAACGAATTTACCGCAAATCGTCGCGTGCGCTGAAATGCAGCACCGACGATGATGCTCCCAGCTTCAATTTGAGCAAGCGCATGTAAGTATCGGCTCTATCAGATGACAAAATCACGAAAAAAGTTCGATGAGATAATACTTTAATACCACATCGGAGTCAATCGACGATCGCCGTTAATATCGGTGGAATTTCTCACTGCCGATCTCAGCTATAAAATAATTCGAGTCATTACCTTTTCCGCTTTCTGTATTTTGTCAAAATTATGGCAGTCATCGTTAAACGGATATACACGGGTAAAAGTAGCGAGTTGATAGTTACCATGCTACGTATAACTGACAAGCTAAAGCAAACGTAATGTAGTGAAATTTTTATTATGTATTTTTTCTTAAATAAGTAACTCAGTAACTGCGATGTCTAAGGTACTCGTTATTATATGAATAACACTAAGAATCATTCACGGTATTCTCGTGATCAATTTATGTTAGCACAATCGTTACAGAGGCGTGAAATAAAAAATTCTTTTGCAAACGTTTGAAGTAAAAACAATTGGTTATCGCCTTTGTACGGAAAAATTTAATTCATGCCGAGATTTTAATATTTCTTCAAGGAAAAGATAATATTTTCGGTTCAAGTTCATCGTAAAATAGTAAACTCGACAATGTCGAAGACAAGACTAAAAAATATTTAGCGTTACACGGAGAATGGTGCGATGGAAATTAACAATATTTAGCACTGTCAATTATGTCGCGCGCTTCACAAAAAATCAATGAGCGTTCGAAGCTCGAAGCTTTCACGACTGCGAAAAAAAATTAACGTTTTGTTATTAATAATTTTACAATATGTATAGTTGTCATCCTCTGTCGCATTAATAGAAGTCAGTAACTAAAGTTTTAGCAGTATTGTATATATAGAGCTTGTATTATACAAGTATTGTATCGTCGAACCTAAATAATAAATACATTTTATACAGTCATAGACCCTTTCATACAGAATGTCCAAAAACGTAGCTTCATATATTTATGAACATATCCATAACTCTGCACAAAAACGTAACCACCAATTTCCGACTGCATTTCAGAGCAACAATCTTCCTGTTACTTATAATATCGCTGAATTTGATTATTCGTTTCACAAATTGTTTTACGTTGATTTATCATTTTGTTGTCGCGGTATAAAAAAATATATTTACGTGATAATTTTTTTTAAAAAAAGCCCTTGAAATTGGTTCGATAAAAAATTGAATATATCTTTTCCATTTTTAGTCATTACGTTTCTTTGTAGCATTTCTTCATAATCTGTTTCCAGAAACTACTCATATTTGCTTGCCAGTAAAATCTTTGGTTATTTCGGAAAAAAAGTCTCAAGCTAAAAGTGTTGGAAAAATCGTAACACTCGCAATGTTTAAGTCAAAAATTTTAAAAAATATTTCGAATAGTACGTAATGCAGAAAAATGTTTAAAAAAATTAAGTGTCAATTATTCAATGATTCTTCATGGAATAAGCGGATATTTATTATAATCGGAACCAAAGTTAATTTGTATTGAATTTATATTCGTGTTCCATCTCCTTCGGAAATTTTCGTCGGATGTTGGTGAGATTACCTGCCATTCATTTAAATAAAAATTGAATACTCTGAATGTGTACATTCGCAAAAACGAATTTTGTTGTATGAATAAAAAAAGAGTTGCGAGCCTATATTTAGACTGTTTTAGAGGCTATCACGTGGGCACTCTGTATTGAACGGTCTTAAAATTACGAGATTCGTATTTACAGTAAAAAATGTTCAATTGGTCATGTACCTATCTACGGTATTAGGGAGTACCGCGTTGCGTAGTGTTGTCCGTTTCGACTACGTTGTTATCGTTAAACTTGGGTCGATCCGTGCGTCTCGCGAAAGTCGTGCAAATTTATATTTTTTTTATTTCCTTTCTTTTATTCAGTGTCAGTAAAGCGTCGAACGAGCGTCTCTCGATAATCTTTGACTGCGTTATAGTTTACGTAACTTTTTTTTTCGTTTTTTTTTTTTTCATTGTTTAGTATTCTAACACTCTACTTAAGCGCTAACGTGCGTGTTAATTTTTTTTCTTCTTCTTTCCGTTCCCAAGAAACTGAAAGTGCATCGAGGGAGGGTTGGGGAGGGGGGGCGCAACGAGCTTGTGAAAACAAAAATAGTATAATGTCAAAATTACGATTAATGTCGTTACAATTTTTTTTGTTCATCTAAAAAATATTGTATCATTGTGTCGTAACCTATACACAAATGTATATGCGATTCGGCTAAAAAAAAAACGAGAAAACGATGAAAAGAGAGAAAAAGAAGACATTTTCGAAGTCAGTGTGAAACACATGTCGAGCATAAGATACGATTATTAATTAAGGTGAAGTGATACAAAATTACGATACGTATTTCTGCAACTTTAACTTACAGGATTCCAGTAAAACTGACGGAATGGCCTTCAAATTATCTGATTTTTACCGTTATTTTGGAAAAATATCTACAGTTTCGTACCCACTTATAAAAGCAGGAAAAACATAAGCTAAAATATATATGACATATTGAAAATTGTGGCGCATGCGATTTCCGACATAATATACTTCGAATATGGAAAATATATGGAGCATTTCAGGCAAAACTCTGAATCATCGTCATTTTTTTTGTTGCAATTTTTTTTTCAACTTCTGAAGGTAGAGAGAAAATAAAATAAAAAAATGATTAATGTTCTTTATTCTATGATCTCATTCCGTTATATTTTTGTAATTCAGAGGGTGGTACTTTTTTTTATTTTGCTCTGGAAAGTTCCATATATGGCATATATTTAATGCGTCAAATTTTTCTACATATTTCCTAATTTTTTTTTGTTGAAAACTCAGCACGGAACTCGAAAAATAATAACTATAAACTTTTTAGCAAAGTCAATAAACAAATTAAAAGGCCATTCAGAGCAATTTTGGGTCATTTCACCTTAACGAATTGCGTCGTGGTTTCGCGGACTCTAAGCTTGCAATAAATCCCAACGTCATAGAACGACAAGCAAAATCGTTTGAAATAAAGCATAATTTAGATTTATTTTTTTTAAATCCAAGCTTCATTGTGGATTGCGTTGATAAGATCGCGGTATTTCGGAAACGGATAGCCGCAATCACGTCGAACGAAAGATGGACTGACGGCTGGCGGTTCGGGCCCGAGAAGAGATATATATATTAATATATATATATATATGTATGTGGCTGTATATATCTATACATCTATATATACATCTCTTGACACGTTTTATATCCCACATATCGGAGATAGCTCGAAATTAAAATCGGAACGTTTGCACCGGTAACTGAGTCGTGTCCGCTCCGGTAAACTGGAATTGCTGTGCCTGCGCATCGACGGACGGTGCAATTCTCGAGTCCTCCTCCTCCGAGCCGAAGTAACGCTCAATTATATCGAATGCCTTCTGATAGATCTCCATATTTTGATGCGACTGCAGGAACTCTATTTTGTCTAGGCCTGCAAACAGAAATCGAAAAAAACTCATCAGTGATGATTTTATTTCGCATTTTTCTAGGTTGAATTTTTTTTTACGGATAATTTCTCTTAAACTCACCGTAACACTCTTCGATAATAACCGCATAAGGATTGATACCGCTGTGTGCATTCGCGTCCTGTTCTCCCAGTCTCAGTATATTTTCCAAACCATTCAATGCCACAAGAACTATTTTAGGATCCATTACGGTCAGCAAATCGCACAGCGGCGGAATACATCCTTTCGCGACTAGATAGCGTATTTGTTCGGGTGTCCCGCCACTCGTACCGTTGGTTATTGCCCATGCAGCTTCCTTTCGAGTTTTGAACTCTGCCTTTCCGAGAATCTCAATGAGAGCAGGGAAAATATTGGCATCGATAACAGCCTGAACACGAAAGAATAATTGCTCAGTATTTTTTTTTCCGCCTTCACTATTCAATACGAGGTTATTTCGTTAACTATTCAGCGTTTCCTCACCTGAATCTGTTGCGGATTACCGGCAACTATGTTCGATACCGTCCAGCAAGCTTCCTTACGAATGCTTTCTCGCGAAGAGTTCAACAGATGCAAAAGACAAGGCAAAGTCGAACAATTCAGTACAACTTGAGTCTGAACATCGTCGCCAGTCACAATATTGCCAACAGCCCTCAACGCGGCGCTCACTACGTTGTGTTCTTGATGCCTTTATTAATGATAAATTAACAAATTAATTAATTAAGTGATTAATAGTAATGAATAGTCAATCATTATTATCAGGAAAGAGCGAATATTTAAATAAAAATGTATTAAAATTATTTTCTATATGAAAAACGATTAGTATTTCTAAAAAAATACAAGTATTTTAAAAAGATCAAAATTTATCAATACAAAAATAGCAATTAGCTTTTCCGGGTCGCACGCTGTTGAAATTACAAGTTTGGGCTTCCTCTTCATTTCAGTATAGTGAATCGAAATATTAAAGAAAAGAACAAAAAAAAATTGAGGCGCCGATTTTCGTTTGATATTTGGTGGAATAACCCATAATGATTTTCATCAACAATTTTTTTTTTCACCGCACCCAAAGATTTTTTGAAGGCCAAATATTCCCAAGTAATGCTCAGTTATTCGTAAAATGTATTTTTACGTGTATCTCAAAACAAAACTTACATCAAAAGCTCGACGAGACGTCTGCACACTCCAGCGTCGATTACAGCTTGTATCTTCTCGTTAGGACCGTCGCTCAAGTATGACAGAGACCAACAGGCGTCGGCGAGTGTCTCGGCATCCCCGTTGTTCAAGAGATGAGCCAAAACAGGCAGACAAGGAGCGACTTTGGGAAACGCCGGTGGTGGACTTTTTCCGCGACATAAATTCGACAAGGCCCATACCGCGTTACGAATCATTGTCAGACGCGTCGTCTTCGACAATAACCTAAGTTAAATATAACGCATATTAGACAAAATATAAAATAAATATCGTAGATAAAACCATAAGTCATCGAAATTCTTACTGAAGTAATGGCGGTAGGATTCCGCTGTTCAATATATGATCTCGACATTCCGGACTGTCACCCGCGATGTTTCCCAGCGCCCATACAGCTTGCTCCTGAACATCGTCGTATTCGGAGCTGAGTAACGCTATGAAAGTTGGTACAGCACCGGCGGTGATGACTATGTGCGTCTGTGAAGATGTGCCGCTCGCTATGTTCGTCAATGCCCACGCCGCCTCGAACTGCAAGCGACCAGCGAATTAAATAAAATATCCTTTGCGTGTATACTGTTATTATACGATAAAAAATTTTCCACCAACCTGTAGCGTGCAATTTTCATTGTTTTTCAGAAATTCGACAAATCGCGGCACGATTCCCGTTTTGATGACTTCATCTATCGGTGGATTTGGTTCCCTGGACAACAATTTACGGAATTTTTGTGTAGCCGCGACTTGCTTCTCGACCTCTGTACTATAAAGATCGTCCACCATATCCTGAGTTATTGCCGGTGGTTCCTGAAATAAATAAAATTCCGTTTTTGAAGCGGAGCGATAACTAATGGTGAAATTCAATTTTCAAAATTTGAACATTTCGGTTTGTCAATTAATTCGAAATTCCAAAACTTCTGTTATTATTTGTTTTTAATATTTCGCAATTTCTTTTCTTTTTTTCAATGTTTCTCAGGAAAAAGAATGATTGTATATATGCTTTATACCGTCAAGGGTGTGGGTACTAAGTAGTCATCGGTAGTAGATGAGATACTCTCCTCATCTGCAGAAATGATTGGCACATTTCGCCTTTTCGACAATTGCTGCTCTCTCTTCTGTTTACGTAACTGTACGCCTTCTTCCTCCCTCCGACGGCGTAACTCTTGCGAGTCAAGCCCCACATTTTTGTATCTATACTTGTGGGTTGGTCCAGTTGACATCTGCAGGAAAATATTAACCATAATCTCAATGTTTTTAAAAAAATCCAAATTATTTCAATTTATTTTGAGTAACAATTTTAATAGAATTTAATTAGAAATTATGGTTTTTAAGTTCATTTATCAACACTTAAAACTCCCTTCACGTTTTTCAAAATTTTCAGTGTTCATAGCAATAAGGTTGAATGATATTTAGTGATTTTAGCAAGGCTTTTATGAGCCATTATTAGACTATTTCGATATGTTTTTTTTTTTTATTCAGCTAATTATGGAAACTACAAGTTATCTTTTTTTTATGTTCTTATAAAATAAAAGCCATACATTTTTAGGAAACAAAAAAAAATATGTATTTTTAAAGATAAAAATAAAAAGTAATAATTTTATTGAGTAGTGCAGAATAAATGAAAGTTGACATAAATATACATTTTACATAGTATTATAAGGTGTTAAATCTAGAAAAATATCTGGAAGATCTACGGAATCCTAATCAATAAATAATGTCTGTAATAAGACCGTTTAACTTCTTTGGTCTATGACTTTTTTAGTGCTAGAATAGGGCTAATTTTCAATATCAAATGTCACTGCACCTAAAATTAGATCTCGCAGAGCATCATCATACAACTTATTTATCATAAAATACACTTATAGTAAAACCATTTAAAATCTGGTTTTTCCAAGAAGCGTTTGACTGAATTGGTTTTGACACAGACCAAAAAGTTCTTCATTCTAATCCCCTGATGACACAATTTCATTACACTTGTCGATAAATTAAAAAAAAATACACATCATCTCCTCTTGTTCTAAAATAACTCCCTCAAGAGTAATAAAATATGGGCAACAACATAACGTTGTTGGATATTCAGTGACAATGGAAGAATAGTGTACTGATAAAGGTTATGTCCCGATCGTGATTGATAATTTCCGTGGGTGTATCGGTATTGAAAATTGTCGCGCCTCGAGAGGTTCGCGACTATAAGCTAATATTTATTTTCGTCCGTAGGATTGCAACGAGCCGAACGCGTGAAAGTTTCGGAATTCCTTTGGGTCTCTGTGAAATTGGACATTTTGGCACAGATGAGGGATCTCCCGATTGACATTGGCCTCTCTCATCGGGTCTCACTTTTCGATGAGATGACTCTTCGCGTTATATTCCGCGTAATAATTGCATCCCCGTTCTTCGATCCGTTATTAATAAATTTCCCGTGTACTTACGATTGCAAAACGATCCGGCACAGCGCGATGATTATGCGTACGATATCATAAGAATATTAGCCAGATACCGCCACACTTTTCTCCTCGTTCGTTCTGGCTCACGGCGAGAAGCGAGTTAAGCAAGTCCTGATCGCTGCTGATTGCGGTGGAGAGAGAAACCTTGGGGCGAACTACTACATCGCGCGCAGCAGTCGCGGATTTCATTCAGTTCTCTCTCCGATTGGCTGATTCGACTCAAGTTTCGCTCGTTTCTACTCGGTGAGTGGTCGTCGGTGCAGTCCTCTCTGTCTTCTGCGCTGCACTACCTTGAAATGATCACTTTCTCTACTCTACTTTAGCAAAATCCCAGGTAGCACACATGTCCAATTGTTACCGATAAGTTATCGTTTTTACGTTGCCATTTCGATCTGTCTGAACGATATTCGCTAGATGACTTTATATTCACATCTTTTTAGTGTCATCTTAAAGATGACGGTATTAAGATTTCTGAGAGGAATAATTGAATAGTTGTCCGAAAGTTATTGTCATTTTGCTTTGACCAATTGATGGCTTTTTTTGAGTTCGAAAAATTATCCATTTAGGAAGTTATCTAATGTATTTCTATACAAGTCGCCTAAAAGATGTCTTGTTTCTTAAGTTTAATGTTATCTAATTTGTTGACACATTTGTTGTCCAAAAAGTGTCTTATTTCGTAAGTTTAATGAGGTTTACTTGTAGTGGCCTATCTGTGATGCGTCTGTGAGCCACATATATACATAGCGCTACAGCGCCACCGCATGGCTGGGGTCATGTATTAACAACTGCCCCCAGCTTTTTTCGGGCCATGAAAAGTAGAGGAACTGTGCTTCTATGCATGGTCTCACTTCGATGACGAAGCTCAGAGCGCTTGCGCCAAGCGTATAGTGGGGGTAACAGAGTAGCCAATGGGCACCTCGCTACAAATTCAAAAGAAAAACGTTTGCAATACAACACTACATGGCAGCGAGCGGACAGTTCCCTCCCAAAGTCTTGGCTATCGAGTGTGAGTTCAATTGAACTCATCAAACCTCGATGAACTTTATTTTAAGTGTATCATTTATGTATTAACTTCGTTATATTAGCTATAACAGTTTTACAGTGTTCGGTTGTGACGCGTTCGTTCAGTGATTTGTGAAAAAAACCGTGAAATGGCGACAATTCCGCCTTGGTAAGAGTTGCAATATTATTACTACTTGTATCTCGTCAAATTTCATACTTATATGTAATGTTAATCAATAAACGAGAAAAACAGTACCTTCTTACGGATATTAATTTACGTAAGCGCTGATGAAAGTAATTTTGGACGTCTTGCAGATGCGTCAAGGGTTAACTCAACGTTTACAACGCTTACAAGCAATACCAGAAACGCCTATTTTCTGACTTTCACTTGTATTTTGTATACTTTGCATAATTAAACGCGTTCCGAAATGTAAATGAACGTGCGTTACTTTTATAAGTCTTAAAAATTAAGCGAGATTACGGAAAAACATCTAATTCTTAACCTATGATATGATATATATACGATAGAATATCTTTTTCAAAATCTTTGATAATGGAATTTGCAAAAAAATATATGTGGACTTTTGTTTTTATTTGCTACTATACTCATATCCAATATATATAAATGATGTGAAATTATATTTGGGTTGATTTTAAATGAATTTTTAAATATCAAATGATTAAAAAAAACATTTAAACAAACTTTAGCAATATAATTTTTTGATAAAATTAGATAATTGATATTATGTTCATCTAATCACCTTTACATATTGGCAGCGGATTAATATATTCATGAGTATGTCTGTTATTTAGGCTATCGACCGTTCAGCGGATAAATGCTGCGACAGAAGATCTATTTTCAAAGCTGTATGAAATATGCGACAAAATTGGATTTAAAGAAAATGATCGCAATTCATACTGCGAGCAAGCACACAACCATCTCATGGTACTATTTGCTTATATTAATTAATTAAGTAACTAGTTTAAATGTAATTTCCGGTGTTTTCAGGAAACTATTTCGAAGAAATTTTTTTACTGCATATTTATGTTCTACAGGCTCTGATGAAGGAGATGCTGGAGGAGGCAGAAACAAAACACAAAGATTTATACGAATCTGTTGAGCACATGATGGATAAAGTCAAGCAATTGGCTGTGGAACTGAAATGTGAAATTGGGCTCAGCCATGATGACGATCTTCCTTTACGCGATCTTCACTTAACGTTACAACAACGGATTGCAGTTCTGCAGGAGATGAAGGAGCAGCGTCTCAATTATTTAGAAGAACTGCTAGAAAAGGCACAAAATTTCGATCTATCAATGAACTTCACGATATGTTTCTAGGTGACTATAACGAAATCCTTTGGCTTGCAGGAACGTGAAATTTGCAGAGCAATCGGTACTCAACCAACGGGACAAAACAAGGGTGTTCCGAGTAATGAAGAACTTGAAAATTTCAAGTCGTACTTACAACATCAGGAAGCTGAAAAGGTAAGAATTTTTATTTACCATCCATACCAATACCAATTTTTATTTTTATTTACCATCCGTTTACGTACTTACTTGTGCAAATTACGGGATAGCGGGTTCAAAATTATTCAGATATGGACTAACATGGAACATAGTTTAGGTACAAATTTTCCACGGATCGGTCGAGTGGTTTAAATTTTATAACACTTTCAACTTTCGAAGATCACCTTTCGAGCTAAAATTGCTTCCTCATTATTTATTGCTTTTTAGAAATTTATGATTTTGGCTTCCTTCAGAAGGAAACTAAAATCGATCATCATACTCGCTAATAGAGGTAGCTTTGTAATAAATCGAATAATAATGAAGAAGCAATTTGCTAGGTTCTAGCTCACAGACTCATTAATTGGTTTCATCGACACGGAGTATTAAATTACTTTATTGTCACGTACGTAAACTGACCGAGCAAAAAAAAAGTCCAAAATAATCCCTGTGTATGCTAAGTTAAGGTGATTGACCACGGTTCCCTCGTTTCCCCCTATTTCATATTAAATGATTTTTTTACTCGAATTCTGCAATCCCTGTTTTTTTTGGAAGAGTTTTATATAATGCGTTTTAGTAAGCGTCGATTTTTAAAATGCAGAGTCGTTTGGAGAATATATTCAAGGAGATGCGTCGCTCCATCATGAAGAATATGGACGAACTCAGCATCGATCCCACTCTCGAATTCGAGCGTCTCGTCTGCAATCATCCCGATAAATTTATTTTTTCCGCGAATAATATGCTCAAATTGCGCGAAATGCGAGACAACCTTACGGAGCACTTGGATGCCGCTAAGGAAAAAGCTGCGCTTAAGCGAGAGGAACTCGTGGAAATGTGGAAATGCCTCGATTTGCCGGAAGATCGCTGCCAGGCTTTTCTCGAAAAATACTCGGGCCACAGTGTTTCAGATATTCACGGAGTAAGTCAAAGTTCTAAACTTGAAGTTAATACGAATTTCTTAGGAATACGAATTTAATATTTTAGACACGATTTTTAGAATGACGATATAATAAATTCTGTCAAATTTAAAAAAAAGATCGCGAATAAAAAAATTCCTGCTTTATGTAATTCTGTTAATTGCCTAAAGAAGGTATAAAACCCTTATTGCAAGGGTAGATAAGAAATCTCTGCTTCATTACAGTGCAAATAAGAAACTTTCGTGTTCAAACTTTTCTAACTTTGGAATTGAAATAAATTATTTCGATCTTTCGAATGAAAACCGTATTTTTCACTTCACAATTTCACGACATTTTTCTTCTGCAGTTAAATGAGGAAATAAAGCGATGTAAGCAAATCCGCAGCGAAAACATTTCCCGATATGTGGAAAAAGTTCGCGAGCAATTGCGAAAACTGTGGGACATGTGCAGATTCGACAACGCTCAGCGCAGCAAATTTAAACCATATTATGTTGAGACTTTTACTGAAAACCTTCTTACTCTTCACGATCTCGAATTAGAGAGACTGCGCGAATATTACAACAAAAACAAGTAAGTTGCAATACAGGTACATTTAAAAAAAAAAAAAAAATCAGTTAACCGGATAACGGAAGTTTTCATCTTATTTTTTTATTGAAAAATCTTAAACTTAAAGAATATAAGAAGCATTTTCGACCATCTCAAATCTGCCCCGTAATTGGTCATATCATAATGTTTTTTTTTTCTTGCATGACTGTCGATATCGCAAAAAAAATTACCGGCGTGGTACCGATCGCAATTCTTAGGTCAATAAAAAGAAAACACTACAACGTACGGAATTGAACTTTTCGTTAACAGGAAAATATTCGAACTTCTGAATGAACGTGAAAGCATGTGGGAAAAAGCTAAGGAACTCGAGCAGCGTGCCAACGATCCGGAGCGTTTGCTCAATCGTGGCGGCCAGTTGTTGGCCGAGGAAAAACAGCGCAAGATACTTCAGAAAAAGCTGCCAAAGATCGACGAGCGGCTTAAAGAATTGATTCAGAACTACGAGTCTACTAACCGTGAGCCGTTTACTATCGATGGCATGTCCTACAATGACTTTCTACCGCAAGCTTGGAATAATTTGTTGCAAATGAAAGAAACAATGAAAACGGCACGTGTAAGTAATTTTGGTGATAGTACATTCTCATTTTACAAGAAAATGTGTCTAACCACATTTTCTCCATTTCACTACATAAGAAATATATAACTAACGGCTCCGCGTTTTTACCCACAAATTTTGAAAAAAATGTGACGAATCTAGGAATGGGCCATGTTCTGCGATTAATCGAACATTGATGGTCTTTTTGCTGGTTTTTATCATCGATGTTTCTGTAGGCCGATTTGAAAGGCTTTTACCAAACATTTAAATAAAAAATAAAAACTTGAGAATCGATCTTTTTACACAGCGCTTACGGGAAGACTAGGGAAATTGATCTTTGAATAATCGTTACAATCCGATCGCGACAACTTTGAAGGATTTTCGATTATTGTTGATATAATACTAGGCTCTGATCACCACATATTTTCTCTGTACACACCTACACCGCTTTCGTACTCTGTCCATTGCGGTTGTTACAAACATATTATCCCAGCAGGCAAAAGCGAAGGACAAATCTATGAAGAAAACACCAATTATGAGTACGTCGCGTAGAACACCGGCAACAGCCTCAAGTTTGCTTAGACCTGGTTACGGTTCCGCAAAGATGAGAAGCGACAGATCGCCACGACCGAATTCGCCTACACGCCGACTTGTTCACAGTGAGAAGCCGCGACCAACGGTCTTGACTTCGAGAGTTCGACGAAGCGGCCGGGTAATTTTAGTTGTCAATAAAATTATAGATAATATACGTATAGGTTTTTTTGTTTAAATTTTCTGGAGAAGAAAGTTCTTATGTATACCCCACAATTCTATCCTGTGAATAGAATTAGACTAGTTTGATAAAAACTCGAGTCAATATACAAATGAAATCAAGCGTCGGCAAATATGAATTTTAATGGAAACCTCATTATTTCTTTCATATTTAGCTTCCGAGGCGTCTGGTCACCAGTTCCAAAGCCCTAAACACATCAAATCGTTCAGCTAAGGCGGCCGAAGCGAAGAGCGATGTACAGACAACGATTGGAAGTATTTCCCAGTACGAACAGTTCCAACAGCACTTGGAAAATCGCGAGGAGCTTCGTAGTTCAATGTTACCAGAGCAAGCTCTTAAAAATATTCGTAGCAAGAGTCAATCGAAAATGCGAACACCTGTGAAAACGCCGGTGAAGCCGTTAAGAAAAAAAGTGTCCGTCGTTAATACGCCTAACAGAACGCCGAGAACAAGTCACATGCGAGATCAGTCTCGGAGTCCCAGATTAATGACCACGCCGCGTCTTGCGCCGACGCCCAATAACATGCCTATTTTTTTCTAGACGCTTTATTCAATCGTTCGTTAATACGCCTAACAGAACGCCGATAACAAGTCACATGCGAGATCGGTGTCGAAGTCCCAGATTAATAACCACGCCGCGACTCGCGCCGACGATCAATAACATGCCCATATTTTTCTAGACGCTTTATTCATCGTTCCAATTTTATTTCATCGATAGGTAATCACGTAGTCATAGTTTAGAGGCAAAGATAAAAGTAGGGCAAAACCATTCTTCGGATGATTTTTCGTTTTCGAAAATATGCACTTTTTGTTAAATTATCTTATGATTTATTTATCGCTTAATACTTCACAGTAATTGAAGTTCAAACAGCGCCATTTGGAATTTCTTTTTCCAATAAATTCAACGAAATTTAATGCGAAAGAAATTAACAGAAAATTACGAAACAAATAATTAATTTAAATAACTTTTATTAGATAAATATTAGATAAAGACGCAAAAAGTGTGGATCTTTGAGCAACAGAATGGGCCGATGTCAGCAATGCAGAGGTTTTTCGTCGCTAAGTAGACCTCAAAATAATAGCCATTGTCCCAAGTTCATTAAACTCGGAGTCTGCAACGTTGGGCTTTCATAACTCCATGCATTTATATTTACCGACCAATTATATCGTTATTTTTATCTTAACTTGGTTAATAATTAGTTTTCGTCAAGTCATGACCTGCGAGATTATTTGTAGAAAAAAGAGGTGAAAGGAAAAAAGCACAGAAAACTTATATGCACACTGGGGATAATTTTTTAACTATGTCGACCATAAGCTATACAAATAAGTTTTTTTATCGCATAGGACTAAAAGAGAACGGAAGGAAAGAACAAAAAATGTGCCTTTGTAAATAAATATAGCTGTTTTGTAATAAATAAAAAATTGAACAAAACAGTCGTGCTTCGAAATGTTCTTTAGACTTGTCTAACCACAGGGTAGACTGCAATCCAGAATTAGGTTGTCCAAACAAAAAGTGATTTAATTTGATTTTTCTAATCGTGCATCAATGATCCTAATGCATGAAAGTACTAAAAGATTTTTCTTTATGCCTTGGTCGAAAGTACGTACTTTCGGCATCAATTTCGATGCAGAAAGTCAAAGATTCGTGCATTGGTAAAACTACAGGCACGCCCACTATATCAGCGGGAGCAAAAAAATTTGCGCTCCCGCTGCCGTCAGTCACTTGACTATATTTGAGGAAAGTGGGACAAGCACAACATAATACAAATATCTGCGATATTTTGTATTATATTGTGTTATTTCAATAATTAATTTATTTGTTGTTTTTATTTTTGTAGTTTTTCCGTGTCTGTGATTTTTTTTTATTTTTCTCGAAATAAAACAGTTTTTACAGTTTTTGTTACCGACAGCACAGTAGTAAATCTTCTGTGATCCTTGTGTAAGTCGAATGTGCATTTTGTCCAACAGATGTCGGTAGACTCTGCGGTACTCGGAGCGTAAGAAATCCTAATCCAGCGTGAAGATGGCGGTACCTAAAATTAACTTGATATTACATTAATCCTAGATTCGTTTCGAAGCATTGTTGTGTTGAGTCAAGAATTAATTATCCATTTGTTGATATTTTACAATTGATTCAAGGACGAGAATGAATTACGTTTATCAAAAAAAAAAAGATATCAACGTTATTTGTGTACATAGCGGCAAGTTTTTAATCGTTAAATAATTGTTAAGCAGCAAATTTGTATTTTATTAGAAGAATCTTTAAAATTCATTCTGAGGAAAGTATATATTAACCAACTTAGAGTAGGTGGAGCTAGGTTAAGTATTCCTCGCCGACAAGCTCCTCCCACCTGTCTGCCATTTATTACCTTCGGGCAGCCACACCTTGCGTGCCTCAGGTGCGCGCACCCACGCCTTCATCGCCTAACTACTAAGAGCAACGTTTGGTTCCTTCGCTACGTACAAACACGCCTTCATTTGCTCTCTAGACATTCAGAAAAAAATGAAGGCTCTTCTTACGAAGTAATAAAATGAAATATTGTCTTACTAATTTAAGTATAGTGTGCTTTTTGCATGCTTTTGCTGCCCCTAAAATTGTGCTGCAGCTCTGACGTTGTGTTGTTCGAAATAAAAATTAAAAATAAATAAATAATTCATAATAAGAATAGGAAACAGGACATAAAGTAATTTTTTTTGTAATTGTTAAGAACATGTCTTTAATTGTTCGCCTAAACTATCAGGAAGTTTTGTGTCTACGGAAATAAAATCTGACGATATAGCGTTAAGAAAAATTCATATTTTTCAAAATTTCCGCAAACCATACAAGTTTTCACAAAAATGGCTATAACTCTGGAAAATAACCTAATAGAGCCTTTGAGCCATAATTGTATTCTCCGTAAAAATCCAAGCTTTGAAACACTAGGTGGCAATTTATAAGCCGAAGCGGTTTTGATTATGTATAGATTCTCAAAGATAGAGCGACAAAATTCTTGGGGCGATTTTTCGTATTTGGGTTATTCTGACTTTTTGGAAGTTCCAACGGCGGAAAAAAATTTTCCTTTTACAAGATTTCATATTTTGTCCATAACTCACTTCCGATTTCATTTGAAATTGTCTACGTTTTACACCGAAATATGTCTGATCGAAGTGGCAGACATACATTGACCTCCATTTTAAGTATAGACTCTGATCATGAAGTGTGGTAGAAAATGTTTAAGAAACTCAAGTTAAATCAATCTATTAACACTTCGCGTAAAAAATTTTCAGTACAGCATAAAATTCATGGATTTTTCAAAATAAAGAAAAAAGTCTGAAAAAATTCGTATGCATTAAAAAAAATTAACATATCATTTTCATTAGAAAAAAAGTTATGTCGACTGATTGTTTGTTGAACAATTGTTTTTTTTCACCAATTTGTTAATCCTATTTTGAGATTAATATTATGCGAAATCAATATTTTCAGCACGTTTAATACGCATTATTTTTATCCGATTTTTATTCCCTTGGGAAATGATCGAAATTGTCTCTGAAACTCTCTTTCGGTGGGTAAGTACGTATCATACATCCTTGAATAAACAGAAAAGTGTTGAAAAGCTGGGTTTTTTGGCCTGGCATTGATGTCGTTACCTTGGTGCGTGAATGAGATGAAGTATGGAGACAAGCTCAGTGTGGGAGTCGAACGAGCTACGAACAGCGTTCGAATGAATCGCGGTAGGGAGACGATGCGAAGAGTAAGCGAGAGAAATAACGGTACAAGGGATCAGGAGACGCGGAGAGAAGGCGCGGCAAGGTGGGGGGGTCATAAAGCAGGGATAGAGAATAGAGAGGGAGCGCTATCGGCCGTGAATAATGCGCGGTGGCGTCCGTTCGGTCGGGTCGTGTGGACGCCTGGCTGGATGGATTGATAAAGATTAAAGGTAAAGGGAGGTGGATGTGTACGGACTGTGCCTTCAGGGGTGTTTGGAGTTAGGCGACAGAAGTCACCCAGCGAAACGAAACGTCGCCGTTGACGTCTCCCGCCCGTAGGTCCGCCAGAAACGGGGGGGATGATGTCATATAGGGGTCGCTCTATGGCTTCAAATTCCGTCCCTTTCTCCCGTATATTATACCGTCCTATAGTTACGCACACTCTACCTATTACAAATAGCACTATGTTGTATAGATGCAGGCTTCGCTGATTCGATGCATTGACTCGACTGGTAACAGTCACCTAACAACCCACGCGAATTTACTATACGCATATATGTTTTCATAAATTGCTTTTATCCTCACGTTTTAACCCTCACCAATCGTAAACGCTTCGGTTACATAACAAGAATTTCACAAATATTGAAGTATGGGTATGAATATATTTAATAGTTGTTATGATGCTTCGACGATGCCAGCCTTTAATATTTTTATTTCATGGACGTTTGGCAAATCATAAAAAAAAATTAATTGTTAAAATATCGTCCGTTCAGATTGCTTCATCAATTTACGAATTGATAAAGCAATTTGAAGGGACAAAAATAAATAGATTCCAAATGTTTGATTTTCCTATACAGGAAGATCGATAACAACGGAATCTTTGGCATCGTTCGACTCAGACTGAGGTACGATTTGCTAAACTTCCATCAAAATAAAAATATTAGAGGCTGGCAACGTCGAAGCATCATAACATGAACCTCCTTGAGCTCGATGCTGCACGGGCAGAACGATAATATGATCGTACAAAACGATGCATCTAACTTAAATCAAAGATAAATTATCGAGACGGTTGAAGTGGTACAAAAAAGAAGATGAAGAGGAAAAACCGTGCAACGTTGATGATGTGAATTGAGGAGTTCGATAACCTCGTCGGGCTCGCGCGTCCTCGAATCTAATCGCGACAACGACGAACCATACGATGCCAGTCTCTCAGTCGATGCCGCTACAATTACTAGTTTGTCACAAGCTAACGCTCTCTCTTTCTCTCTCTATCGTTCTCCTCTATGTCTTCATATACATATAAACATACGTATGTACATATCTATCCGTCCGCGTGTATCTATATTATATACCGACGGCCATTACTACTAAGTGGTGTCCTTACCACTCTGCTACGGTCCGCGTTTCTCTGCCACGATATAACGGTGTTGAAACGCTTCACACCAGTCAAATAAGTGCTAAATTAACGTGCTAATTTATGAAAAATGTTGTGCATCAATTATTTGTAGTTGAAAGATTGTGCGTCAGGATCTAATTTATAGTCCGAAGTTTGAACTTAAGTACGAAAAATAACATTGGAGATTCAGTCTTAGTTAGGAAATTGAAGCAGAATTTTACAATATTCATTCGGTGTTAAAGCTCTTGACCTAGAGAAAAAATTATCCTCATTGCTACGAAATTACTTACATATGTCTTAATTTATAGGTTAGATGGATTTTTGTTTTTTCAAGCTTTGAAGAATGTTGTATCTTTTTTTGTCATGCAAGTAAATGATTGGAAAAAGCAGCTATTTGAAAAATTAATTCGCTTCATTTGACCTTAAGATGATGGGCTATTTTTGTCCAACGCAAATTGTAATCCGTATTCGTACGGATTACTGCTACTACGGTCGATCTGTTAGATAGAAGTCAAGAATTGCTCCCCTTGTCTTACAATTGTGCTGTTTATTGTCTCCGTCTCTTATCCGAGAGATCAAACGTAGGGGAGAAATTTTAGCGATAGAAATATTCTATATTATATGCTGGCGCACTCATGGAAGTCTGAGAGAGAGTCACCGTATAACACATTGCCTTAATCAAATGTAACGTCACATTTGTCACTGAACTGACTTTTTTTATAGCCACTTTGCAGATAACCAATCAGAGCATGAATGAAGGTACAACGATAGGCTGTAACATGTCGATAACATCGCCTTCCGAGCAAATATTTTTGGGGAAGAACTGTAAAATTTAATATATGACGAAAGTCCCAAGTGATAAGAATGAAAAAACAAATGTTGATAATTTATTTGACTAGGATTTATAGCAATTTAATATACGGTTATGTCAAAAATACCGGATTGAAACTTCGTATACGAAAATTGAACACAGTCACGCAAACTTCTATCCAGTCATGTATTTCGTATAGAAGGTGAATATGGGATACTTACTGATTTTTGTGGTTATTTGGAGTGAGGAAGATTTCGTCGCGGAGTCATTTTTTATACAGATTTTTAGCAAAACTTCGCACAATAATCAGTAAGTTTGTAATTGCTAGAAACGAAAGTATACATGCATGTGGGCATTACATAAGTGCATTAGTGAATGAAATGGCCTGAATACGTGAAAAACACCAGAGCACTTATTTCGAAGTCACAACCTGACGGATGGAGGGTGTAGCGAAATAAGAAAGTAGTAAGGGTTGACTCGAGTGAGATTCGTGATGGGGAGAACACACCAACCACGAAGGGGTCAGATATAGCGAAAAAGGAGAAAGAGGAAAACAGCAGAACGTGGCGAAGCGAAAGCAAGACGGAAAACGAGCGAGAGAGGGAAAGAATTGCGAAGCGGGAAAGCGAAAAGGAGAAGGATTGAAAGGAGGGGGGGAAAGTTTCGGTCCGCCAGAAACGAGATCGGTGTAGAGCGAATGCTGTATGCCACGTGTCCCGCGGCCAGAACCAGCGCCACCGTAGCACAAACCTCACAGACTTTCAGGGGCCGCGACTTTCTTTCCCTCTCTCGCTCTTATTTTCTCTCTCTATGCCTTCCCTTCCTCCTTTTTCCCTACACAGCAGAACGAGCTCTTTCACCCTGATTCACCCTCTCCAACTGTACGTGGTCATGTGAGTTACCTTTACTATGCATTTCGTATTCTCTTCTTCTATTGTCACTATATAGGTATATACACATTCTCCGTGAGTGGGAGGGAGATGCACACAGGCAACTAAGAAGGACAAACTACAGCGACAGTGAACAGAGACAAGTCTGTGAAATCAGAGTGAGTCACCGTTGATGCTGGCTCTCTTTTTGCTCCTCCACGCCACATGGGCGTCGCTACACCTAGAAAGAAGATTTAGTAATATTAACTAAAAAGCTGGCAATTGCAATTATCACGTTGATTGTGCGATGATTTTCTAGCTTTTATGAAAATATTGTTATTATTAATTGTGCTTCGTTTTCGTATTAAGGAGGTTCGTCAGTAACATTGAAAATGCACAGAAAAATCTGAAATAATTACCGCATTTTTAATAATTCATAGCAAACTCACATGAATTTTTTGGAAATTTTCATGTACACCGTTTACACCAAATTCATTTTTTTATGCATACATTTCAACATGGACTCTTATGAGCCCATATTAAAATCATATCGTTTATATCCCAACTCACATTTCCTATGCACAACATTATTTTTCAGTTTTTCAATTATGACAACGCACAATGAGAAAAAAAATTGAATTTACGAAATGTCGTATAAATTCCACGTAACCATTGTATTCGAAAAGATCTATATTCTATACATTCATGTACATTTCTTAATAATATAAATCATATAATCAATTAAATATCTCGAAGTTTAAATTAAATATTATTGGGAAGATATTAATTATTTCGATTGAATCATTTAAAAGAGTAAATTTATTTTTCCTCCGTGCATCGGGTAACTTTCACATAAATGACCAATGCTATAAAATATAATAGGCCTCAATAGGCACGAGGAGCACAACTAGCCTATTTATTTTAGATCATTCTGAACGTTATTGTCACGTGAGATTAATAATATATGTATGTGCGTATAAATTATCCTTGAACGTTTCATACAAGCGAAATAATCAGTGCTATCACGCCGTAGGATTAATAGCGGCTATGTTGGATCGAATGTAGTTGAGGCGAGTAATGGCGCTGTTACTGTACCGCTTCACAGCAATCCCGGCGTTATGGAGATATAGGCGCGGAATGGTGTATTGCAAATTAGCGAGACGCGCCCTGGGTGTCCGACGTGGGCTCTCCCTCTCCTTCTCACGATCAATAAGTTGACGCGCTATTGTGTGTTTCAACTACAATAGTATATATGGTTATGCCAGAATAGAGTTTCTATCGTACATAAAATTTTGCTACGTCGTTGGGTGAAAAATGATGCTGGGACGCCATTTCTTCTTGAAGCCAACGATGAACATTTGTCATATAACACTAAACGTTTGCTCAGATTGGTTTTACAACGTGCATCATGAATTTGGATTTGCTCAAAACAGGTTTCGTACAAAATTATCAGTCAACCTAACTTTTTTTCTAATGAAAATGATATGTTAATGTTTTTGAATGCATGAGAATTTTTTAAGATTTTTTTCATTATTTTTATTTTCAAAAATGTGCGCGAAATAACGAATAGACGTTTCTTATTTTGAAATTTGCTACTTTAGGCATTTGCTGTTTTGATCATTCGCTATTTTGACCCCCACTCGATTGTTCATGATTAGTATTCTACAGAGCACGCATTAATCTATTAATTTTTTTTTCTTTGTAATTAACGGCGCCACTGTGAAACAAAACTCTCGTTTAAAGCGTTTATTTAGTACAACAGCGTAGTTATACGGTATATGAAAGAGCAGTGGCGTTAGGGTGCTCCGAGGCACGGAAAGCTTCGTCGGTAAGGATCTCAATTAAACAATTACACTTAAATGAAGTAAATTCCCAGAGTGCGCGTTGCCCGCATGCTCGTTTGTGAGAATAAAACTGGTGCGAGGAGCACAACACACGGAGAGGCAAAGCGCGGCAGTAGCTTGCACCTATCGCGTTCTTTTTACTTGGCTGCTGCTGGCTGGCCACTCGACTCGTAGCTGGCACAGCATTCCACGTTATTTACGTGCGCGCTCCCGTCGTACTGTTAAATTGACAATGAAAGTGGAGGTCGACCCGCACATCTCGATCGTTGACTCATCGCTCTCATCAACGCAATCGTCTCATCCTCCGAATCCCGTATATAGAAAATTATTCTACAGGTAATATGGCTTGATCTTCAATAATATAACGAGCCAATGTCCAGACAAAGAGACACCCACATTGGGCACTTATTATTCAATTTCTTTTGAAGTTAAATTTTAGCTACATTTTTTATTGATTGGATTTAATGTGTATGCGGGCATAATATATATTTTTTTTTTTAGTAGCTTCGAGAAGAGCAATTCTCCATGGAATCGTAAAGTAAAGATCGTAAAGATATTTTTCTGTACAATCAATTTTTTATCCGGAATACTTGGTAAATCGATACATCGATTCATTTTTTAAAATCGGATTTGTTAGAAGAATTATAACAATTGATTCATCAAAAAGACACCCACATTGAGGGCTCTTTTTTCAGTTTGTTTTAAAATAATATTTGAGATATATTTTTCTTTTGAATGATTTTTATGTAGTGTTTACCGCTCAAGGTTTCGCATTGGGAACTAAAAATTCGTGTTTCAACTGTGCTTTTTGAGACAGTATACTGTGTGTATCAAATGCAGTAATGGCAAAAAGTGTATAACACAAAAACGAAATAATGGAAGATGTAAAATCAAGGCAGATGAAGAATTGCTTTTGCGAAAGACTATATATATAATATATCTCGGTGTAGAATATAGTGGAAGTGAGGTGAAGTGACGGGGGAGGAATGGAGAGGGTGGAAAAGAGCGACCCCTGCACGTCAGTATTTAAACACGAGGGGGTAAAGGAGGATGGGAGACGAGGGTGAAATCGGGAGCCCCTATTGTGTTCAGGTGTGAGGCGTGTGCAGCAGCCGTGGGGGCCCGCAAGACCGAGATATAGGGAGTCCGGCCAAGCGACGTTACATACGTATGTACCTCAATATACATATGTGTATGTGTGCGCATACACATAACTCAAAGTATAGCCGTAGTCGAAATTGTACAGTGTAGAGCACAAGCGAGCGCGTGTAGCCCACGGGAAGGTAGATTTGCACACGCGGCACGAGCCGCTTTCAACAAAGGGACGGAACAGATTGGAAGCCCTCCCCCCTCCCTTCCCCCGCCGTTCCATCCCTTCATCATCTCTCACACTATTTTCCGCTATATCTACGTATTTGACTGCAGGCTACCGACAATAACCACCTATGCGTGAATTACTACCATCCTGCCTACGCTGTAAAAAAAATGTACTTGTAATTTAATGTATCTATACAGGGATTTTTTTATGCATTAACTGGTATAATAATAAATTTTCTATACAAGTAGAATGTACAATTAAAGTATCCTACGGTAATTTAAATAATTTACTTTAAATTCAATGTAAAAGTACATTACTTTTTATAATCCGCTGTTATTTTACCACAAATTTACATTAATTTTGTATCACAATTGTGATTGAATTTAATTTACGATTTCATGCATAAAAACTTGCAGTCTAATTTGTATATACGTGTCGATCATTGAGTAAAATGATAGATCAGTATATTAATTTTCAATTGCGAAATGTCATATTCATATCCGCACGTATACAAGGTTAATTAAATGATTTCATTAATTCAAATATATATGAAATCCATACAATAATTTATTTATTGGACTGAACGAAATGTATAGCTATACTTCTATTGAACTAGTTCTTTTCATTCAACTAATGCGGCTCTTTCATATAGTGCATTCAACGCAATATATTGGTATTTGGACGACACATATAGTTGCTTCAAATACAAGGTAATTGAAAAAATTATATATATTTTAAATAAATGATTTTGTGTATCCAATTATATTTTTCTCTCGGTGCAGGTAAATAGAGCCCTTTAAATCTAGAGCCGCCACTTATCCAATACGAAACCGTTGTACAGTCCCTTTCAATAAGCGACAGCACTCACCCAGAAAAATACATAGTAAATATAGCCTCTATCCATGATCATGAGAATCATGTATCGACGGTAATGCGAACCACATAAATTTCTGCAATTTCGATGCTGGAGGATCGAACGCGCCACGCAGTCGCGTTTATCCAGAACAACACGCGCGCATGAACAGCCAGACGATTTATGGAAATGCTGTTATCGTGTGCTCACACACGTACGCATTTCGACTCACTTCATTTATTATGTATATATAGAAATTAGGTACTACACGGCAATAACAATAACAATAATAATAATAATATTTGTCGCAAAGGGTCTGGTAGTGCTTGTATCAACCAACCGTCACATAACTCGTGTCATTCACTTGGATTACTTAGCGAATGCACATTGATACGACTGCGAACTGCGCCAAGTTAATATATATACACGACGTGCGGTGTCGAACAGGAGGTTTATGCTTTCTCCGGATGCACGCGCGCATCTCTTTAAGGTATCGTATTATTAGCTTATACAAGGGGTGTCTACGACTTTTGTGGATCACCGAATTTGATTTGATGAGACGAGACGAGACGAGAAGAGTTAATTTTAAGACAGATTTTTTTTTACAGTGTACACCTCATGGATCTCGTTCAGTATTATTACATAATGAGACATATTCGCGACAGACTGGGAACAGCAATACACGGAGCCGTTTGAAAGCGGTACCCCTTTCCGCCACAACTTTTTTCTTCTCCTGGACAATCCGACCATATCCAATATTCATTGAGAGAGGAGCTTATGTTCACCTAGCATTTTCCAGTGCACACCTTTCGTCAAAGTCCTCCCTCGCATCCAACCGCTATCCTTTTAGTACTGCGCGTGCCAGCTTTTGGGGGAGAATAAAAGGAGAGAGCGAAACGGGGAAGTTGCGAGCCGGTGAGCAAGGGGTGAGGAGGGAGGAGAATAAATTACGGCGTGACTGCTGCCTAGGTTTTAAGCTCCCTTTATGCTTTAGACATTTTTTTCTATTCCCACTCCTTGAATCTTCAATGGATTGGAATTTTAGTTCTTCGTAAAAGACAAAAGAATCTGCAAAAAAAAATTGACATGGTTTAAGTAACGGTAATGAGTAAAAAAAAAATGTTTTAATCCTTTATCAAAGGTATTAATTAAATCTTGTGCTGAAAAAAATATAGATGAACAGGATTGCGAATCGCCTACATTATATTTTATTTGCAGTCTCAAAGGCAAGTGATTTTAATCCAATTTGTAATGGGGAATTCCCTTGAAAGTGAATAAACACTACATTCAGAGAAAAATCTGGTAAATTAAAAAAAAATATTGTCAGACCGACAATAATCGAAATATAAAGTATAATTTCTAGGAGGGACGTCTCTATTTGATGGTTATTGTAAATATAGAAAAATAGTTGAATCGACCATTCACATAATTCCCAGGCGACACATCTATATTTTATGGTTATAGCAAATATAATTATAGTAGCAATCATGAAAATCATGATAGTTTAAAATATGCTATTTTGTTGCATATACGATTTCAACGATTGTTTCCAATAATCTTGCAAGTATCGCTTATTCAACCATATTATCAATACTTCAACGATAAAACTAATTTACTATACAAATGATCATGTCCCAAATTTCTGTTCATAAACTCATAATTGCTCAAGTTTTCGGCCTTTAATTTCTGATCTAAAAATAAAAATTCTTTAAAATCATGTCGAAAAACAATTAAAATCTTTGGACACACATCGCTACTTTTTTTTCTTAAGCTTTTTCTTTTCTCACAGTTAAGTTTGAAGAGCTGAAAAATATATCCGGCGTATGGGGTAGAGCATCAGAGGTAGATCAACACCACATACGTATATATCCAGCTACAAAACGTGATAGCCAGAGGCCAGAAGCTGGGCACGTTTCGTATATTGTTTTGGGATTGCACGTAGAGTTACGGGCGATTTTCAGTATAGCCAATATAGGAGACGTACCGAGGGGTTGTTCTCCCCGCAAAATCTGGCCCGCATACGGGGTCGAAATAGAAGGTGCACACGTCTGCCTGGACCCCAAGGCTGTCGCCCATATGGTGACCGTGGCAGCTTCGGCAACTCGGGACTATAGGTAAGCACACTCATCCTCAACTCTCTCCTGTACGTCGTTGTATATCTATCGCACATGCTACTACGCTACGATCTCTTATGTGTTACGTGTGTACCACTGCTCTCCCTCACTGTTCGCATATGCACCACTCCAGGCGAGCGCACATTGCGCCTCGAGTACACGAGATTTTTATCAACCGTAAACGTATTTTCTCTCGTTCTGTAGTCAGATCCGTTTACACTGAAAAAAAAAAAAATTCAGTTTATTTAACTAAATGCGTTTTGTTGGTTGGAGATTTTGTCAAGTCAACAAGCGTTTGTTTGAATTACATAAATTTTAGTTGAATCAACAAAATGAACAATATCGACTCTCTGACCCGCTCTGTAACAAATCAAATATTTAAGACAGAAATTCGACTCAATAAGATTTTTTGTTCGAAATTTAATGATTCATTAAATGTAGTCATCGATTTTATGTAAAAAAAAAACATTTCTTCTTAGGTTGCAGGGAGAAAGAATGGAAGAATATCACTTCCTGTGTTATTTAAATGGGAAAACTTCAAACGCGATGATGGACCTCTAAGAATTAACGTTAGGAGCTCCGCTTTTCACACGATCATTACTATTTCTATACGATATTTTGGGCGGAGAGCAAGGAAAAAAAATATCGCTTTTTTGGTACATCCTAGTATATATGTTGCAAGGGAGGGAAGTGCGTGATTTTAGCAGAGTTTGTTTGGTCCGTGTAGCATACGATACTTTTTTCAGGATTACGGCGAAACATAATCATTATCTCGTGCATGCAATAAGCATGTTTTTTCTCGCTGCTCTCATATACACCATTTCGGGTCTCCACGCTAGCGCGCAGTTTGTTTCAAGTCCTCGAGGCTTTATCTGCCGCATACGTATTTTGTCTCGTTCTCGGGACTCTCTATTATAGCCTAGTAGTATTCAGGCCCGTTTAGTAAGCTTTTTTTCCGCTCTCTCCACATGCGTCTCTCCGTTGGACATTCGTACAGCATAGGTACAAACGTGCACTGCTGACGTTTAATGTGTATTCCCTCGACGAACTTCAATCTGTCGACCTTATGGACTGACCGTTCTTCTGAAGTAACGATCGCTTCGCTACCTTATTATAGGGGCTTGAAATATTCTACGGGTCCTGATAACAAAATGTCACGACTAACGAATAGACTTGCTATTTCAATTCTGAAAATATTATTTTTTGAACACTGAAGAAATGGAATGAGAAGTTGCAAATTAAAGTCCGGTATAATTTTATCCTTATTACCTTGTTATGTTTTTAAAAATGTGTGCAGTTATAGTGCAGTGTTGCAGTTTATATATTTGTTTATTTTCTATAGTTAGACATTTTTATGCCGATTAAATTCTAATGATTAGGTGGCCGAATTCTCGGGCCATTTGGAGAAATTTTGAGGTTATCCATTTCTTATATCACTGGACAATGTTCTTGTTTTTTCGTTATGACCTCAAAATTAAATTTTTATTTAATTACATTATTGTTATTAACGCTCGTCAACCTGGCTAATTGAATCTGATAAGAGCTATTGATAGAATTCAAAAAGCCATAACATTATAATTCATCCATCTATCTCGTAAATAATTGCAACAATCAAAGACGAACTGCTGCATCACTTATGTGCCTAATTTAAACTCAGTGGATAGAACGGTTCTTGAGTTACAGGTCATCAAAATTTCAAAATTGTGCACACGCAAACGCGCACATACGGATGTATACGAACATTTTTGTTTAAACCACTTTTCTCGATGTTGTGGACGATTCTGAGTGTCCCAACATGAAAATCTCAAGGAATTTTCTTTTTTTTTTTCATGAAAACAAAACATTCCTCTATGAAGAAGCAAAAGAAGGTCAAATAAAAAAATCGAGTCCTCGGTCGCAATTAATGGTCAGGATTTAAAAAATCTGGCAATAATTGGAATGAGAGACTATTTCGAAGAATGCGTAAACACGTTCGGTCAAAGTATCGGCTGTCGCGTAAATATACGTATAGACAAGTAACAGTATCCGCTCGCGCTCACGGTAGCATATCAGAGACTTTCGAATGTACTCTTAGGCACGGGAAGCAAATATTTGCAAGGCTCTCCCTTCGGCTCTCGTGCGCGCACGTTGCCCCTACGCTTCCATACCTTTGATACTCTATTAACGTTTGTTGTTCGAGCGTTACACTGGGCTATACAATACTCTATATCTACCTACTACTACTGTTGCCGTCGCTTCTATCTCGTAAAGTAAGTACGAGCAGCTACTGCTACTACGTCGCATGACTCTTGCTGCCAAGTAAAAACCTTTACTGTATCGTATTTCCATCTCGAGACGTAAGTGCCCACACACAGATAGAAGGCGCAGAGTGCGGGTTACAAGGGAGGTAGATAATACTTTGTACAAACCGGATTAACTTCGTAAGATAGATATATGTACTCGACCGTATTAACGAAAATAGCGATCGATATGCCGAGTCGCTTTCCTTTGTTTCAATAGTCATTGTACCTTCAGATATTGCGTTGATTTTATAAATTAATTTTTTCCCGCACTCTCGTTCGAGCGCTTGCTCATGCAGATTACTAGGTATCGAGTTTCAATTTAGTTTAAATATGGACTATCATTACAATATTTTTGAGCAACAATTCTATACAAATCGGTCGAGCGGTAACAATTTTACGTCACTTCGAATTTGTGTAAAAATGTCTTCCGAGTGTAAACAAGGCTGTAAAGTAGAACCTTGCAAATTGCTTCCTCATTATTCTTTGGTTTCTACAAGGCTTCCTCAAAATTGAGCATACTTTCTCATAGAGGTTGCTTTGTAGAAAGCAAAAAAATAATGAGAAAGCAATTTACAAGGTTTTTTTAAATGCAGAGGTGTTTCAGCTAAAGGTAAAAACAAGTTCATAATGTCGATGAGAAATGTTTCGTCCAAGATCCATTTTGAATCTTTAAATGGTGGGTTTTTCTTTTTCTTCTTTACGCCCCCTCCAAAAGTCAATATTCTCGGCCATAGGTGAACTACGAACACGGATCTTCAGGGTACCCGATGATGACAGAAAGGAAAAAAAAAAAAGAAGATAACCTATAGCCCAATCCGAAGGAGTGGAAGTGCTGAAGAACCACAGTTAAAGTTGTAAGAGAAAGAGAGAGAAAGAGAGAGAGAGATAACGTGAGAAAAACCGAGAGGGGTGCAAGAGGCGCAAGAGATTGAAGAATAAACGAGCGGGCGACGAGGGCGCAAGTGGCGCACACATGGTGCACAGTTGTTCAAGAGGTCAGGTTTTTGTCCATGGGGTTTCAGTTTTACGGATCCGAGACCGAAGTTACCTCTCCTCCAAGCTCCATGATACATGCTTACTATAAACATATACAGGAATATATATAGCTATGTGTGAATTGTACCCAAACTCATGGAAGAGTTGAGAGCTCTTATCGGTCCCCATTTTTCTTACCTTTCTGGGTCGACAAATTAAGAAAGTTTTATTTTTCCTCAATACGTGATATATATTACAATGATTTAGGGCAACAATGATATACACTGGACACTAAATGCCCGCAACAAATTTGAGAAAACAGAACAAAATTGAACTTAACCAGAATTTTTACCCGGAGCAGCATAATTTTCATGTTATTTATTATTTCATTTTTTATGTTATTATCTGCTTCTTCATAGAGGAACTTTTATTCTCACGGGATTAAAAATGAAATTCATGGCAGAACAGGCAAAATGCTCTAAAAGATTGAGAAAAGTGGTTTAGAATTTTTTTCCGGATGTATGTGTGTGATAAAGTGCTCACATTCATTCTACCATAACTCGTGAACTACTCCATCGCATCAGCTTAAATTGCAATACCATGTGGAGCATTGCTTAATCTGTACTTGGTGTTAATTTTATTAATATCGCTCAACGAATTCTGTTTTTATGAGATTTTGAAGATTTGAAAAATGCCTGTCGAAGCTCCTACATATTTCGGTTACCTGAAAAAAAAAAAAATTTCCCAATAAATGTTAACATTTTAGTAGAATTACTGCAGGCTCTTATTACAAAATGGTAGTCACCGAAATAATTCTACCGCGAACTTTTGCCGAACTTTTTTAAAAAGAAAAAAAACGATTCATGTTGAAATTTAGCTTTATTATTCTTTTATTATTGTTAGAGAATTCTATCACACTCAGAAAATGACTACAATTATTCGGCGTGTGTGTGACATTCTACTCGAGAATAATAAATTGATGTACGAGAACAAACAAGAGGATGACACTTTCATTTGAAAAAAATTAAAGAGAGCTTTGCATATATGTATTTTAATGAATCATACCGGGTTTAGTGGTATGAATGTATGTATATATATATATATGCATACGCAGCGTGAGTGCAACGTTGTAACGCCACCGCTCGCAATCGCAGCTAACAACAAAACATTCCCTTTCCCATTGCTGTGGTTGACGAGGACGAGGCATAAATACAATACGAGTACAAGGCCTGCGGGAGCAACTGATATTCACCGAGGGACTTTGAACTCTCTCCGCTCTCGTCATGCACTATACTTGTAGAAAGTCTCATTCAATTTGGGAGGATACACAATCATGTCTTTGTGGATTTTGATTGTATGTACAAAAAGGACGGCATGGCCATGATTTATGATTCACACCTCCATTTTCAGGTTCAGATTAATGTTTCGCAAACTGTAAAATGTATCTAACAAAATAATTCTCATTTTATTTTTTCTTGATTCACAATTCTTATTGGGCTCTCCTGGGAATTATATTAACGGCTCATCCAACTATTTTCTTATATTCGATATGACCGTAAAACATAGACGCGTCTCTTCGTAGATTATCGTCAGTCCAACTATATTATTTTCAGAATCACCAGATTTTTCTCTCGGTGCATCACACTCGTGTGAAAAACTTAAAGTATCAGATGATGAATCTAATTTCCGGTAATGCAAATTCGCAAAAAATTTTAACAGTGCTCAATTTTCTGGCACTTATGTGAGCTTTGATAATTGAAAAATCCACCTTATAAGATTGAGATAAAAGGACCGGGAAAATGAGAAGAAAGGAACAGTGAGGAGAGAGAGGAAAAGAGTTATCGATGGAGCAGGACGGTATCAACGCCGTGGCTGCAGCGACGGATAAATGTACAGATATATATTGTATAGAAAAAAATGTCTGTATATATGAAGAACGCGATACCGCCGGTGCGCACCGACTAGATAAAGAAACACAGTTGCAAATCACGCCGTGCCGGTGGCGGTGGCGCCCAATAGGCGGCAACAAAAAGGGGTATCACCGACGACGGGGTTTTTCCCCCGCACGCATACCCAGCACGCCCGTGAGAATGAGGGGAGAAAGTCGTTTTATCCCCACTATGTACACTGTGTATATCGAAGTTGTGCTGGCCCCCGCCGCGCTCGGAGATCTCCGCGTCCCTTCGAGACGGTCGCTGCGTCATCGCTGGACCCGACTCTCGACGACGGAGATCATTCAGGGCTGTAACCGTTTGGGCGCAATCGGGGATCACCACGTACACTTCATCGACCACCCAGCCGATCAAAACCATTCTAAATTGGACCACTTTGTCATTTTATGCTATATGCCATAGTTATCAATATGATTACATGATTTTTTTTTTTTTTTTGGTACTTCGTGCAATTAAAAAAAATAAATACACTGGTCGTTAATTTCGATCACGGAGAGAAAATTGTGGTATTAGTAACCATAAAGTGACAACTATTCATTTGTTAAAAATCTGAAATAATTCGTATGCATACAAATAAATTAACATATTATTTTCATTAGAAAAAAAGTCAGGCTGACTGATTGTTTGTTAAGCAACTGTTTTTTTTCCACCAATTTGTTAATAACATTTTTGGGATTATTATTATGCGATATCAATCTTTTCAGCACGTTTTATATGCATTATTTTTTTCCGATTTATATCCCATCGGGAAGTGATCGAAATTGTCTCTGAAACTCACTTTTGGCGGGACTGTACGTATCACACATCCTTAATTTGAACCAGATATTCAAATTTCGCATCCCACAAAAATGGCAATATGAAAATATTTTTCCTTCCACCAATCATTGTGGGATTGGTCTTCTCATATACCTTTCTTATACCCTTCTCCTTCCCTTTTTCATCAATGAGGGTTGTGAGGGTAATAAGGGCATGCGCGCATGCTGCGCACGGTGCGTGGGAATCACATCAGCCAATTCGAACCACACACAGGCATGCCAACAATATATATGCACATATATAACCGTATATTAAAGTGCTGTACTATTAAGCGACTGTCTTTGTTACTCGCAGTCAAATAGCGCGGTCACAAATCGTCTACCGTACACAATACTCGTACAAATACATTTAAATTGAACGTTTGTGTCGACGTACCAATACATATAATTGACATTGTTTCAAGACGAGCTTATACTTGGGTCCATTCAGTAATTCGCCGGCAGCTGCATACTAATAATAGTATCGAACGACGACGCCGCCAACGTGGCGGCTCGGCTATAGACTTGAGCTGTATAACGTTGCCTGTTCGCGCACTGCCTTCTTTTCTCCCTCATCTGTATCTGTATACTACAGCTCTAGATTCACATCTCTTTACTCACCAACAGAGCAACGCGTACGCCTATCGCCACATTGACGTTTCCACTTCGGAAACCTTACGAATGATTCCCACTCGTTGAAACGTCGTTTCCTCTGGAATTCATTATACATGTCGTCTACTTCAAGTAGATGTATACGTTTTCACAGCTGACTGTGTATTCAGGCCGAGGGAGATAAAGAGGTATCTAAATGTTATTCATGTTTGGAAATTTAATTAATTACCTGGCTCATTTCACGAAATATTTAGACCGAAACCTGGCATTTTAATTTTTTGGATCGCCTACTTTAGTTTTCAACTCAAGATTTGGACCAAATTTTAATGTCTTTGAAGATGTATAATAAGTACAGTCCCGCCAAAAATTTCGATAAGTTCTTAAAGGAAAAAAACACAAAGAAATTGGAACTTCCAAGTCATATTTTCATTGACAAAGATACTTGTTTGATGACAATGTTGTGAAGACGTGCAGATACCATTTTAACTGGCGTAACGATTTGACGACTTAGACGAATACCTAGAAGGCTCTGCAAGTAGCCTAATCACCAACCAACGATTCCACCTCCTCCGCGATTTTAATCGCTCACGGAATAGCTTATACCGCGTTTTCCTCGTAAACTTCTATTAACGAGTCGAAACGATCTCGAGAAAGAGATTAAACGAGACGAGGAGGAAAGAAAAAAACAACAAAACTCGAAGCGTCCAGATAAATAGAGCAGCGTACAGTGCAGCGCGTCGAGGGACTTTTATCTCTCATCCGAACGAGAGAAACAAAGATATCGAAGTTTCCGGTAACAAACGCGTTCCCGAGATAAGAGTTCTCTTTGACGCGCAAGCTTTCCCCCCTTTAGTTCATCTCATAGCCGCTCGACTCATTATCGATAAACTACCAACCTTTCCCGGTGTATGAGTACGAATACGACCATAAATCAACAAACCTATCCACAATTTTTTACACACTCAGAAATATTCCTAATCAATTTTATCGCGTCACGTATTTAAACAGTTTAGATTCAAATGGTCTAGCATTGACGTATATATA
This sequence comes from Tromatobia lineatoria, assembly GCA_949699805.1. Lineage (NCBI taxonomy): Eukaryota > Metazoa > Arthropoda > Insecta > Hymenoptera > Ichneumonidae > Tromatobia > Tromatobia lineatoria. The sequence continues at coordinate 9,345,782 of OX453052.1, forward strand.
TTCGTCCAGAATTCATTTCTCAATTTTTTGTGTGTATGAAATGATCTACACGAATTTGGGGACCGACACTTTTTTTCTTCACTGGAACCCAAAAAAAGGTGCAAAGTTAAACCTTGCAAGATCATACCAAAAATAATCGATAATTTATGAACATCGTTTCAATCAGGTATACACATTTATTTGCAAGACAATTATTTTTTCAGTGCAATTTTGACTTCGTTTTTACGACATCTTGAAAATCCATTTAAATACCATTTAAATTCCGGAGAAGTAAAGTTGAATAACTTAATTTCAATAGGCCACAACTGCATGAACATCATTTTGATTCGCCCTCGTAACAAAACTACCTAAAAACTAATTCCCAATACTTGTGATCCATCATCTCGATCGTCCAAAAATTCGTCTTACGTACATGCGAAGCAAGTAGTGCCGTCCCTGATCTTGATTGTGCCCGACGCACGCGTTGACACACGTCCCGCAGCAGCAGCAGCAGCAGGATCGCAGGTAGGGGACGTAACGAAGATACCGAGTGGCCAAGGGATAAGAGTCTCCGGCGATAGAGCGAGAAGCAACTATTAAAATCCGCGGGGAGAGGGAAGTCGTCGTGCGGTAAAATCATTGCCCCAAGGTGGACAGGAGGGGATCCGTGAGCGCGGGGAGTACAAACACTGCTCGTTGATTCGTCGAGCGCGAGGCTATGGAGGGGGGAGTGGAGGAGCGTGCAACACGTTCGGTGCGTTCGAACTTGGCTTAAGTGGGGGCGAATACGGTTGGCTAGTAGCTGGTATACATGTTAACCAAATGGTACCCAGCACGCGGGGGAGTCCAAGAGCTACACAGAGGAAAATAGGGGAGGGGGAGAGGCGCGAGCGAGACAGGAACACGGGGGCGGTGGCTGAGGCTCGTTGTGTCCGCCATCACCGCCATCCTATCCCGATCTCCCGTGTCCTATAGTAAACGCGCGCGCATTCCCAATCTCTCGGTATCCTATAGTATGTATGATGTATATAATATCTCTCTCTTTCTCTCTCCCGACACGATACTACTGAGCACCATCGGCCGCAGCCTCCCCTGCACAACTACACACGTGTGTACCGCGCGTGTGCACGCTGAGCTGCTCTCCTCTCGAGTGTCTTTGTGACGGGCCTAGTGAGAACGGCGGGGACCGGTGGGCTACTCTTAGCTGGTAGTACACGGCGACATTCTGCCTGCCTGCCTGCTGCCATGCCCTAGCACCGGCTGCGAACGTCTCTCGGTTCCTTCGTTCCTTCTTCTCTCTTCCTTTCGTTTCCCTCCCCGTTCTCTTCGTTCTTAATAAACGCTCGTGACAAAACTACGATAGAGCTGGCACCCAGAGAGAGAGAGAGAGAGCCCTGGTGAGAGGCTAGTGAAACCGCGCGTTCCATCATCGTGTCGCGATTAACCTTGTGCCGTTTAGTCGTGTACACCTCTAAGGATCACCTCGCAAACTTCCGCCGCAAGAAATTGTCCCCCCCCTTCGCAAAACGTCGTTCCGCCCGCTGACACGGATAATGTTATACTTATCGGCGAATCCTCCATCAATCGCGGTCTCGTGACGCGTGTGACTCTGTGTTTTTGTGCAAGTGTTATTGTGCTCACCGAAAGATATTGGGCGGGGGATGCGGTGAAGAGAACTCTTCACTTTGGGAGGAAATGACGAGAGATAAGGCGGACGCCTTATTGCGGTGGTGGTGGTGAAACAAAAGCGAAGTGAACGGATACAAAGAAAGGTCCAAACGGTGATTTCATCAATTTTGTAGGAGAGAAGAACACAAAAGGAGCCAATTAAAGCGGAAGAAAGAAATATTGAGGTGCATGCATTGCACGAAAAAAAAGCAATGCCTCTCGTACGCGTTGGTCCGAGACGACGCGTATGGTGAACGCGGTGAACGAGGGGCGAACGTGGGCGGCGCGGCGAGTGATACGGTTCGCGTCCACCGTCGACCGGTGCGAGCTATTCAGCGGAGGCTGTTGTGGCCAACAGAGCCCGCCTCTCATTACACAGAGAACTGCTGTCTGCTTCTCGATCGTGCCTCCGTGTGTTATCCGACTTACCACCAAAGACCGTGGCCGTGTTTGTGCTGTCTAGACTAGAGACGCGTGAAATAAAACGATCCGCGGTATTAATCTCGCACAGGGGATTCCCCGTATCGCGTCTTCCATAAAACTTTCTATCGCCAACTGTTCAACGACATTTTTTTGTTCAGTATCGAAACAAGTGCAAGCGGAAAGAAAAAAAAAAAAAAGAACGGTGATAGCGATCCATTTTTCTTTTTCTTCGGCGTCCGCAAAATCCTGAAGAAGAAAAAAAGCAAAGTGGTGAAAACAACGAAAATAATAAAGTTAACAGGTAGACACTATTTTGTTGGTTCATCGGAGGAAAATACGGTGAAATACGTGAAACTACGCAATTTGGTGCAAGATAAACGTGAATGGTGTATATCTGATTGAGAAACTTGTGGCGCTTCGGAAACGTAAACTAACCTCTTCACCGACTCGCAAAACACAAGTGAATTTCACCGTTGGCCCTTTTATTTCTACGTTATATCGGTATCCCGTTCTTCTTTATTATATCCCTTCCCCTTCGTCGCTCTTCCATACGAGCGATCGTCCGGTTAGCATTTCTCTTTCATCCAACCCCCTTCTCCCACCTCGTGCTTGCCCGCTCGCTTGTTTCTTTCTCTTCCCTCTCCCTCGCTCGCACGGATGAGGTACATCGCCGTAGCCGTTCGCTGCTACCGATAAACGAGACGAGGAGGGCGCCCGTGATATACATACACACATATGTATAGACGTGGGCTCACGAGGCTGCGCCGCCACCACATCGCCACCGCGATTATAACTACAACTCATCATTGGAGCTAGCAGCAGCATTAACTCTGCTCTCATCGTCGGTTTCACCCAAAAAAACTACACGTCCAGTTTGGAAACAAAGAAAAACGAAGAAACGCGATACCAAGAATAATAGGAAACAAAGAAACTAAACGATTCGCGTGTAGAAACTATCCAAAAGTTTTCACCTACGATCTAAAAGTTCGCCTATTGTAAAGTGTACTGTACTTACCTTGGATTCTTCGGCCTGTGTAACTTTTTTTTTATTATCTCTGTGTTTCGTTTCTCACCCGTATGATCGTAGACTTCTCTCCCGCATCTCTTCGTCAAGTCTTTATCTCACTGCTACTCACCTTTTAATCGCTTCTGAGTCTACCGAAGATAAGTCTGGTCCGTGCAACGCTGTCAGAGAATATACGGAGGCTAGAGACAACGTGGAAAGCGCAGCGTTAACTCGTGTTTGATGTTCTCGCTGTTCTTCGTGCCCGCCTCAAAACGAGCGGTTAACTCTCTGGCTGCCTCATCGCTATTCGCGCATTCGCGGAAGACTTTGTATAGACAAGCAACTCGAGGACGAGTTTTCGCACTTACATTTTTATGTTGCGAAGAGCTCCGCGTTGAGGACACCACGAGACGCCACCTTAACGGTCAGGAGAGACAACAACCACGGCGAACCGCGCGACGCTATCGCCGCAGATCCAAGGATATTAAGAGAACGAGAAATACGCCACCTCCGTGGCAAGGATTATGACGCCGTTGCTCAGTTATATGCATACATGATTAAAGGAGGATTAAGACGGAGGAGCAGGAGAAGTTCGTAGCCGCTCCAACGAAGATATATCGGGCTAGTCGACAGACCCAACAGCAGCGACACCACGTTACACGCGTTTCTACATTCGTCCGCGGGGCGTTCATGACCACCTGCAACATACACAGAGCACGCGATTTAACATGAGCATGACTCTCGTACGGAATACGTTCAAAGGTTAGTTTAGTTTTTATGTTTTGATTCCTCGCATTTTGTCGACTCGGTGTCGAAAGTTTTCTTCCGCATTTTTTTTTTTGGTACAATGGCTTTTTGGGTTTTTGTGCTCTTGATTTTCCAACGGTAGGTGGCGCTTTGAGGGTAGTTTTAAGTTTATTGAAACTTGTTTGTTGCGGAAAGAGAAATTTCTGTAGCTAGAGGTGGGTTTTTGTTTGGAAATTATTTTTCACATCCTTATTGAGCATTGACTGTTTTAGGATTGGGGCTTTGTTGTTGTTATAATTGGATACGATTATAGAAATGTTGTTTATTCGTGGAAATTAACTTCAAAATCTAATCTTCAAATACGTTAAAACTTGGATACTCGGAAAATTGTACTTTATTGATACTGTTCTCAGTAACTACAAAGATTGCGAACGTGATTTCTTTAGACATTGAAAGGTTCCTAAAACCGAATTGTTTAGTTCTAAATGAATATTTCCCTGAGTTTGAAATAGAATTTAATCTCAAGCGCGAATTAAAATGTGCACTATATTTTTTTTATTGAGCTTTCAACTTAAGTTTGAACTTCAACTTCTCACTGTACAATGTAAACAATTGTATTGTTTGTCAACATCTGAACTTCGCTCGCGAATTACGCTAGAAAGAAGTTCTAATTAAGTTAAAGATTAAGTGCAAACTTTAATGCACTTTTACTGAAGAATGGAGGATAAACTTTCACTGTGTGCCAACAAGCTCTTCCCTATTTAAATTAAAATTGATCTTAAGTTCAAAGTCGTAAAGTAATGTTCAAAGCAAAGTTTAAACTTATATGAAAATTTTACCATCTGGTCTGCAGGCTGTTTTCGCTCCTATCTTGTTCATTCAAAGAAAAGAAAAAAATCTTGTAGCTTTTCTAACTCGGACCGATAAAATAATCTTTATTTCGTCTGTGACTTCTTTTGCTTTACTGACATCCGGCCAGCCGGGTTAGCCGCACCTGCTGGCATCGCTCACGCGTAGATACAGACGCCATGCTGCCGCTCTTCGTACCTCTAGCTGCATATACAGACATCGATCCGCTGCACTCTTCTGCATCACGTGCGGTATTTACGTCCCGCACGTTTGGCTTCTTACAAAGTGTTAAGACTGCGCTTCATATTTATATATGCGTATGAAGGATTTCAGTGCCGAGATTAATGTTACTCGAGCTTTTGTACCACAGGAAACTCAGGGAAAAAAGGCCACGCACCTTCTCAACGTGCTTACGACGGAAGCTGCGGCCGAGTCGTTATTACAGTTACTTTTAGTATGAAACAAAGAAGGGGAGCCGACGAATGCGGTACGCGGTATCGCAGGAACCCGTGTGGTTGCGTCCGAAAGGTCAGCGTATAACGGGAAAAACGTTAGCAGCACGCTGTGTACCGATTATGACGCGAGAAGCATCGCGAGAGGTCATCATCTCATTGATAAGAAAGCGGGACTACTCGATTGCAATGCCTCGAAAACTAGTGCGTAGTACAACGCTATTCAGGCGTTTTGTCGTCTATGAATATGTTTTATCAAAATCGTTAACCCTTCGTGTACCAAACGATTGGTTCGTATTGAGAGCACGTGCGATATCATGTATCATGGCAATTTCAAATAATAACGATGAAAATAGTTTTCCATTTGGGTTTATAGGAAATACAAATAGAAGACCTTTTTTTTGCCAATTTTATTTCATCATTTGAATTGAAGTTTCTATGTGTTCGCGATCAGCGGAATATTTTCAATAAACGTTTTTACTTTTTGGGAATAAAGAAATTTATCAAAATCAACGTAGATAAAAAAAATCAAAAGCTTAGAACATAATTATAGAAAACATTAATATTGGGGTCACGACTTTGTCGATTTGGCTTGGAATGTTTCATATTACATACGTGTATTACGGTTCTTATTGCATTTGCTGTTTAAAGCAGTCTGGATTCCAAAACATTGAGAATTGCTCGCACACCGGCTCGAGCAATCTCGCAATTTCTCACCTACGACCTGCGCTCATGATCGCCCCCTTATCGGAATGAATAAATTGCACGAATTAGCGTTAGCGCTCATATATCGGACTATATGGACACGTCTTGGATCTCGGTTACGCTAACTCCGCGCCGTCCGAGAACGAACCGATGCGCGGGTGGCTGTATTATCGTCAAGATTGACGCATCGAGAGACGCACGTGCCGCACTCCCATATTCAACCTCGCGAGCGTTTATTTCTTGCAAATCTATCTCTTCTGCCTTAATTCATCGTCTAAATGTAGATCACTCTAATTGACGTTTAAGGATGTATGATACGTACAGTCCCGCCAAAAGTGAGTTTCGGAGACAATTTCGATTACATCCCGATGGGATGAAAATCGGAAAAAAATAATGCATATAAAACGCGCTGAAAATATTGATTTCGCATAATAATAATCCCAAAATATCATTAACAAATTGGTGAGAAAAACAATTGTTCAACAAAAAATCAGTCAACCTAACTTTTTTTCTAATGAAAATTATATGTTCATTTATTTAACTGCATACGAATTTTTTCAGATTTTTTTCTTTATTTTGATTTTGATCTTTTTTATTTTTAAAAATGTGCGCGAAATAGAGAATTTTGGATATGTGTTCGACATAAAACTATTACTAAACTCAAGATTTTTTTTTTGCAAAACGCACATCCAAAATTTTTCATATTCTGAGCATTTAAAAAAAAAAAAAATTAGTATTATAATAATAATTATAATACAAGTTTATAAAGTTATGATTTGTAGTAAATTGCAGAAAAATCTTTTCTTTTTTCTTCATCTTGAGACTTGCATTAGAATTTCTTTTTGTGTATAATTATTGATATCTAACAAAGCCTCCTCTATGAGGACACAAAATGTTCTATATTCTTCCTAGATTACTATTTCTAACAGTTACTCAATTTACTATAAATTTTCCTTGTTTGTTTATTTCCGCAACATTTTTTATCGTTGTTACAGCTTATAATCACGAACTACTATTCATCTTTATGACTTGCACCTTCACGTTAACAAACTCTCTTTGTTGCTTTTGTCACAAATATATATTTTAAGGATACACTCATCGGTCAATGTGTAATCCTCGCAGCCAAGCACGTTTCAGTAGTCTGACTAATAATGCGAATAGGTACATCGCTTTCACCGGTTAGCCATGATAAAATGTACCTCTTTCTGTCTTTTACGCGACATGAACTCCAGACTAAAGTGATTACTCATGCAAAATGAGCTGTGCAAAGTCATCGGGACTTTGGTCTTTTATTCGCAGTTATATTTTAATTCCCTATATTTTTTCACCTGCCTGACGTTAAATATTTTCCTGAGCCATGTTACCGTGATTACTGTATTCAAAGACCAATGATTCGCTGCGAGAGAAAAGTTTCGTTTCGTCGAAAAAATATTCGTCCTAGTAAAACGAGTGGAGCTGAATCAACGAATTATCCTTGAACAGAACAATAAAATTGATTGTACAAACTCCGTCAGGGCGCAACAATTTGAACGTTGGCCCCGCCACTTGGCGAAAGCTTCCACTACTTTGTTGTATCCACGCCATAAAATCCGGCTTCGGCCACAATTGGTTCGACAAGTATCGTTCGGGGCACGTTTTGAAATTCGAACTCCCCATATATTATAGATTTGGCGTCGTTGCGTTATATAGCGACGACAAAAATACATTCTTAGTAGGCGCACGTGGACCGAGCACGTTTTGCAAACGTTTTGGGGCGTACCCGTTTGCTTGGCCGAGTATTTTGCGAGCTGGCGGTCTCCGAGCGCTTGCGATGAAAGGAAGAAAAAAACAAGAGCAAAGAGAGAGAGCGAGAGAAAGAAAGAAGCGCGCGCGTGTTAATCTCGCGAGCGAAGATAAAATCAGTTCATCTTCGTCGTCGTTTTGTTAGCATGCGGGCCGCCCGAAAGAAACTTGCTTGCTGTGACGTCAACGGTCCGAGACGCTAAATGAGTCTCGCATTCGCGGTATTTACAATTGCTTATCTTGTGCGGTAACTCGCGGGTTCTCGCTTTGACGACTGGCTACATTGCTCTATGTTATTTTATTCTATATGCTCTTGCATACGAGGCGTATTTAGATTACGTTAGGTGAAGATATATAAGGCGGTTTGCGTGCGTGCAATGATGGATCCTTGCCCTCGTGTTTTTCTCATCGATCCAATAGTGCAACAGTACGTAGACAATCTTGTCAATAACAGCTCGATTTTCATTCGTTTTTTTTATTTCGCGTAAGTCGCGTGAACCGAGTCCGCGCTTGCAACTATAACGCAATCAATAACAGATAAGTATATGGAGGTGCGCGCGCGGGTACGACGCACACTGTGACGTTCAGGCCAGGATATTGTGACCACGGTATGCAACTCTGCACAGGTTTGATTGTACACAAATTTGTTCTACATTTTGCAGGTATTATATGTGTTGATTATACGCATGCGAAATACATCGAATTTTTATGAAACAACGACTCTACTCGAGTGGAACTTTAGATGATAACCAAAAGGTGTTGACAGCGACGACCCCGCGCAGCATCAACATTCTCATAAATCCTGAATCAGCAATAGATAGTTTATAGATAGTATAGCATAGTTTTCTGTGTATCATGTTGCCTACGTTCAAATTCAGCAGCTCGAACGGCGTGTCTCACTTTCTGACCCGACTAAAAAATATACCTTCGAAAATATTTCTATGTTTTTATAATTTTTTCTTGTTATCAATTTTTTTAAATAAGTATTCGAAATTAAATCTTTTAGTTTCTGAGTCACATGGTCAATCATGGTGAGGAGTTTGATAAACGTACAACTTTCTCTCGAAATAATAGATTTAATGGCATACAAATTTTACCAAACGTAAAGCGCAACATTATTATATTGATACCTAAGGCTTATTTTTATATGAACTTAAATGATTATTCATTTTTTAAATTACTCAACTACAAGATATGAAACAAATGTCTAAAGATATCCGAAATATTTGTGGCAACACCTTATGATTTGGTGAATCAAGGTTATTTTTTTTGTCCGGGCATACTGAAAAAGAGTCTATTCGTTGGAACGTTTGGACGGTTGTCGATCCTGAGAAAACAAAGATCTTTATTAATGAAAATGATATATAACGGTAAAGTGAACGTGGTCTTGACCGAACTCGTGGACCATACATCGTCTTCTACAGAAATATATTTAGAGCACTATAAAGAATGTGCCGTACGTTCTTTGGTATCCGTTCGCTTTGGACTGTGTAACACATGGACCGACGAGGGGAATTGACGCGACGCCGCACAAAGTAGCCACGATGTTCGCGGATATAATGGCGGCCGCGCCCCGTCCGAGGCTCAACGACCTCTCCGAGAAATCGTTCACGTATCTCGCCGTCTCGCTTTATCTCGACCACGCTGTTCTGGCCTCGCACACTGCGACGGAGATCGCGCGTGGCGATTCTCGTGACGAGAGAGCAGAGCTCTGTATACCGCATCGCTGGCGGAAGCTTAGACCATGCAGAGCAGCATAGCGACGGCACACCACCGGAGTTCCTTTCTTTCTCCGCACCATGTCATCAACTCGGTCCCGAGCTTCTTCGTTCATGGCGGTCGCCAGAAGTGTCCGAAAGCTATGAAGCCTCTAAAGATCGGGAACTTTAAAATCACATAGAAAAATGCGTGATTCTCAACTTTTAGTCAGAACTATAATTTACAATCCAAATAATTTGTAACATGAATTCTTTGTATGGTCAAAGCTGTTGGTGAACAAAAAAATATTGTAAAGTACTCGAATTGTCATAAAATCAAACTTTTGGTTGGGATGGTACACATCAAACTTTCAAAAAGTCTATGACGTTCGAGCTTTAGGCAACAATGTTATGTCTATAAAAAAAAATTTTTTTTTGCAATTCACAATTAGCTGGAATCTATGATTTAATAAATGGTCACATATACGTACAATGTACAAAGGTCCGTATTAAGGCCCATAGCAGATTTCTTGCTCTACGGGTGTCTTGTCTTATTGTACGCGGAGTACATCGAAACTTGGTGTGAATCTAATCGATTGAATGTATTTAAGGCGTGACTTTCTCATCTCGGAGATTAGTCAGAACGTCGAAAAGCCTTCTTGGACACAGACAGCAGCATCAGTCGTGGAGCCGATGACGTAAGCATTCGCACTGCGCGTTCACCCGCCGCCGCCTGAACGTCGGCGTCGCCCATCTTGCTGCTGCTGCTGCTACTGCTGGATGGCCTCTTAAAGGGCACGGCCATCGATCGAGAAACTTTGTACGAAGGTCGCCAACAGTTTTCCTACCGGGCGGGCGCCGTTCGCTGTCGCCAGTAGTTGCTAACACATCTCGGATAGGGCGGGAGACTTCGGTAGTCGCAGGGAGAAACGGACCGAATTTCTTTCATGTTTATCAAATAACGACTGCGACGAACGATGCCTAGTTCTGGGCTTAAGGTGGGCGCAATGTAAATATGAGTGTTTGAAACAATGGAAAGGCGTACCATGCTGAAGCGTGTGAAATTTGAGAATGTATAAACCCGACTATTTAACCTCGATGACTTATTTCGCGTTTCGTTGATCGTCTGTCATACATTAAGGGATTATGCCATCCGGTGGCGTTCAATGCGTCATTGGCATTTGGTCACTCATCATTTTTATATAATGTAAAAAAAAAATCATCTTTGTTATATATTTTCTTAACAATTTTTTTCAACATAAAAAAATCAGATTTTTGTCTTCAATGGGAGGGGAGGGGGTCTCGCCCCCTAGACCCAACGCAAGTTGGCGATTCCGATGAGCGTGAAGTTTAATTACACGAGTTTTCTTTCGACTTTCAACCTATGTCTCGAACAATATACTATTCTATCAATCTGATCAAATTGAAAGGAAAATAGAAGATTTGCCAACTCGGATATGAATATCACTAAAGTGCAAAAACTCTAAATGATTATGGATCTATATCGAAAATTGTAAATAGTACCAAACATAAAGCAAAATTACAATGGAAACACTTAAAGTTGATTAAAACGCAAACACATATATATATATTTTGTTAATTATTATTGTAAACTTGTCGCTAAATGGTTCGACGTAGATGCGATATTAAATAAATTAAAAAAAGCAGTTTGCGATGATTGTTACGTAAAAAACCAGCTAAGAGATCGTGGTGCGTACGACGGCCGAAGCATTAATCGCAATCGCACGTGGCCACGACCCGTGCAACCTCGCGACATCGCTTCAACTGTACATGGTCGATGTGTATCTACACTGCTGTTCCATGGTTGTTTATAAAAAGCATCTTCATCTTACACATCTTATCTTTCACCTAGTAATAATACACTTCTCGGATAATCCAATTTCAAGGCTCTGTAATAAATCAAATATTGAAAATAGAAATTCGACTCAACAAGATTTTTTGTTCGAAATTTAATGATTCATAATGTGTAGTCATTGATTTTATGAAAAAAAAATTCTTCGTAGGCTGCAGGGAGAAAGACTGGAGAAAAATCACTTTCCTGTGTTATTTAAATGGGAAAACTTGAAACGCGATGATGGACCTCTAAGAATTAAAATTATGAGCTCCGCTTTTGACAGGATTATTACTAAGACGTATTCTACGATATTTTGGGCGAAGAGCAAAGGAAAAAAAACCTCGCCTTTTTTTGGCACACCCTTATATGTATGGCATACTATACTATAAGTGTTCAAATTATAGAAAAACATCTAGAAGGTCAACAAAAAACAAGTACATGACAAAATAGTTAATACTTTTTATCTTGGTCGTTCAAATGTCGTAAATAGATATTCCTATAAAAACTTGGACCATATGACCATTTCCAGCAGTGCACCGCGCAATGACTCCGAACCCCAGTGTGTGTATCCGGGGATCGGGATTAAATCCAGCGTTGCACATCACGTCCAAAGCGGGTTTCCTTGCCCCGGCTGTTAATCACCGAAGCCCCGTACGTGTGGCATTTAAACTCCCGTGGCTGCGAACAATGGGGCCCCGAAAAGTTATCGAGTGACGTGCGGCAAGGGGGGCGCACCGAACGCTCAGCAAAATCCATGCCGTATAGTGGATACAGCCGGTGAAGAAGAAGAAGAGGGTTTTGGTTGAACGACCCCCCCAGAGAACACATTACCTATAGACCAGACCATATAATATATATACATATATACACACATACACACACACATATATATATATACATATAGGTGTATATGAAATGTATAGCGAATCTCTTTCTATTTGGACCCCTACGTATGCCATGTGTTAATTTCCTAGCTCGTGCAGAAACCCCATAGCACCCCATACGCGTGCCGCATGGCCCGGGGGGCAACCGGCACGCGGCACGGGGCACGGGCCATCAGCAACAACCCCTATACTATAGGGCACACAGTATACAAGCGGCGGAACAATGTGCCTCGTTCCGTTGAGGAGAAACTCTCTTTCCATTTTCCCCCTCCTTGCCCCCCTACCTCCCCCATTTGGACGGAATCTACGCGAGTCAATGCAGGGTTCCGGCGAAGCGATCTCCCTGCGAAAATGCGGATTGCGGGGACCCCTCCCGGATAACGCAGAATCAAAAAGGAGATAGCAGTCCCCCTTATTGTCGGTATACTTAGCGACGGACGCGCGAAACGTCGCTGCAGCACATTTCGACGCCAGAATCTCTCCCCCTCTTCACCAAAGACCGCAATAGGATATTCACGCGGATTATGAGAATAGTATATAACATACCTGCAATTTTGGCGATTTGGTAAATGAAGCTTGTAATCGGCTAGTTATGAAAAGTTATGTATATGCGAAAAATATATTCAAATGTTCGATATTTTAGGGTACTTGGGTTAGACTAATTTTTTAAATTATTGTGTATCTAGTTAAATTTCATTTTCTGAAATTTTTATGAATACTTCGGTTCTTACGGAAATTTCTTACGGATATTAAAATTTCTAGTGGAATTCCTAGTAAAATTTCCATGAAAATTTCGATAATTAATGAAATTTCTATGAGAATTCACTGTGCATATTGAAGTTATTACTGAAACTCCTACACTGAGAGAAATCGTCATAGTACAGTTAACTATAAAGTCACAACTATTGATTTTTAGTTCCTTTATAGTTACGGTGACTATAAAAATAGTTGTCACAACTACAAATGAATAGTTGTTACTTTATGGTTACTAATACCATAATTTTCTCTTAGTGTATAAAAATGTACTATTAATCAAACTTGTGAACCTTCTGCATTAACATTTTTTGCAACTGTTAAATTGCTTATTACAGGGTGCAGCGAGGACGAAGCCGGTGCGGATATTGCAGAGGTGGCTAATTGCGCTGTAGGAGCTAGAGCACAAGAAGCCCGAAGCGGAGGAGGCGTCGGAGGAGGTGCTGGAGTGTGCAGTGGGGGTGGGAGCGACGAGGGCGGATCGGACAAGCAAAGCGAGCGGTGTCCACAGTGTGGTATCCTTTGTAAAAATTTACACGTTCTTCAGCTTCATCTCGAAGACACTCACAAGACTTCCTTCGCTAGCATCGACAAGCACGACCTCACAGCTCAATTTTCACAAGTTGTGAGTAAAATATTTTTACCACAATTATTTTATTCGTTTTTTGATTAATTATCCAGACAAATGAAGTTTTTGTCTTTACCTTATTTCTATTTATTTTTCGTTTCGTTTTTCTCCAGTCGTGTAAAGTGTGTAACAAGACTTTCGCAAACGTCTACCGTCTTCAGAGGCACATGATCAGTCACGACGAAAGCGCGGTTCTCCGGAAGTTCAAATGTCCACACTGCGAAAAAGCCTTCAAATTCAAGCATCACCTTAAGGTAAAATTTGAATTACTTTGTCGAAATCGAATTCATGTATTTTTTAGCAAAATTGTAATTTTGCGTTCTATTTTTTTATACTAAAAATTCGATTGAAAACAGAATATTTGTATACTTCGTTATAATACTAAATTATTGCACTGCGGAAATAATGGATTTATTTTTATTAAAATATTGATTTTTTTTTTAAGGAACACCTGCGAATTCACAGCGGTGAAAAGCCTTTCCAATGCAACAATTGCGGCAAACGATTTTCCCACTCGGGTTCTTACTCGAGTCACATGACGTCAAAAAAGTGCCTCATCGTGAATCTCAAGAAATCGAGACAAAGCTCGATCACGAACGTCGTCGATCGTGCCTCCAAAAAATCTCAACAAAACTTGCCTAATGCACATCGCGACATGGTCGATCTTCACGTTTCTAACAACAATACCTTTCTCCCGATTTTGCCGAAACTCTCACCGTCGGACTATCAAGAGATACAAAGGGACGGTGGAGGTAAATATCCACATCATATGCAAGTTTTTTTTTACCAAAAAACAAACTTCATGATTACATTAAATCTTAAAGTTTTTTGCACAGATTTAAATTACTCTAAAAGTATAGAAATAATAAAAATCTATATGCAATTTTGTATATATTGTTAGGGCATCCAGAATTTTTTAATAATCATAAATAAAATAAAAATATTTATCTCGAGAACGAATAAAGTCGTCGAACTTAAACGTATTTGTTTCAAACTTTGAGAATTATTGAATTAATTTTCAACAAAATTGAATAATCTGCACATGACGAAAATTTCAAATGGCTTGTTTTATTTTTTTCAGGTATTTACGATATGCCAACTTTAGTACCTCAAATGATGGGTTTCGGTAGTTACTTCCTGCAGTCGTCGTTAGGCAAAATACTGAGCCAGTTGCATACGAAACGACTGGACGAGGTTGCTGAGCAATTCGAATCTCATAGGGAAGTTATGAGTCCTTCGACCGCAGATTCTGAGGGTACGGAAGGTACAGAAGGCAAAATTTCACCGGTACCCGCAGATCCTCAAGGTCTCGACGCAGTTAGACGAATTCTCGAGACCGTCAATACCTCAGTTACGAAACAACTACTCGAGGCGAATGTCCGGAAGCTTGCCTCGTCCCCGGCGACCATTAAGCGAGAATACGACGAGGATTACCAGGTAAATTCAATTTATCAACCAATCAACTAAATAATCTCCTTACACCAAATAATTATCCATGAAATTATGAAAAAATATTATTACTATACAAAGATAATTCATTTTTCAAAATTGACAAACGCACGCAAAATGATAATGCGATAGCGCTGAATATTAAATATCGAAGATTTAAAGGTAATGCATTTTTTAAGTTTACCTTTATTTAATTCAGGATCAAGACAGCGAAATGTCGAGTGAAATGGCGCATAGTCAGGTGTGGCAAGCGGCCGATCAGTGTGATTCGCAGAGCGAGGGTCTTGCAGCGAAGCTCGAAGAGGTTCATCGACCATCCTCCGGCAGACAGGGCTTTAAGAGAAAAGCAGAGGATACCGGGCTGGATACTTCGGAAGCGGACTCGGAGGACGAAGAAGACAACGGAGCTCAGCCTCAGGGAGAATCCGGAAGAAGAGTCAGAGCTCGGTCGCTCATAGATGACGAGCAACTTGCTGTACTAAAGGGTTACTACGCTATTAATCCACGGCCTAAGAAGGAGGAAATTGCGATGATCGCCAATTACATTAATTTTCCCACGCGCGTTGTCCAGGTAATGTATATTTCTATTTTTCTGAATCTTATTTTCAAACCTTATTTTGCCTTGAATTGATTTTGCTTCTTCACAGAGAAAACTTTGTTTTGGCTCGATTTTTATACGTAATACCAGGTCAAGTATGTTTCTCGTAAAGATTAACATGAAACAGAATTTAGGACGTTCCGTTCTCCAATTAAAATAACTTTGTAAAAAGCCAAAAATAAAGACGAAGCAATTTGCAATGTTCTACTTTGTAGGCTTTTCTGGTAAGTTTTGGGATGTAAAAAGCATAATATAAAATATTCAAAAAAAGAAGAGTGAGATCGATTTCATGAAATCTACAACAACTCGTTGCCCAACAAATTTCGGCATAGAGGCATAAATTTCTGGCATATTACACATTTTTTTACAAAGTCTAAAAGTTTACTGTCCAATGTTGGCATCCAGCAGAGATTCACTAAATTATAAATAAACAAAAAGGGTGTTTTTGTGAAAAAAATTTGCTGATTTAGATAATATGCACGTAGAAATGTATAAATGAACTTTTTTCAGGTTTGGTTTCAAAATTCGCGTGCAAGAGATCGCAGAGAGTCCAAAATACCGGCACTTCTACCTCTGATTAATGTCGGGAATCACACCAACATCGAACAACCTCTCGATCTTTCGAAAAAGGAGGCCTACTCGATATCCGTGGTGAAGGATAGTGACGGAGGTTCAAGTAGACACACAGCCTCTCCTTGCGGTCCTAAGGAAGATAATAATCAACCTTCGATTACTCATGCGCCTAACGAGACGGACGACGTTGACGATTCACCGCTCGTGATTGACGAGGAAACGACTGATTCCGGCGATGTTAGAAAGACCGAATTAGCTAATACCGAAGAAATCACGCCTAAAGTAAGTCAAACAGACAATTCAATTAATAGTTAAGGCATTTTAGGGATGTCGTTTTTTTTTCGCTAAAAATGTAGAAAAACGCAAAAGAAAAAAGGTTATGGAAAACTACACTTTGTATTACACTTTCCGTGCAAATTTTGGAGTCCACTCAATTTCGAGGTAGTTTTTCAAAGTTTTTACGCACGGATAATACAAATTTGCACGCAACTCTATTCGGATTATCCCTTTTATTATTTTATAAGCAATTGATTTCTTTATATACTTAACAGACGAGCGCGTAGCGAATTTTTCGAAATATTGTGAAAACTCGGTCGGAAATTGAACAAAAAATTTTAAGGTATAAAAATGTAGCAAAAACAGAAAATTGATTTTCCAAAATACATCTTTTGTAATAGTGCCTTAAGGCTGTTCAGAAATCAATTTGTTTTTTTGATGTTGTAACAAACTGCAATGTATCGAGCAAAATCAATTGATATAGAGCAAAATCTTTTAGAAAATTGTCAATTTCTAAACGACCCTATTAGCTAACGAATTTTGTTTTCTAGAATCACCCACAGATTCAGACAAAGACTGCGGAACCCGATCACGACGTTCACGCAACAACCGAAGCACGAACGTATTCGGAAACCGAGCAGGAAGGTCTCTTCTTCTGTGATCAGTGCGACAAGACATTTTCCAAGCACAGTTCACTCGCCAGACACAAGTATGAACATTCCGGTAAGTTTGACAACATTTTATTGATTCGTTACACTTTTTTCAAAATACTAAAAATCTAAAATAGTGTATAACTTTCGTAACATTTTTACTAATGAAGAAACGAAAAGTAACCTCATGGATTAAATCAATATGCCTCTCTACAGTTTTAAAAGCTTAATCCTCGGAAGTTGTGTGAAATATTAAAAAACGTTCTCAAATTCGCAATGGTTCACCAGGAAATTTAAACAATGAAGGAAAACATTTCTCAAATATTCGTAGAAAGGAGAAAAAAATCTGGTATATTTATGAAGCAAAGCTAAATTTTTTTAAATATTTGTTACATGAAGAACAAACTTACTGGAATATTTGTAAAATGAATTAAAAAATGCTGAAGTACTGAATAACGGGGAAAAAAATTGCTGGAATATTTGTAAAATGAAGGAAACAGTTGTTGTAAAAGTTTGTCAATAAATCTACTGCTACTAATATTTATATTCGGTACAGGGCAAAGACCTTACAAATGCGAGGAGTGTCCGCGTGCTTTCAAGCACAAGCATCACCTAACGGAACACAAGAGGCTACACACGGGCGAAAAACCTTTCCAGTGCTCCAAGTGCCTGAAGCGCTTTTCCCACTCAGGATCTTACAGCCAACACATGAATCATCGTTACTCTTACTGCAAACCCTACAGAGAATAGTGACGACCACTTCGTCGTCGTCGTCGTCTTCATCGTCGTCGTCGTCGTCGTTGTTGTCTCGTCCCTTCGCCAATAAGTACGTACGAAAGCGAAAAGAAAAGCTCCTTAAGGTCTTGGTATTTAGCCTTTAACGACCGAAAAAAACGTCCCACACGTTATGAAAAACCGTGTGAGTCGACGGCTCTACAAAGCTGCGGCAAAAAAAGGATAAAAAGCGAAAGAATAATAATTTGAAAACAAAAAACGCGTTGTGCGCTTCGAATGGTCTTATTTAAAAAAAACATAACATCACACTAAGATGAAGAAGAGAGAAACTTTAAAACGTTTTGAGGCCGATCGGATCTTCAAAGCCGAGGAATTCAGCCGCAAATAAAAAACGTATAACGTTTACCGGGTGAACCGAGTTTCCGATCCAAATATGAAACAATAATTCGAGATCGCGAGACTAATATAATAGTATATAAATATATATATATATATTATTATTATGATATATTAATAACTGAGAGTTCTGGAAAAACTGGCCTGAACGCACCGAGATACGATACAAAGATAAACCTAACAAAAAAACAACACGTAACGGTACCAAAAATGCATAATGCAATAATCTATTATATATAATATACATAATATTTTATTATTTTTATTAACAAAATATTATATATACCATGACAATAATAAGAAGAACTAATAAATGTACAAATTTGTTAGCCACTTTCGCTGACGAGTGCGATTAAAACTCTCCGAACGTGTGAGACAGTGCGTTTATTATAGCGGAATACTTTTTGATGAGGAATTAAGAGAAAATGAAGGGAAAAAATAATAAAATAACAGATTATTATTACTGATAATAATAGTGATGTAGGAATAAGATTCCGCGCACTCTCCGAGATTGCTGCGATTCGCAAATTGCAGTTATATATATACTATATTAATTATGCGAGTGTTGAAGGGAAAAAATGAATCGAAATTATGATTAAAAATGCGTCTCGACTAAAAACTATCCGAGACTCACCGTTTTCTCTGTAAACATAACCACGAGCTTTCGTTATTCTAAGCTCTGCCGATCATTTCAATGTACTGTTCGAAATCGGATTCCCACGCGCGCCAATCACTTGATAATTTACATTCTCTAAAGTTGAGTTCCATTAGAATTTTAGTATCTCTCGAGAAAAAAAATAACAATCCAAAGAAATTTATGTTATTTACAGAAACGTTTTTTTTCCACTTTCGTTTTTTTAACTAACAAAAAAATTCGCAATTCGACACTTGTTAACAATTTTTAACATAAAATATATATTTTTTAATTTTTTAGAACTTATTTTTGAAAGAATTTATTTTTTTAAATTCTATTTTCAGATGATTATTCTCATGATTCTGTATTTCCCGGTTATGAACATTTTATTGAGAATTTTAATTATAAAACTTTACGTTTAATGATTTCGAATGTGTTGTATGGAAAAATGTTCACAAATGCATATAAATTAAGAAAAGTTTTAACGATTCTCTAAAGGAGAAGAAAATCGAGATTATGAATATTCATTAAAAGTAAAAAAAAAGTTTTGAAAATAATTGTTAAACTATTGTTTTGATTATAATCAATCCAAATCGTTTGAGCATCATTATTCATAATTAATATTCACAGGGCTGAATTTTTAGTAACGAACTTTAAAAAGCAGATTATTTCCTTCTGCCGAACTAAATTCAAATTCTAATTGAATCGAACTCTCGATTAGGAATGTACGCAATATTTTATTTCCCCCAAAAATCACAAGTGTCCCCTTTTAGTCCAATTTTGTTCTCGTTTTGTTTTGTTTGTGCCTTGTTTCTTATTCTTTACGTAGTATATAATTGATGAATAATGTTGACACCCGGCGTTAAAGATCACCTAGAATTCATGTTTTTATTGCGGGAAACGGTCGTAATTTATTATTATTATCGAAACACATTCCTACTGAAATGATGAATAAATAATAACCGAAAGGTCGCACGTGGGAACGTCCACAGCTCAACAATACGAACGAAATTTTTTAGGAATGTCATTTAGAAAATCTAGCTGTGAAGCGAAATAACAGCGGCAGAGCTTAGCATGAATTTTTCCTTTCCGATCGCGAGAAGAACGACGAATTTACGTTCACTATTGTCTCTCCATTTAAAAAAAAAACTAACGAACGACTATAATTAAAGCTATAGGGTTGGCGAAGAACGCAGGGCATTGCGGATCGGTGAAACGAGAGATGCCATGCGAGAAGCTTTTGCGAAAAAAAAGAGAGAGAACAAAAACGTAAAAAAAAAAGAAAAGAAAACAATGAAAACGAAAATATCGTACGTACTTATACACGCACGCGTTGACAGTGTCGAACGATGCATTGATCCTATTTTTCACGTCACATTCCGTAAGAACCACGTTTTTTCTCTTAGGTTTTAGAATTTCTTTGCCATGTTTTTGTCACAACTTCCTTTGGTGTCGCGTTTAACGATAACGACATTTCGCATTTCTTTTTTTCGATCATTCCCGTGTATTAAATAATCGATTCGCCAAATTTTTTCGTAGTCTGCGCAGTACACACGTCCCGGGGAAGAAGTTTTAGCATAGATATGTTTATGCTGATTAAATATTATCGGGACTTTTTGAAAAATCAATATTTGAAGAACAAAAATCTGATAGAATCCTACAATAAGAAAAATAATTGTGGAGCCTCAAGCAGATTTTCTGCTTCTTTCTTTCTCTTTTTCGTTTTTTTTCCAAGTCCTTGGAGTGATTTTAAATATATATAAGTCCCGAAAATATTTAATTATTATACAGATATATAAATATATATATATAAATAAATAAATATATATACAGTACACATGTTTGAAATGATACTGGTGAATTGCTCTCGCAGTGATATCGATTCACCGAGGTCCGTCGAAGCCCGTTCAAACGATCCAAGTATGGTATTAAATGCTTCCAATACTGTACTATTATTAAAACATTTATATGATTTTATTCGTTGAGACGATTAGATAAGCAGGATACAGATCCGCTGCAAGATGATAATACTCGAGAATGTATTTTATAACAGTTTATTCGTCTTTTTTATTTACACATACCACAAGTGATAAGTGATATTGTTATTGATAAATATACCGTGTAATAATAATTGCCAGCAGACGAAGCAAATTTTACCCAGATGAAAAAAAAAGAAGAAAAAAAAACAAAAACAAAAACGAAAAAAAAACACGCAACAGATGAAATAATTGCTGAACTTGTACTTCCTCACGTAGAAGCTTCGGTTATCCGCGACAGGCATCGTGTTCATATTCATCCTACGAAGAAGCATATATGATGCTTATAATACTCATTTATTATAGTGTTAACACTTAAGAAATATATTTTTATATAATTATAATATATTATATACGATAGAACTTAAACTGATCGTTCGTACGGTCGACACAGGTCTCTATCCCCGTCGCGTTGCTACTACTGAAAAAAAACACACACACACAAAAACAAGAAAAAAAGCCCATTTTCGATTTTTCAATAATACTAAAATCACTATCGTCAACGACCATACGTACGTAAATTCGCTCGCGTCGGCTATTGTTCTGTCTCCTGATGAATCTTCGGAGGTTGCGAAACCTCCGACAAGTCACGAGACACACATCCGTCTCGATCCGTTCCAATCGCATTTCTTTCAGTATTCCTATTGATATTTATGTGTCGCTTCTACGGTGCACAAATATACAGTGAAATCGAGCCGTCACGGGTTAATGATAAAGACAATAAAATCGGAACTCATTGCGTGTATTTAAATAGAAAACAAAATAGAGGGTGCAACACGTCGACTGTCTCATAGGACGGGCAACATTTGAATAAAAAAAGCATTACAAAAACTTCGCAAAGTCGCCACAATATAATTTTTGTGACAATATTGATTCAAATAAGTCGTCAATTTACGTTGTTTCAATTTTGATATTAGTTCATATGTCTGGAGTAAAAAATAATAATGGAGGACGAACATACAAAAAAAAAATCCATCAATGAAATTTAATTTTTGCGGTCGCTCAATCTGAATACGATATGAACTTACTTGAGACGCAGTTATATACCGCCAGAAATTTAGTCGCCCAATGCTATACGCCTATAGGTTTGTCTCTTTCTAACATAGCTCTGTCTCCCTCGCACTATTTTTCTTTTGATTAAAAAAAAAAACGACTGTGTGGAATGAGGAGCCAGAAACTCAAAGTGGGAGAATTTGTAATGCTTTTCCATTCGAATGAAAGCCGTGCCTGCTATCAGCCGATCTAATAGTTTGATCAGGGTTTCTGTACTTGCCACCGACTCTATAGCTTCTTTCGCAATTAATATGCGACACGATGAAATCGTTCTCGGCCCTATGCCGCTTTATAAAAATCTAACAACGAAACAGTTTCCAAAGAGATGTTTGAGGAGAAAAAAAAGTTCTAAAAAATGGTACTTAAAAGTACCGGTAGGTTTTCAGTCGAGAATTGTAGAGTCGGGGAGTATCGTAAAAAAACGTGTGTTGTTGTTACACATCGACCTAAAAAGCTGCCAATGCATATATAATATTTAATGAAAAATAAAAAATAAAAATAAAAGGAAACTGAAGGTTCGTGTGCGACAACTCCGTTAAACGAACGAGCAAACAGTGACGCGAAATTACGATCAGTTGTCGAAAATGTTAGCTGTTTTTTAAAAAAGAAATTCACACAAAACCATAGTCATTAATTCAAATAGCAACCATTAATGCAAAATGGCGGTCATTAATTCAAAATGACGACGATTCATTAAAAATGGCCGTCATCATTTCAAAATAGCGGCAATTTTTCATAGCGGCAGCCATTAATTTTAATATGACCATCACTTAACTGGAATAACAAACATTAAGGAAAAAGAATTACTCTTTATCTGAAATGAAGATCAAAATGACGATAAATATTTTTTCAAAAGCTGGCCATTTTCTAAAATCATAGTTAACATTTTAATGACAGTTATTTCGCATCACTGTGAGTGAAGCTTTCCATGGGTCCTCAAAGAAAACGAAGAGTAAAACAGCGTTGCCAAATAATGCCGTGAATCGGCGCCGCCGATTCGTGCATGTAATTCCTAATGATGAAGAACGAAAAGAAAAGAAAATTTTTACGATTGTTAAAGCAACGATTTAATAAGCACCATACGATGCCTTCCGTGAACGACCGAGCTTGCCTAGTTGCCAAATAGTACGACGAAGCGAGTTTAATATCGAAGGTAGCTGTTTCGACGCGATAATGATAATAATAATAATAATAATTAAAAATAATAATGATAATACTAACGAATAATGACGGAGAGTTATTGGTTCGATTCGGTGCATCGAGCCTCCCGTTTATCGGCGAATCTCGACGATTTTTATCACCGTAGTCTCATTCGGCGATTATTTAATAATGCACGCACGTGACAGCGGTCAACGACCTGCAGTCGGCCTTATCGCACACAGGCAAATTGTTTTTACGGTGCCTCGCTGCACTGAATGACCCATACGAAAAAAAAAAACAAAAATAAACCAAAAAAAAGGCTCTTGAAAGCTAAAATGCTTCGCGAAAATCGAAAAACCTACCTTGCGACTTTCGATTATACGCAGTTAATACTGGTGGTTATGCAATTGAGCTTTCCATGACTATATATATATATGTATACATATATATATACATAGATACATAAGTACCAGATGAACAAAGATTTAAAAAAATTGTATATACTACTATTCGATACCACGGACAATAAAAAAAAAAACAACAACAAATATACCGTTTCACTTAGAAATTTAGAACGTAAAAATACAGCATAGTATACACGTAGAAATAAAGGTATATAAATTTACAAAATTGGTACATAAATATATATAAATATATATTTAAATTGCCAAGAAATAATTATATAAAAAAAATTACAATTGTGAAAAATAGTAATGCAATACGTACTCACGGGAGGCGAAAAAATATAAAATATAAAAAATGAAGGGGGGAGGGGGTTGCAAAAGTGAAATAAATGGAAAGGCTAGCCATGTAGTGTCGGCAGTCCCAAATTGTGTAATAGAAATGGAAAAAAAGAAACGTCTTTTTTCGATTTATTGTAAGAATGTCTCGGCAATATTGATGTGAAAAGTGAAATTATTATATTCGATGGGTATTCGAAATGCGGTGAACATAATATGCTTATTCGTTTGACTGACTATGCTGAATGCGCGAGCAGAGATTTTTCGATTTATTCTATAAGACTGCTAACGCGTTTGGTATTTTAAACATACAATAAAATTATTATTATTATTATTTTCTGGATTTTATTTAATTTTTTCGACTGGAGGGCAACGACAACGGGGTAGTGGGAGCTGTTCACACTATGTCGCTAACTTTCAAAGGGTCGTGCGACCTACACGTCGTATTTGTTACTGTGGAATAAGGAAAAAAATTGTATTGTGACCAAGTTCCATCCATAATAAATAAATGAAATATTATACAGTTAGGCCGACTATTCCGCCAGTTGGTGCCTTTTTTCTGCAGGGAAAGTGCAGTTTGGCTAACGGATCTTGTGCTGTATGTGTGAATTGTGTCGGATTCGTGTTTTTAATCACCTCTCCGACGAAATTACAGAATTATCCCTTCTTCAAAGATACTGATATATTTTTTCAATCATCAGAGAGCCTTTGATTCGCATGTAGAGTGAATACTAAATAGAACAGTGGTTATTTTTTTAAATTAGCCAATTTCTATTTTAATGGAGCACAAAATTTTAGATTTTTTTGGGTTGCCGAACTGATATGGAAATCCGACTCATCTTTTTTCACTTATTTCATCAATAATTGAATATTAAATTTTTATGTATTCTTCACGTCGATATTTACTACTAAAACTCGTAGAATTATAGATTCTAAAAATTGTTATATCTCGTTCAAGAATGTTTGTATTTTTAGTATTAGTGGAAACTTAAATTTTGTTCGACTATTTCGCAATAAATTTTAAGGTGCGCACTTCAACTAATAGAAACTTGAATGTTGAAAAATTGAGTCGATATTTCATTTTTTATTTATTCTTAACAATTCGCATTTACTTTTAGAAAGCAGGAAAAAACCACAATAATTTGGCTGTTTGATCTGAAAAAATATATCAGTGCATTTTGAAGCGATGAAATTAGTATTGGTTCAAGAGGGAGACAGTATAGATTATATGTAATGTGCAAGTAGTTGTTTGAATTAATTTTAGCGAACGGCTCATGATCTTCATTTAACGTATTTTTCCAATGTTCAGTAGTAGGAAGTAAAGCAAAAAGTTTAAGAACATTTTTGTAGAATTATCTGTACACTTTCATTCCATGGACTTTTATGTCGTTTCGTTTATGTATTTTTTTTCATTGTTGTCATTGTATTTGTTTCAATAGCCAAGCGAATTATTATTATGTTGCGTGCAAATCGTTGGAATCGTCCAATGTACACACTTGGTATATACTCATTATTTATACCTTCTTATTATAAACTACATCAAGGCATAGTAGTTGCAACCTGTACATTACACATTGAATGGCGATGTTTTTTCGTTCATGTGATTTTATTTCTCTGTTTTATTGAAATCTCTTGGTACGATAAGGAAATGTCATTCGATTAAATAAAAATGAATGATTTCTGGTAACTCTGGTGTTTGTTGGATGAGAGGCAATAGATAATTTTTTTTTAAATTAAGGCAAATGGATGAACAGGCTTAAAATATTTGCAATTTTCCGATTAAAAAAAAATAATAAAATTTTTTCCTGTATTGCGAAACTTGAAGAATCTTCCTACAAGCCATTTTGCAAAAAACTGCTTTCAACAATTCCAGCTCTCATAGGCTCAAAGCTGATTCCAAAAATCGCATCCACGATAACTTTGTATCCATTGACTTTGTTAATATTTTTCAAACCATCAAGAACAGTGATATAGTTTTCCTTGCATAGATGCAAAAGACTTTTGTGTATGGTACTTAATGTATTGAAACGTTTTTATTAAAATCTATCTATACAAATAATTAAGAAAAAATAATCAGATGTAATATACATTCAATTAAAAAGTCAAGAACATTAGTTTCTCGCTTTACAGTCGGACGACAAGCTCTGTTCCAGGATACATCGGCAGATCCAAATTGTACTGTTTTTCCAATTTTTTTGGCACAAATCGCCCCCCGAGGTAGTGATAAGTTCCTGTAAATTTTTTTGCGCATAGTTTTGGCGCTGTGAGGGAAACCAGCATCGCAGGATTAATGCCACCTTCTGCGGGAGGTCCATTTTCGACATCCCATCCAGAGGGTATGTCGATGCTGCAAATGGGCGTCTTTGTGCTTTTGAGAAGTTCAACGATAGGAACAAATTCAGCTCTGACAGGTGGTTTAAAGCTAAACCCAAAGAGCGCGTCAACGATAACTCTGTATTCATCAATTCCCTTAAAATGATCCAAACCATCAAGAACTGCAATATCGTTTTCTTGACACTGATGCAAAAGGTTTTTGTAAAGTTCATTGCTCGTTCTTTTTGGATAGTAAACTTGCGGCGTGTACCCAAGAAGCGTCAGATGTCTGGCGCAAACCAAACCGTCACCTCCATTATTTCCAGGACCGCAACATACTAAAATATCATTAGAACCGTTCTGCTGCAATGGATAACACTTTGCAATTGCAATTGCGCAGCTCTGACCTGCGAGTTCCATCAACTGATCAACGCTGAATTTGTATTTATCAAACAAATCTTTGTCGACATTTATCGCTTCATCCTGTTTCAGGTACTTGACCATATTGTCTGATTTTGAAATTGTGCTTAATTGCCGAGAGTGAATAAAAGGTCGAAACAAGTGTTTCAACTTTTTGCACCACTGAATCGGATGTAAATTTGACATCAATTATCACAGTGCTGATAGTATCAATTGCGCCTTGTCATACGTATCTGTAAAAATGATGAGACGTTCAGATCACTCCCATGTACAAATTATTTATTGAATATATATTTTTTTTAATGTCAGGATTTGAACATTTGTACCATAGAATAATGTTAATAAGTCTTCAGCGAAGATATTCACAATGCAAATATCCTGGAAAATTACCAATTTATGAGGTGTTGATTAAATTAACTTCCGTGACTCTTATGCTGATATACCAGCAGCCTGTAAATATCTGCTTGGTTATGACAAGTAATTATACCGGCGCATCATTTGACATGGCGTTTTTACATCGCTCCGCAAGTTACGCTCCTGAGAAGGCGCCATTTTCGTGGTCTTTTACCGGTAGCGCTATCTAACGGCTCGTCTAATAATCGGAAGGTGTCGATGATGGAAAGTACTTTGGAAGTACGACATCAACGCAACGTTCGAAGACCGCATCTATGTTACCGACAGATTGCGCAACCGATTAGACGGATTTAACAACGCCCCCAATTGTCAATTTTGTCATAGTGTCACTTCCCGCAAACGTTTTTGTCATCTGATAGTAAATTTTAACCGACTGATGTTAAAGAAATGTACTGTTTGATGGTAATATTGTTACCGGTTGTTGACAATTTTTTTACCAACTCATGTCATATAATCGACTAATACATCGACTCGAAAAAAGAAAAGTTCCACAACATTTCTATGCGAATCATGCATGTTGTAAGACTTTTCTTTTATTTAGAAACATTCGGCACCCGTGAAAATAACTTTTTTACAGTTTTTGTTACCGACTGGGCACGGAATGGTCGGTATTTCACCTCGCCTTAAGTTGAAATCTGCGGAAACCGGCTTCAAATGGTTCACAGAGAGTAAGGAGGTAAAGATCTAACGTATCTTGAAAAGAACTCTACTATATCAACGACGGCTACTTTGCTAAAAAAATATAAACCCTCTGAAGGTAAGTTGCAAACACCCGAAGGTATCAAGCAACTAATATTATAACTACTCAGGCGATTAATGAAAAATGATCAAGTAAATGATCAATAAGAATCTTTTTATAAACTTCATGAAACAAATACACTGTTCTAAATTTGCAGTAATTTCTTTTGTTGTTTAATAAGCAAACAAATTTTAACTGAAGGAAAAAAATGTTTCACATATAAGCGTTGCCACCGAAATTCACCCAACACTTCAGATTCTTTAAAAAAAATTTTAAATATCGGATTTTGTTAGTGGTAAGAACTTCCCCGAGCTTTAATACGATCAAACATGAATCTAATAATTATTTTTTAAATTATTTAAATTTTAAAATTAAAAAATTAATTTTGTGTGCACGATGTAGACGAAAATTCCGAAAAAATTCATGTGAGTTTGTTACGAATTATTCAAAACGCGGTAATCATTTCGGATATTTCTGTGCATTTTCAATTATACTAAAAAAATTCTTTAATACAAAACTATTGCACATAATTTTTGGAAATTGATTGGAATATTTCCGTTTTTTATTCCACGTCGTCGAGGATTTAAAAAAGTTGCCATTGTGTATTATTTTACCTTAAAATACATTAATAGGTCGTTGTGTTGTGAGCGAACCGGCCGAGTTGGCTGGATCTTCGTCTCGAGGTCCGTGAGGATACTATATACGCGAGGGAACGTTTTTGCGATAGTTCCGCGCTGCGCTCGGCCTATATACGTACCTCTATAATTAAGACATTTCCATTTAGAGTTGACGTACATTGACGTGACGGAGACAGGGACCGAGTGACGGGATATTTCATCGGAGTACACGGGTTTTCGGTGTCTCCACGCGACTTAGACTCCTCTTCGTCATATCCATCGAAAAAGAAACTAATCATTATGGATCGTATTTGCAATTAATTATATGTATGATCTACAGCCGTATCTTCTGTCGCATATCAACAGTCTTCTTATCCGCTTCGTCATTTATGGTGTCTAAAAAAAATACGTGCATTCCTGATTAAATCTATTAGTACTAAACATTCGGACCTTTTTGTTCATTGTACTATATATATATATATAAGTTCTATTGAAAAAAATATACATTCACATATATTTACGAATACGTAAAATATGGATTGAGAATAACGTGAAGAATATAAAAACGATATATTTTATTTCCCAAAAACATGTATGAACTAGTATACCATCGTATATACTTTGTAAGTATACTAAAAGTTATATCCGATATATCAAATTTTTCGTCCAAAGTATAGTTGGCATATAAAATCTATACTTTTCGATATTTTTTCGAGTATACTTTTTTTTCGATGGGGGAACTTGCAAGTAGTATTTAGAAACCGTCTCGAATCAAACTCGAAACCAGTAACAAAATAAATATGGCAACAAAATAAACCATCAAAAAGGTATTTCAGTTAAGGGTTGAGCCAGCCACCCACTTAGGGTATAGCTATAGAGTGTTTAGGTGATGAAAATGGTGATTGGTCTTGGACATTATCCTTTTATACTTCTCCGTAGTCGTTTTACTCGTGTTCATCGTCATCTTGGTCGTCGTCGCAGTGATAGTCTTATTTTTCGACGAGAACATTGCCTGTTTTATTTATTATCATCTTCGTCTGACGTTGCAAGTCCCGGAGAAATGAACCGGGTCACAGTTACAGCACCAAATTCGAATGCAGAGTGATCGAAGACCCGCCGCGCGTACCACGGAATGTTGGCAGGTTCTTCTCCGCTTGACGAAATCATTAGGGGACTAAATCCAATAAAGGCGGGTCCGTCCTCCACGGATTCTCGGCTCGCCAGAAGAAAACATTCCCCACCGACTACGAAGCGATCGCTCGCATCGTAATCGCCGTCAATGCTGCTACGCGACGATACCTTCGAAAGGATATAACCACGGGACGAATGACTCTTTCACTGTGGAACGTGAGTTGTTGTCCGCGCCAATCGCACGCCAACATTTGCCTTTCAGCGCTTTTTCACCTACTCTCTATCCTTCGTACTCCCGTCTTCATGTCCCTCTCGCTATTAAATTAGTTTGATAAACCACTAAATAATTCAGGCCGCGGGCACTTACACACAATGGCGCGGCTAATAGCGAAACTTTTTCGATTCGTTACCTCCTCTCGAATAAAATCGCCTAGCTTAGGAGGCTTAGTCGGTCGAAGCTAGTTCCCTACAAGAATATGTTAATATTTGCGATCAAATAAAATGCGTGAAATATCGGCATCATTGAAAAAATTAAAAAATCACAAATGATTTGGCGTGCTGATTAGAGTTTAGATTTTCAGTTGAAAACTAAAGTCTACTCCAGTTTTGAAACTATATAACATAGAAAGTTCAATCCTCATACTTTCAAACTCCCGCAACATAATTTAATAAA
Source organism: Tromatobia lineatoria (assembly GCA_949699805.1). NCBI lineage: Eukaryota > Metazoa > Arthropoda > Insecta > Hymenoptera > Ichneumonidae > Tromatobia > Tromatobia lineatoria. The sequence continues at coordinate 9,375,797 of OX453052.1, forward strand.
ATGCTAGCGGTACGACAAGTCCCTGGCAAAGCTCCTTTCCTCGCAAACATGCGCGCCTGTTTCGATGTACTACAAAATGAGGAAAAAAAATTATTGCGCGCGCGCCGTCGAGAAGAAAGAGGGGCAATGGATATCTTTATTATCGAGGGTAGCGTGTGGTCCGGTTTGACATCGACGTGCATTACTACTCATGATTCCAGTACTTATACTATACGTAGACGTCAACGGATCGAGTCTTCATCTGTCTTCGAATCCCGATCCAAGTATCGCGCCGAGCTCCCGTCGATTCTGTGGATACAGTCGACGTTCCTACATTTCAACTCGGTGAAACCAAATGTTGTCCATATTTGACTTTCCTCATCAATAAAAAGTAGTGTATTCGTATACCAGGGCTAGTAGTCTATTCATCGATCGTGTATTATAGAAATTGTTCGATGCTATATATAAATTTTTTTTAATGCTCGCGGCATGCTAGCACGCTGACGGCACGGTGCCGGCATGCAAAAAAAACGCACGCTCGTCTAGCTGGGGTTGAGTTCACGACGCGCGTATTTATTGGTCGTGTAATGTTTGGTTGTAATTTCTGATTCTCTAACAAATGGCGAGGTCGACTGTACACGGTATTATTCCTTGAAAGCAAAATCGAAATCGGCACGAATCGACGAGAACAACCAGCTTTGAGGGAACTCGGGTCAATTGCTCTCGTCGTATACCATTCGATTAATATTTATGAAAACGTTATATTTATACACGTACGGCAACAACTTCCTTCCTTCCATACTTTCTACTTCGCGACTGACCGCCCGCCCTCTCGGGCTCATGAAAGTAAAAAAAATGCCACGGGAGATTTATTGGGATGCAGTTGCGCGCGGACAGCCATTTCTGCCGCGATCGTACATCAACCCGCTGGTAGTAGTGCAGTAGTTGTTGTATACGTAAGTCAGAGGATGTGCTTCTTACATTAGTACCGTTCTTCTTGAAAAATGAAAAATTCGTTCTTAACCCTCCAAGTCTAGTGCATTATCGTGAAAAAATTAACTTTCAAAAGGTTTGGATTTATTCCACTCGACACTGCGTCTTAGTCTCATTTTCGATCACCAAATAACCCTAATAATAATAATTTGGTAACACATTTTGTAATGACACGTAGGCAGCAGAATTACGATAGGTTATATCGTGTTATAGAATTGCTGTAACATAATGTCCACATCTCTTTTTCAACGCCATGTTTTTTTTTTGCGAATAGACGAGACTTCGTCAGCAACACCTCGACGAGTATTGCCGTCTTCAGTTTCGCGATCGCATTAACAGCAGCTGCAGCGCTGAATTGTATTGTATAGTCGGTCTATTGTAAACATACTACCTATCATCGACGCCACTCCGTTGATCATTGTGAAAACACCATCGAGTCGGCAATTTGGCTCACGCGTGTCTAGTCACGCGCAGCTTTTGCATTATGAGGACTAATCTCTTAGTGGATTGGCGAGACCGCCAACTCAAAGAGAAGACTCAAGAAGAAAGTGAAAAAAGAAAGGAACGAAAAGAGGTTAATGTAAAAGCCGCGTGATAGAACTGAATTGACTCTAGAAACTCGAAAGGCGAGGCGAAGATTAGATGATGCTTGTGTGCTACCGCGTGAATATCTTCTTCCAAACACATGCAGATGTTTTCAATTGCCTCATCTGAATTTTTTAGTATCTTAAAATAATTTTTTCACCCTTACCGTGTCTCGAAGGCTCTGCACTTGGGCGCCAGACCAATTGATTTTTTTTACTCTTCGTCTCCTCTCTCATTTTCTCCAAATTGTCTCGACAGCCACACTTGGGCCACTTTGAAAATTCTCGTGTCTCCGTGAGGAGCGATGACGTTTGGCCGTCTGCGCCAACTGATCTAAGGAACAGAGGAGACCTTCACGTTCGCTTGCGGCGGCGCGGAGAACTAGAAGAGGAATACTGATTTGCGTGCACGATGCAGTTATCCATCGGTGGTCCTGATAGACCAAGTGGTCGTAGCGTGCTGCGCGCGACTCTAAATTCAATAGAAACACGAACGACATAAAATTCTATAGTTTAGTTAGTTATGTGGTTCACGCCGCTCCCTACACTTTAATAGCATTGACCATACGGTCATGGATATATTCTATAGATGGCGGCAGCAATCTGTAAAACCAAGACTCACCGCCTGTCTATACAATAATAAAAACTCTATTGCGTTTTAGGTGACGAAATTCGCGGTCTACTGGATGGGAGACGAGACAACCCTACGGACGGTGCCTTTTAATATATCGTCGGCGGTTTTGGCAAGCTACTTTGTAACAGACTGCATGTTAGGCTTTGGTTATATAATTGTGCGTCCTGTTTTTATTCATCATGACCGCGTCAATAGCAACGCTCGTTTCGTTTTCTGAAACATGTGTGGCGACTGCAGTACCAATAACAGCTGATAGCAAGTCCCTTTGCGATGCGTACTTTTTTTTAGTTTAGTAGTTCATTTTTATTTACCATTTTTTCCATAGGCCCGACGTTCCCTGTAGGCCTTGTTTTCGTGAAAATTTTGTTTTTCGAGATTTTCATGTTAACATACTCGGAATTACCGAAAACGTCGAGAAAAGTGGTCGAGAAAATGTCTGCGAAATATACGAAGTCGAAAAATACCATACACATTGCATAACAATGCATAAAAATAAATTTTACGCATACTACATCATTTTGTTCGTTACTCGTGCGAAAAACCTTTTCCGAACTCGTGTGATTACAACACTCGTTAGAAAAAGGTTATTCGTCCTTGTATGGAAATGTACTATTTCGAGAGCCTTCGCATATTAATAGAAAAACTGTTAATCAATGCTTTCACGACAGTAACTTTTACCCTTTGACAATACCCTTTACTGGTCGTCATCTTTCGGGTGGTGCGATGCACTAGAACGTAACGATTGTCATTATAATTCCTAATTTTTAAAAATAAGGAATAGCACAATAGTTTGTTAGATAATTCATCAAAAACAAGTGTACTCGCCAAGGTGTTTAATGTTTGTTCGGCCAATCGACCGAAATCTCTAAAAAGGTTCCAGCGGCTGATCATTAGATGCGCAGACACCGATAATTGGGCGTACGAAACGGTGGTAGTGTAGTTGCAGTTACCGGCCGGTCGTGTATCTGTTAAATCTATAGAAGCTGCTGTTGTACAAACGTGGTAAGAGTGGAGATGATTCGCACTTCGACGTGACTTGTGTGCGTATCTCACAGCCCGAAGAAAGAGGCTATACACTATATAAACTGTTTGGCGAAGCCGGGATCTCGGACCGTCCGCGAACCGAGCGCAGCAAGTCCTTTGTTATTAGGCCAATTGAGTGGTTACAGTTTGTTTGATCGGGCTATCGGTCACGGAGCTCTGAATTAAGTTGTTACACCGCCTGGGCGGCGATTATTAGTAAATTACCGGTTTTGCAAGGTGTCGATTTGATTTGTAGGCGATTCTCTACGCGCCTCACCTTTTATTTTTTTAACCAGGTTTGTTTATACAGTTTTAAAGACGCACGCAGTTTTTTTCGTTCGAAATATGTCCATCTGGGAGAGTTGGTATTTTGCACATATACGTTTTAGTCCGATATACATGAACATATGATAAAGTGCATGTCAGGCGCAATATAAGCAATGTCGAGTTGAAAAGGTAGCACCAGTGTAAGAAAGTACGAGGTGAAAGATCTCCCAAAAGTTCAGATGAATTACCTCTGAGAAGCAGACTTTCTTTCGATCGAAGTAAATAGTGGGTATTTGTGAAGACCCCTGTTTATCTTCTCAGTTCATGTTTATTTACCATTGTTTTATAGGTTAAACTCTAGTTGTTATTTTTTAGTGGTATAATCATGTTTCACTTCCTAGGAATTTTTTCACCAATTCATGATTTCGTAAACTTCATGCAAATAATAGAAAAGATAATAACAGAACCTTTGCTGCACTTAATCACATATTTTCGCTCACTGCTGATTTGCTCGTGATTCTATCTGTGTGCATAAAATTAAACACCAATAACTTCCATATTAGCTTGCAGTCTTGAAAAGAACTATTTGGTTCGGTTGTCTAGCGTATAGAACGCGACGTTTTTTCCCGCTGCTCTTTTACGGCGCTTTGCAACTTTCCACGAAAATTATAGCCATAGGATCCGTGCAGGTGCGAGCGTAATCTCATCTTTATAGCCGCGTTCCATCAAATTATAACTACGCGCGATGCCCCGGTGGTCAGTCGAGAGGCACCACGGTTAAAGCATCAGCAAGCACTGCTAGCAGCGGCAGCACTTTTTATTCAGTTCTTTTTCTTTTCACCGGTGGGACCAAGTGAGCGCAAAGCTCTGCCGTCCTTTCAGCTCCGTTACACGTGGTCGTAAAACGGTGCGCATTCCGCCAATCATCGCGGTATCACGCGCAGTCGACCTCTGACCCGTTGCAAAACATAGCGCGCACGCTCTCGTCCCCAACGCCCCTTCATCGTCTCAACAACGAACGATTGAAAGCCTCGCTAGTGGGGACACGGAAAGGGTTATCAATCCATCAAATCCTGACGACTGTTTGCGATAGATATTGATTGCCCTGATAAGTTCGATAATTTTCATTGTGAAGACAAAAGTGTTCGATCCATTCGAAACGAGGCGGTCAAAATAGCGTATGACTAAGACAGCGAATGGCTAAAATTGCGAATTTCATAATGATGTATGTTTCAATTTAAAATGGCCATTATTATGGTATTAGCTATTTGAGCCATTGGCTATCTTGAACCTCACCTTTTTTTCTTGGCAAAAAGATACCTTTTGTTTCTCTATATATATATATATATATATTAGAGTGTGGCTAGAAAACAAATATGTCATTCGATCGAACGAATATTCATTTGGCCGCCCGTAAGCGCACGTTTTGTTGGTTCTAACAACTTTTTTCCTCACCACGTACATAAATATCGCGTGTTGGTAAAGTAGAACTCTGAGTAGGCAGTGGTTCTCCCGCGAGTCCGTATGGCGGAAGTCCGGTGACCACCATACGGACTTGCGTGAGAAGCACTGCCTGCTCGGAGTTCTACCTTACTGACACGCGATCTTCTCTTTGATTGATATCGACAGGGTTAATGTGTAGGAACAAAAGCCGTTGGAAAAGCTTTAGTTGGATTGGTTGTGTGGGACTGAAACGTTATGTAATACCCCTGTGGGGTATCGCGTTGTGTAGGAAAGAATGTGTTGGATTTAAATGTGTAGCAATGACATGTGGAGAAAAAAGTGCGTGAAGATTAGATATGTGAGGGAAAACTGGCGTGTAGTATCGGAACTGTGGAAAAACGCATGTGGTGACAAAAAATGTGCGGGATACAATGGCTGCCGCAAAACCAGTAAAAAAACATATGAAGAATTGCAATCAAATGGGTCATCAAAAAACGAAATTTTTTAATCCTTATATCTTTTCAAAGATCCTGATAATTAACCTAATGGAGAGTCATCGACGTGGAGACTCCGACCCCGTAATGTGTAATCATAGTGCAGTGAAAGAAAGTGTTTGTGTGAGGAAAGGAATAAGTGCAAAAAAAAGACAGTGATCAAGTCTGAGAACGGCGTGCGGATGAAACGAGCGTCACAAAAGAGGATAGTGTTTTTGTTCCGAGGTCTCAACGATGTGGCCAAATCGCGATCATGGTGCCACTGCGTCGACGAGGCGACGAGAACCAGCAGATCGGGGTGAGAAATTGAAAAGTCGCTACCAGTCCTGGTGCTGGACTAATTAAGATTTTTACTTTTACACTGACATCACTTACTGTTTTCGTATTGTTTTATATAAGCGATCTACTAATTGAGAGCGGAAGTCGCGCAGTCTGCTTGTGGCTCAATAATAACAATAACTATAATAATAATGCTTGCCTCGGTTATTTGCAAAATAAATAAAATAAATAAATGGAGAGTGACGAAAGGATATACTAGAGAAGTCGGGGTTATGCCACTTGGTTGCACACGGGTTAGGTCTGTATCCTCGAGAACTTCACAGTAAAAGAGTTCGAGTGGTGGGTATAGTGCGGATCAAGTAGGAGCGCGCGTAAGGTGCCGGCGCGGGAGACTCACGAGTTCCGATCCTCCTGTGGAGAGTGGTAACGAGTGGAGATGCGACGAGATGCGCTGAGGAACATCGGCGGTGCCACTTCAAAGCGGGAATCCCGCGCAATCAGCCCCCCCTCGCCCTGCCGCCATCCGCCGTCTCGCGCTCTCGGTCACTCGCCCGCTCGAAAAACTCCGACTCTCCAGAAGAGTCACCGTGTCCAAGACTCTTATGGCGAGAGTAGCTCGCGCCAAAGATCCTCGAACGACCACGTTGTGTACTTATGGGCGAGGCGAGATCGCGATCTTGCGTTCCCATTTTACTTTTGTATTTTATTAACTTTTACACTTATTGACTTTTGTTCATTTCCCACGAGAATAATCAATCAACCTCTCTGTAATTGCTATACTCGAAAGACGGACCTATGCAAGAAGTTGGGCGTTAGTTTATCCAAATCTTGCCTACAATTTGGCAGTTGATAGGCTGGAATTTTTTAATTGCTTCGTTTAAGGACTTATGATACGTACAGTCCAGCTAAAAGTGAGTTTCAGAGACAATTTCGATCACTTCCCGATGGGATAAAAATCGGAAATAATGCATATAAAACGCGCTGAAAAGATTGATTTCGCACTTTTAACTTAATTTTCAAGCAGATTTTTTTTTTTCACTGAAATTGATTGGTCCATTTACGAAAAAAATCCTTGAGGTTCATTCTGAAGGGAAGGAATTATTTTAAAAAACTCCTTCAGTGAGGGCGAGAGTTGTTCATATAATAAACAAATACTTTTTTGACGGACGGAATGTTTCCTCATTTCAAGAACCGTGCAAGTTAATTGTGTAACATTGAATTAACTTACAAAAAAAAATAGTAGAAACAGTTTTGAAAAATAACTACCAATTTGACACGTGTAAAGCGCAGTAGCTACGTTAATAGTCGTAGGGTTCGTTTGTAACTCGCGCAATGTCTGCATCATGAATGTGGTACTGTAACCGAGAACCATATTCATCGCACTCGTAGTCTGGAGTGCTGCACATCGTGAGACAACTTTCGAGTGTGCGAGTGAATTCTTTGGTATCGTCGCTTGTTGCCTGGTAGCGATCTCGTGGTTCGGGGTTACGAGCCAAGGTCAACGATACCGGCATTTCGCAGGGTTTACGGGGACGACATGGCAGCCAACGATCACCGATACAAATTAGCAGCGTCTCGAAGCGAACCGAGGGAGTCTCCCGGTGTTTCTCTCGGTCACCTCGAAATTAACGACGTAATTAAGAAAACTAATAAGACATCATTTGGAGTAGATTTCAAACTGGTTTCCGACAAATACCGGAGATTACAAAATATTGTCGTGGCTGCAATGTCCAATGTCCTTTTTCTCTTCATGGTATATAAATATTGCCCATGAAATGAACTATGATCCCAATTTGGAAATCAATTTGATTTTTTTTTTGCAGCAAATATTTTGTTTACGTAAATGAAAATTTGAGTTTACAATGTTCGGAGACAGTTAAAGAAGCTGTTAGAAATAAATAAGAAATAAAACATGGAAAAGTATCCTATTTTGGAACCATCATAAATAGTTTAGAGATCTTCATCTTTTCTTGTGCACTGTTCATCTTTAGAAAATTGCAAAATTATAATTTTTGTTATCTATGTACTTGATAAGGTACGAGTGTCACATTGTTCGTAAAAAGGATATAATTTGGAAAATTAAAAATAATCAACGGCTTTTCTAGGTTATTTGGTCCCCTTAAGATCGTTATAATAAAATAAGTCGACAAGGACAATGGTCCTGTTTTCGTCATCCGACAACAGCGACAATCCAACGCTGATTAATATTTAGATTTATCGGAAGGACTCGAGTATTTCTCGCATAACTGCACTGACTGTACCCGGGTATACGTCGCTCTTGGGTGGTAATTAGCTCCAATCCCTGTAACGACGTCGTATATCTTTAAAATAATTTTTACGGAGGTCCATCGTGACATGGCGGCCTCTGTGTTGATTATTTTATGCCTCTTTCTTCCCTATTCATTTTTTATTGTCGCGAAGCTCAATTTCGCCTTTGAATGAAAAATTATTATTCGGAAGTGATGAATTTCGATGTCATTTTTTGTTATGTCGATGAGTCATCGTGTCAAAAAATATTGTGTCTTCTGAAGGGTCAGGAAATAGAGTCAGAATAACGGTTGTCTTCATCAACTTCGATTATTCAACAACCCCGATCACGGTGCATCCGAAATCCACATTTTTTTAGTTACATCCGGTGATGTAATCAATGTATCATCCTTGATTTAGAAAAAATCCTGACCAGCCCTAATAGCTTGCATGAGTCGACGCTCTCAACTTCCTCAGGGATTTCCCAATCATTGCTCCGTTACGTCGGAGAACTGATAACAATGACATTTATGGTGGTGAAAATCCTGCCGGCAGAACTCAAAGGCGGTCTTCAGTCAATGAGATCAATCAGGTGAAATGATTGGGATGAAAAATGTGGTCGAGCCCCCCGAATCTTTTCTTCTGGCTCACTATTTAGCTACCGGCCTCTTTTCGTGGTGGGCTACCGTGGATTCTGTGATTCGGTAAAGTCTCATTTCAAATCTTCTCAGGGTTCTATGAAATAGACCAAATCTGACGTGAGAAGCATGTATATTAGACCACCTAGTCGGGTTTCTATAGAATTTTTTATAATCGGAAATAATACATCTACAGTTCATTATGAGCCATTTCTCACCATCCGAGTCACCTCAATTTTTCGATTACTCAAAAATCATCCAAATTTTTTTTAAAGGTAGTTGAGGGTGTGTATACGTAAAATTCGACATTCGATAAATAAGTTGGTGACACAAAAAATGTAGATCTTTAAATGTACTTACCAGTACACATTTGATTTTAGCTTTGCGAAATAATTTTCATGTATGTTTCAGGCGAATCAGAGTTGGAAATATTTTTTTCGGTGCGATTAACTATTTTGATTTAGCTAAAAATTTCACAGAAAATTCATGTGAGTTTATTATGAATTATTTAAAACGCGGTAATTATTTAAGATTTTTCTGTGCATTTTTAATGTTACTGACGAACCTCCTTAAGATCTGTAAGGTTCTTTGGAGCACTCGCCGCAACTTAATCTAGATCTGAACCGAGCGTGTCTTAAATCTCTTAAACAATTAACGGTGTACGCGCGTGGCGTAATCGTAATTACATAGCTGATTGCTAATTACGCGTTATGCACTTGGGGGCCAGAAGTGAAAATGAGAAGGCGTTGCCCGAGCTCCATATATCATTTATAGATAGTGCAGCCTTCAGTGGATTGTGCATACATGTATATGCGTTCGATAAAACTGCATCTGCAGTATGCGCGGGTGTCTGTGCAGCTTTTACGGACCGATCATTTCGGACAGCGGTAATTGTATGGTCGAGTTGAGAGCAAACTGTCGAGGCTCACTCTCGAACTCCTCACACCCACTATATTTATTCTTTGCCGATTATGTTATCTCGATTTAACTAATATATCGAATATTCTTTGAGTATATTTTTGCAGGTGGCTTTAGATGCTGTATACATACGTTACTGAAGTTACACGATAGTATACAAAAAAAAGCATCGGTATAATATGGTAGAAAATCCGTATGGCTATTTAAACGTCATTTTTTAAAAATAGTTTGTGGAGTCCATGTGGAATATGTTTGAAATAAAAATGCTTTTTTTCTCAAGACTTGCAACGGTATGGCGATTGCACAAATTTTATTATAAATTCGGCCGACAACGTGCCGATCACACTCGAAGAAGGTCTTAATGCTAGAAATCGAAAATATATTCTTTTCACATACGAAATGTGTAGGTTTAAAGCCGTTTTATATTATTTGGTCCCAATACATAAGCACTGAAACTTTTCTACCCTATGTACATTTTGGTGCGTGTGAAAGATCACAAGTGTAGAATTAGAAATGTGTAAAATTTTACAAAGTACAGTTCTACGCGAATAAAGTACAGTAAATGCTGTGAAGAAATGCAGATGTAGAGTATTAATCCATGCAACGTATCGTATACCGACGAAGTTGAGGGTTAAAGACGTGTTTTGCGTCGGTCTTATAAATATACGGAGACTTGCAGCCTCTTCGCAACACACGAGATATTCTTGGATAATAGAGCTGCGAAAGTGTCCCGTTTAACGTCTTTTCCCATAAGTACCATTTTGTGTCTTCTCTTCTTCTCGACGTACAATCTTTAACTCTTCCGCCTTCTTCACGGCCTCCGACCTTGTGCTCACAACTTATGAATAAACTGCATACAATCTTGTATTAGCATGTGCATTATAACTGCATCAAACTGCGTCTCTATACTGAGGCCACGATTAAATGAATATATATTTATTGTGTTAAAAGAAAAGAAAAAAAATCTATTCTACGGTTATTTCATTCGGAAATTGGTTATAAACGACTACATTTTCACCTATTATTCGAACCGCTATGTGGTCTCGATATAAAAAGGCTTATGATCGACCGAGAAATCAAAAAAGCTGACACATCGCTCACGTGGGTGGCTTTGGTGTATCAGCAGGATTCAAAAAGTATTTAAAGTTTACAATAGAAATCGATTAAAAAGTTTAAAATTCTACAAAACTGTTTAAATGGTCACGCAATAAAAAATAATAGTAAATCCTTTTCTGCTTGGAAAAGACTTTTTATTCCTTTTTAAAAACCTTCAACACTTATCAAGATAATGAATAGCTTTTCCGGAAGAGCCCTTACGCTGTCTGCCCGCGTGAGATATCTTCATCGACGTGCCAAGAGCTACTGCCGAGCTAGGGGCTTCTTTGTCTCCTTTGTCATTTTCTTTGCCTCGCAATCTTCTGGCCCATAGTGTACCGATCCCGGCACAGACTTGCTGCACTTCTCGCGCCGACAGTGATGATGATCCTCAGGAGCCGCTGTGTGCGCTCAATGACTCTCCTTTTCTAACAGCAACGACTCCCTGAGGCGCATCATTGTCCAACCGATGCGGTGTGCGGTCGATAAACTTGTGCGATCGCTTATTTGGCAAGGTACGCTGAGATAATTGATTTAGATATATATTTTCTCTACACCCGAAAGAACAGAGGAAAATATGTAGTACAATATTATGGCCCATTTCACACCATACGGACCACCCTGATTTTTTCATTTCTCAAAAGTCATTTAAATTTGACTCAAACATAGACCCAAGTGTCCAGAAAAATTCCAATAAAGAAGTTAGCAATTTCATTTTTTAATTGTCAAATTAATGGAATATTCGCAATTAATCCGGCAGTTTTTCAAAACTCCCATTCGTATGTGATAATTATTCCATGTGAAATGTCAGTAGATGTATCTTAATTTCACCGATCAACTTGTTGCTATTTTAAAAACTAAATTTCCATATTCTCGAATATTTCATAAAATAACCTTGAACTTTATGAAAAATACAGAGGAGATTTTTAAAAAAATGAGTGGTGTCCTGAAGTCAGAATTAAAGGGCTTGAAATTTTCTTGAATAGCATCCCTCGGCATAAGATATTCATATGATTACCTGGTTCCCCTCGAAGCGTCACGTTGGTACTTCCTATATATCGATTATCGTGACGCTTTTGTGCTTGAAATTTGCACGCACCTCATAAATAATTGTTTTTTTGCCGCGGCATTGTACGAGCCATTCGCTTGTATATATTTTCTTCGTTGAAGCAGTCGCCACAATACAGCGTTATTGGGAAGCTCAAATCGGAGTCCCTGTTTCTGTCAAAAGTTTCTCAATTCCTTTTTTGCGGAAGCGCATGCCCGAGGATAGATACATAACTTGCGAGTACAACGCCACCTGAATAAGCGTAATACAACTCGAGTGTAGCCTGAGAGTAGTTAGCGCTCATGCGGTGAACCTGCGAATTACGAATTATAATTTCATGAGCGGGGGTCTTACATAATTTTTTCGAAAAACACGCCGCGCGGCGATCCACGTGTGAATGGATTGACTCGCTGACTCTCTTCTCTCGTGTTCCGTCTTTCATATCGCCTTCAGTGCGTTGCGTGTGGGTCGTGCGAACGAGTAGCAGCGACCTCCAGCAGTCGGCAAGGAGGCGGAAGGAACGCACGCCCGCCACGCGCCCCAGGAATATATCATCGTTCTCCCTCGAGTTCTTTTTCTTTGGGGATCTTCGAAACGGCAGAAGGAAGAGGAGGATACGACAGGCAATATGCTTTGTGTTGCCTCTTGTTCGTGCCTTTCCACAAAAATATATAACGCACGCCAAATATATATATATATATATATATATGCAATAACAGGTACACGAATAGCTAATACATAAATATGTACCAGAATGAAACGCGGAAAAGATATCGTCTCCGCGTGGAGGCTTTTAAAGTCCACCACCAGTTTTGCCTACTTAACTTTGGAGCGATGAGTTCCGTACTGGAATACCTGTTCATGTATATTTTGGAATACCGGGCTCGGTATTACAATTTAAATTATTTCAACAACTCGAACCACCCCGGAGACGTTTCTCAAAGTTCGGTGCCCTTCCAGTTACATCATTTTATTTCCTTTTGCCAATAGCCTCGGGTTGGGTATGTGTATTTTTGCTACGGTGTATCCCATGTGCTTCGAGTCTGTATGCATGCATTTAAAGAATTTTTCATATTCGGGGGTATTATATGTTAATTTAAGTATTTTGGTTTATTCCCAATGTACCTTCTTTGAATTTACATTTACCTTCGGCGTGTCCTTTTTCCCATTCCATTCCTTTTCTCGGAGAGAAAAAGGCGCGTTGCTCGCGGACATTTACAGTAAGAGTAAAAGCACCCATGCGCTGATGGGCAAGAGGTATATCATTGGGATACATATGTAGGATTAATTAATAAGGTAAATCAACGGGGAAATCAGTGGAATAAATTAATGTGATAGATCAATGGGATAAATTAGTGGTAAAAATCAATGGGATATACCAATGGGATACACCAATGGGACAAATCAGTAGGAGAAATCACGTCGCAATAATTATAGGGATAAGCTATCGGATAATTCTTCGATCAAAAAAGATTGAGCTTTTTGTGTAATTGTTGGTATTGTAAGAGCTTAAATGTTGTATTCTTACATATTTGGAATAAGTATTTTTCCGTGTGCTCAAAAGTTACATATTTAAATAAATGTAGAGTCGTATAGTATATTACTTGCTGAGTACATGCCTATAGTAGTGGATATGAATACACATAGGTAGGGCATATGTAAAGTCGTAATTTTGCACATCCTTCCGATCATCCTTCTCATTCTGACAGTGGGCCGGAATCTCCCATCGTGAGCGCCGCCGCGTCTCTTATCGTCATTGTCCGTGCGGTCTTTTCTTCAGGTGCATTCCTGAATGGAGAACGGAGAAACAAAGCCGCACTGTCGGCCGCATGCATTTCCGTTTGCGCAATATCCTTCCGGTTATGTTGTTACACCCTAGCTCTTGTTCGACGGGAAGAGCGTTTTACTCGCCTGTGGAACTGTATAACAACTTCAGTATATATTATATGTATATAATAGGGTGTACCAAAAAAAAGCGATATTTTTTTTTCTTTGATCTCCGCCCAAAATATCATAGAATACGTCTTAGTAAAGATCATGTTAAAAGCGGAGTTCATAATTTTTATTCTTAGAGGTCCATCATCGCGTTTTAAGTTTTCCCATTTAAATAACACAGGAAAGTGTTATTTCCATTTTTTTCCCTGCAACCTAAGAATTTTTTTTTTCCGTTAAATCAATAACTACATCTTATGAATTATTAGATTTCGAACAACAAATCTTATTGAGTCGAATTTCTATCTTCAATATTTGATTTGTTAGAGAATAACTTCGTCAAATATTATTCTTCGGTTACCTTTTTTTTCTATCAAAAAAAAAAAAAACCAAATGGCCAAAAACGGCTTTTTTAAGCCGTGGTGTGACCCCTCAATCTCGTTTGCTATTTTCCATAATTAGTTGTAATTTTTTTCCCTCCAGACTTTTGCTTTTAATGTAAAATAAAAATTAGTGTCTTCTTTGGATATAGCAACGGGAAATAGCGACTTGCGTGTAACCGAGAGATGGATGTAGTATAGATATGCTCGCACATGCGGAAACGCTTAACTTATGAACTCGGCTGGGTCCTTTTCAAGATAGGGCCGCGCGTGGACTGCCGGGTATATACTACGTGAATAGAAACGTCTTGGATCAAGCGGCGCGACGTATTAAAGAGCTTTGTCCGGCGCAACGTGCGATCGTTGCCGATCTCTAGGTACGCGCGTTCGCCGACGCTGCGCGAGCATATATACCACCTATGCATACATTGTGATGCGACCACGCGGCCCGCGATGCGTGCATGCGCACGGCGCACGAGTACGCGCGGCTTTCCTGGATCATTGCCAAGGTGAAATCATTGCTGTCACCGTCTTTGGCCTTTCATACCAACCGATGATTTACGAGGTACTCGGCTCTTTGCCATTCGTTCGATTCCCTCACCTTCCCAGCTAAAACCAAGATTCTTTTTGTTGTTTTCTTTTTTTTTCTCTTATTATCGCTCGTATGATGTATACTGCAATGTACAAAAGACTTTCAGACACGAGAAGACGATTTTGCTTACGGAAGCAGCGTTTCATTTATTTATTGCGTTTCGTCTAACCTTACAACTGCATTGAATAATCTTAAGATCTGAGAGTTATTCAGGAGAGGAAAAAAATGACCACCAAACCATCGCTGTAAACACTCAATTATTCGCTGCAAAATAGTGAGTTCATCAAAGAGCTATCATGAGAAATTACTCTTTGAAAAATCATTTTCGGTTTTTCCTATATTTTTATTGCCTGAAATGTTATATTTGATTCGCGACCAAGTTTTCATAAACCTTTTAAGAAAAATTTACCATTTTATCACGATTTTGAAGAAGAAGGTTTGAATGCTTCGCTGCGCGCTCTCTCGGTAGATAGGTTAACAAGTTTTTTCCACGTGTATCATCAATACATTTTTATCTCATGATTTTTTTTAGGTAACTGAGCCTCCTTAAATTATAGCTGTTAGGATTTTTTAAATTCATAATGAACATAAGGCTAAACATAGTTTATATTCATTAATATTATAATAATTATCAATTTGATTTATTTTTTCATCTGAGTGTTGAAAAAATAACTATATCATTGTAGAGCCTTTTTTTTTACCAAGCAGGAAATGGATGTAAAGGACATATGATTAGCGTATTCGAGCCATGTTGAAGATAAATCCGCGTCGTCTTAATTGCAAACTTTCATAACAGACGTACCAGAAGTTGGCATGCATGAGTTTACTAACTAATCTCGTCGAGATGGGTATAAGCGTTAACCTCTTGGGCGCGTTATCTTCAACCGGAGATACGTAACCCACGACAGAGAAAGATCTCGAGTTTCACAATCAGATGCGCGGACGAAGCGTGTCAGCGAGCACGGAAACTGTTGCACTCCGGAGATTTTATGCGGACGTGGGAAAGGTCAGTACTTTACACGTACAACATTAGAACTATGGCGTGTTTCATAGCGTTTTTCGACACTTTATGTCAATGTGCTCTGGCCTGAATTCATAACCTCGTTTCAGGGTATCTCTAGCCTTAAGCTAAGTTGGAAGTCACTTGAACTTTGAACTTGACGATAACATTGCTACAGATCAAAAGTGACCAGGAAGTTCGCTGAACTTAAGTGGCAAAGATTATCTACCTTAAGGCAACTATGAAATTAATTCTTTTTCTTTTCGATGTAAAAAATGTTTTCAGTTTTTCCAATTATTTTTTATTTGTAAATATGCCATAAGAGCTCATGTTAAAATGTATGCATAAAAAAATTAATTTTGTGTAAACGATGCAGACAAAAATTCCCAAAAAATTCATGTGAGTTTGTTATGCATTATTAAAAACGCGGTAATTATTTTAGTTTTTTCTGTGCATTTTCAATTTTACTGTCGAACCTTCTTAACGACATGCAATAGATTTCACTAAACAGGTACATGAGAATATATCATAGTTTACATTATTTTTAGTACGTGCTGTAGAGAATGAAGAATATGGAACATTTCTCCCTCGCCGTTGTGATTATATCGCTAGAATTTTGTCGAGCAAGCATCGGAGAGTTCGAAGAAATTGCGACGTGACCATGAGCACGTTTTCCATCACTCGTCTGCAAGCCAAAAATTGGAATATATTCGCACCAAAGAACTAACCGAAAAATTCGTTTACCAAAAAAATACCTTTTTAAATGCAAATTTTTCCGTGATTGCAACGCTATTTTATTTTTGCAATATCGATCTCAAATTTAGCAAAATATATAACGAGGCTTCAATGAAATTAATTTAATTTATCGTATGTTTCGCAGAGAAGCCTCTTAAAAAAATTCGTGTCAGACACGAAGAATTCGTAAAATTTTGAAGCAATAATCTCCGGGACGTTGCTCTCGACTAGCCTCCAAAATTCCCGACGAGCTTATCGAATCTCGACGAAGGAGTTTAGCGGTAAAGAATTTTAGGAAAAATTTCTCGCTCGCCCTGGTGATTATTTCGCTGGAGTTTTGTCGAGCAAGCGTCGGAGAGTTGGAAAAAAATCGCGACGTAACAACGAGGACGTTTACCACCTCTATTAAGTCGTTACCACCGCGTGCGCGCACGCCTCTCTTTTCTCCTTCCTTGTCGCTCGTTCGCTCGTCACTTGCAGCCAACTCTGCGCTTATCCCTTTCGCGGTAGCTGGTTAAAATCGACGCTCATTCTCGCTGGAGGACTTTGCGAGGATTCCGGAACAACGACAAATTCGAGAGGGATCCTCAGCCTTAAGGCTGAGCCTCTTCGCGTCTTCGGCGATCTTCCCTGTCTATTCGTTCGGATTTTTTTTCCTTTTCTCTCTCCTCTTCTATACCTCTTCGTCTTGCCATCGCGTTCCTCCTATTTTCGTGTCTCGGTCACCACAACCAAGACGAGCTAACTCTTTCCACGAATGTGCAACTCTTCGCAAAGTTCGGAAACCTCGAAGCGCCACGGCGAAATTTCAAGAGTGCTCAAAGCTATATGACTACCATACCTATTGTAAGATGATCGTCGCAACACAGCGCGCCGACGATCTTGCCGCTCTGCGGAGTCTCGAGGAAACGCTGTGATTTCGTGATGGCCCTCGGTGCCACGATTATGACGCGCCTTTACGCCTCGAGCTTTACTTTATATTCTCATTCTTTTATTTTGCAATTATTATTGCACCTTCGAGGCATGAATTTCGACGTCTCGAATTTTTGCTCGCTGAGGAAAATTGCAACAACGCATTAGTGTGAACGGTGGGGGCGGTAAACAATTCCCTCTTCTCTTAAAAGGCGCCAAAACGAAATTACATAATTTTTGAAAAAAGGGGTATAAGTTAAAAGGTACGGAAAATGTAAATTAAAAAAAAATCCTGCACCGTTATATTTATTACTTAACTATTTAACTGTTGCCTATTTTTATCTGAATATTTTAGTGAAATTTCATAAACAGTAAAAGTTCTGGAAGAAAAAAAGAACTTTCATGTAACAATTTACAAAAAGCCAATGTTTTTTTATTGCAGGTCTTGCAATATTCCGATTTAGAAGAATGTGCAGCATTTAAAAATTAGTCAGCCCAACTTAAGTAATTATCATAATCGATAATATATTTTTTTTTTTACATTGAAAACTGGATTGATATATGAATAATGGTAAATTACCGATTTCGAGAAAAAGCTTTGGAGTCGTCCGATAAAGACAAAGATATTGAAGGTCGTAACTGTGAACATTCAGGGGAACAGCGATGGATGGATAAGGGTACGAGGCTCAACGCCTTGGGCATCCTCAACTATTAGTTCGTCGGGATATTCGGCATGAAATATACTGAAGTTGACGGCTTCGCTCTAACGCACTTACTCGATGCTCCTTTTATCTTGTTCCAGCCCGAAGGCCCAACTTGTGTAGTTTTCGATGTCAGCTTCGCCAAATTCGTTGCGCCGCTTATCTATTGCCGGTCGCACGCGACCGAGAACAATAATTTTTCCTTACAATACTCTTTTGTAACGCTCTTTTTTAGGTGAGCGATAAAATAAAAAAATTCTTTAAAAAAGATATTTTGTAAATTCCGTTTGTAAAAAAAATTTATTAAATAATGCATTTATTGGAATCGATCATGTATAAACTTAATTATTTCGTTCAATAGAATAAAAATTGAATTGAGTCAACGAAATATTCAATCGTCTCGACTGAATATTGTGTTGATTTGATGAAACTATCTGCTTTAACTATATGCTTTAAATACCAATCTACTCGACGAAATTATATATGATTTAAATAAATGATTCACGGCATTTTTCTCATTGTGGCAATATTGTTTCTTCAAATTAGAAAAAAATGTATCGAAATGGAATGAACTGCTTCATCATGAAGTTGTTATATTCAAAAAATTAAATCTGAATATTACCCAGAGATATTAAGATGAAAACCAATAATTTTTGTTGGTTGAATTTTTTGACCTGTAAACGTACTATTTCAGGAGAATCATTCGTATACAATTGCTTAAACAGAAGAATAGACAAATAAAGGACTCTTCGATTGTGTTAAAATTCTTAAGGTTTCGAGTTTCAAACGATGGTCACCCACGCACACCTTGTTAGCTGGAAGACACGCAACACGTAGCACTTAAACTACAACGTGTATAGTGTTATTGTGTTCGTCTATAAGTACGCACATTGTATCAGAAGGTGATTTCTCATTGTAACTGCAGGAGAGTCGACGAACATCGCATATAGGGAGTATATGTACAGGGGAAAAGAGGCACAGAGAGCCGGGAAGAACGAAAGGAGTTATTGACTCGTTCGATTCTCCGTTGGGTTACGCCCCGCGACCTACCTCAACAACTTATTGAGTTACAATCTTGCCCGCGAGAGGAGAGTTCGATGCATGATCAGCAGAAGCGTGCTCTAGAGCTACGCTATGAACCCGATATATAATACCGAGAAATGCGGTAGCGTCTCGAAATGAAAAAATTTTAATGGCTGAAACCTGCTTTTTGCAAGGCCTAAGATATGAAAGATCTTCAAAATCCTAGGCTGAACCGAATATCAATAAAATGGATACAATAAGGATGTGCAAGTAACCTTGCACGTTGCTTCCTCTTTTTTATTTTTATTTTTGCAAAGCTTTGTAAAGAGCAAAAAATAATGTGGAAGCTTTTACCTTGCATCCATATGTCATAAAAACCGGAACGCTTTTCGGATTATTACAAAACTTCGTACGTAGGATAAATAAATAAAATAAATAAAATAAATAAAATAAATAAAATAAATAAAATAAATAAAATAAATAAAATAAATAAAATAAATAAAATAAATAAAATAAATAAAATAAATAAAATAAATAAAATAAATAAAGTAAATAAAATAAATAAAATAAATAAAATAAATAAATTTCATAAAATTCATAAAATTCATAAAATTCATAAAATTCATAAAATTCATAAAATTCATAAAATTCATAAAATTCATAAAATTCATAAAATTCATAAAATTCATAAAATTCATAAAATTCATAAAATTCATAAAATTCATGAAATAAATGAAACAAATGAACTAGAGAGAGAAGTAGAAAAAAGGAAGCAAGGTGGAGTAGCTCAGAGGCGGAGGAACGGTCAGCGATAGTCTGATGGATAATTCGGTGCCCCCAGGCTTAAGGTCTCGAAAGGCGTGATGAATCAGATGAGCCATCCGCGTAGTTGGTGCTGCCGTTGGGGCGCGACGTATCTTTTTTATTCGCAGTATACTGGCCAGTCTGATCTGCCACTGCTTTTCCCATCGTGGTCCCTACACGTTTCTCTACATCTCTAATACATATATGTATATTCTGTACTAACATGCACCGGTACTCTGTGTTATTCTACTCTCTATCGTGAATCTACAGCTCGCTGCAGTTCCTGCCGTTCCTCACGGAATATCGATGCACTTAATCACTCGACTAACCGGGCGTGTTCCACTCTTTCCCACCTAGAATCTATTGCTGCAGCGGACGCTCGACGCAACTGAACTACGTTTGTTTCACGTCACCCTTCAAGGGTGCCCAGGGCCAAGACGAACATTGCAATTACGTCTAGGAATCTTTCAAGTCAACATTTCGACTTTCTCTAGTATTTTTATACGCATGTACAGAAATTGCGGCTCCTATAGATGAGTTATTCCACCAAATATCTGACGAAAATCTGGCCTTAACATTTTTGGCGCTCTTTATTTTCATGATTCGCATAACTATACTGAAATAAAAAGAAATCGCTAATCTAAGAAGAAGAAGAAGCTTCTCGGTTCTTCCTTTATTTCATCTTCTTCTTAAAAAAGTCTCTAATCCTCTCATTATGTACAAAGAATGGAAAACGGGAAAGCATTGTCAGTCTGTTTGTCAGCCTCTTTATCGGTTTCTAACGTTTGAAAGATACTCCAGATCATAGTGCAATTTGGTATGTGGCTCCTATGTACAAAATGTCGTTTTTGTATTAAAATTCATAACGAAATCTTCACCTCGTTCGAATTCTGCTTCAATGTCCTCATCGTTGGCAAGACGAAAGAAACATTTGATTCTGACTCGCATGTCTCTTTTCTAAACTTAATTGCGGATCTGTTATTACCGGTATAACTCATGCGACTACTTATAGGTTAGGTCGCAATACAGAGTCAGGCATTTGGTTCTTCGCATCCTCATCTTCATCGTTGAAATGCGATTCGATATGCCGATATGATCAAGTGTAACGCTCGCCGCGCCGATGGAGAGAAAGCTCGAAGCTCGAAGCTCGAAGCTCGAAGCTCGAAGCTCTCAGGTCGGGCACCGATCATCGCATGGAGATATCGATTTCTTTACGACGAATGATAGATACATACCATATGATTTATCTTTCACAGCTTCCTCGCTTATTCCACTTCGCACTCACCTGCGGCACTGCGTCTTCTTACTCTTTGTGTATATATTAGGTTTTACCTATATGCAAATAGGGCACTTCCGAGTGAGATGCTTGATTTTGTGATTTTTATTCAACAAATGAGGGATTATTAATTATTTGGAAGTGTATGGGTGTTTGCAAGTATTTTTGAGTGTCTATGGCTATTTGTGAATATCAGACATATGAAAAAAGTCAAGCAATCTCCCAAGATGTAAAAAATGTTCGAATTAAAAAAATTCCATTAGCAATATAAAATCAATTTCACAATTCATTCATATCAACGCTCCGAAATTTCATAGAAACAAAATCTTTAACAGAACTATATTTGCATACTATTTTGGCTATTATCATGGACATCATCGAACATAAATCATGGCCATCCTTCCTCGAGTTGCCTTAAAATTTGCTACGTACATGTGCTGTTGATTGCTATACGATTGTTCGATCTGGATAGTCCTGATGTAGGGACACAGAGGACCAGGTGCAACCCTCTGTCCTTCCTCGCTTACCTTCTTTTACTTCTTTCTCCTTTCTCACAGTTGCATTGCGGCGTATCGGCGGTTCGCTTGATCGAAATACGATATTCAAATTTCCATAGACGCCCGTGGGTTCCGCCCGCACTTTTAATATACTTTCGAAGAGACTCGCCGATTGGTCGATCGATTGATTTGATACAGCTGCTAATTATTTGTTACGCGCGATAACGAAAAACGGTTGGCGATCGAAATTGATTTCCTTTGCCGGTGATTAATGCTCTCGTTAAGGATATAATTGTAGCAGAAGAAACACTGTTAATCACAAAGCTAAAACTTTTTATACCACTTATTTCACATTTCACACTACACCAGACAATCTAGCTTGCGGGGAAAGGGATTTATAGTAAGAGCGCCTAATCGTCATCATGGTTGGGGATTTCACCGTTTGTGAAACGACAGGATAATGAGAGCGGTAACTGTAGTGGTAGCTGTTGCTGCTGCTGCTAGATGCTTCTGTACCTCTTGTTACTGATGAGTGCCCGTGAAAGATAAATGCTGGAAGGCAGTCTTGGTTGGTACTCGTTCGCACTCTCTTGGAAATCTCCTCTCGGTTCGGTTGGCAACACTTCCGTATCCGGCACGCGCCCTTTTCTACTTATAATTGCGAAAGCTACATTTTAATTTACGTACATGCAATGCGAGGAGACAAAATAAAGTAACCTTTCCAGTACTTGACCACTTGGTGATGGTAACATCAAGGGGCTACTCACTTTTGAATTTATTAAACCACCTCATAGTAAATTACGCATGATTTAAAAGTCAACTTCATACTATTAGCTTCGTAATTCTACGAACAACTTCACACCACTCGTTTCCGGATTGTATGGCCAACTTCACATCAATAAAATAGCTCATTTTTTATCAACCCTCCCATATGAAGTTACATACTTGTCCACGAAGTATTAGAATAGCTGAAATCTGTACAGTTAGAGACATCAATATACTCGTATACGTAGCTAACGCCAAGTGGAAGATGCGCTTGATCGCTCGCTACGCATACTTATTGGATGAATCGGACGTGAATGACGCGCTGGATTGATGTGGACGACAACGCCGACGTTAACGCGGCGGCAGTCCATAAAAACAACGCTCGAGCGTCTACACGTCCTGCAGTGTAGACGATTTCGCGTGGCTGCTCTGCTACGGACCGTTAAATCGATGCATTCGCTGAGGAATGCAAGTATACGTTCCACAGTCATAGATAATCCAGCATATTATACGAAAAACTTTGTAGTGAAGAAATATAACTACGGCGACACTTTGCTCTGCGTATTTTTATTTAATATATTTTTCCTCATTCTTCTTCCGGAATAGTTGATGTGGAATTTGCGGAAAACTCGATTCGCGAGTGTGAGTCGATAATGAATATTGCAAATATTCGCAATACTACAAAGTTGAAATGATTAATTACAGTTTCCAGCAATTACTCTTTAGATAATTATTCCAGAGCAGGAGTGTCAAAAAGTTATGTTTAAACCAAATATATTTGTTACAGATAACAAAAATGAATTTTCATTAAAAATAATCTCAATTAAATAATCCATGATAAAAAAATAAAAAATTCACAGTTATAAGTCGTGTCAATGATTTTTAACAAATAATTCATAATAAGTGAATTATGGGATAAATATACAAAAAGCGGAAATTTCATAGTCACTGCAGGTGTCCATCTTTGATATATGTATACCTGTCTATAAAAATATAAATATGATGAATAAAAAGAAATTAACGACATTCTTTCGTCGTCGTTAGGCACAGACAGTGATGGTAAACGATTACGGTGATTTGTCTGTGTGAGTAGATTTCTATACCATGCTATACGGTAAATACGATCCAACGAAAGAGCTCGTTCTTTCCTCCCCATACGTATAACACAGCCAAGATACGCCGAGTCACGTGCCGAGAGATAGGACGTACTGTATATCCCAAGCATAAAGAAGAAGAAGAAGAAGAGGAAGAAGAAGAAGCTTCGCAGAAGACCTGGACCTTCCTCACTCTTATAGCAGTACCTAATACTTTGTATTAGAATACCGGTAACATTGGGATGCTCTTGAATACCGGATACAATGCTTACTTAGTAGTCAACAAATTATGACTATAGCTCAGTAATTCGGGGAAGAAAATATTGCAGTTTTGTTCATCAGGAGTAAATCAAATTCCAAAAATCACAAAGTTGGCTCTAGAAAAAAATTGGCTCTAGTTTGAGCGATACTATCTTGGAAAAAAAAAAAACCAAATTTCGAGCTTTCTGCGGGCTTTTAGGTAGATGTAGCCCTTTACAGTCAGAAAAACATGCGCATTAGAGAAAAAACTAGACGAATTTAAATAGAGAACGAAAGGTATTTTTTAACCGTCCTAATCCACAAACAGTTTACACCTTTTTAATTCTTTCTTGTTCCTGTTATTTCGTTGTATTCTCGGAGTGGTCTAATAGGAGATGCAGCTAGAAAGGAGAACGATGCTGAACGATCAAGCCTCGGGGCTAAGAGGTTTCGTACCGCCGTTGGTGGTAGTAATTGGTCGAGTGTCCACGACGTGCCGCGTCGTGTGCTGGAGCCTGCGAGCGCCCTCTCTACCGACGACAAAGTAATGCGCTCCACGGACCACAATATGAAGTCCAACACAGCGTATTACCGCAATTACCATTATTATTGCAATTATGACGATTGCCCGTGGCGAGTGAGAATTGCGCCGGGTTATACACAGTCTTACCTCCATCCACTGTTCTCTCTCTCTCTCTCTTCCTCTTCCTCGCTCACGCGTGTGTATAACAACATAGCCTATCATCCGCGAGACTTTCCAGCAGTTTCCGTATCCGCAGTGCTCTTAAGCTTACACTGTCAGCGTTTCACGGTTTTTCTGAAGACTCCGCAGAATCTAGAGGAAACTTTTGCTTCGAGCTTGTGTAAATGCATGCCCGGAAGAAGGGCCACCCGGAGGTCTCTTAAGAGCCAGTGGTACATCACCAGAAATTTCGACGTGCAATGCTTAACGCCTATAGGTCTGTCTCTCTCTAACATAGCTCTGTCTCTCTCGCACTATTTTTCTTTTAATTCTTAATAATAAACGGCTATGTCGAATGAGGAGCCAGAAGCTTAGCCCAATTCTTAGGCTTAGCCAAAAATAAGATGTAAAAAATTTCGGTTACCCGTAGTTGAATTGTAATTACAAATTACTCGCATTCCCATAAAAAATCGTAATGAATGACAAGAAATTAAAAAAATTATTTGAAAAGTTCTAATTAATTAATATTAAATCTTTAGCTCTAGTTCGAGTCTCGATACATAGTTTTCTTCGGGTGTCTTTCGTCTTTTTAATGTGTCATGGATTATCGGAAGCTGCACCGACGACTTGGGATCTCACGGTCTCAGTATGTAGTTGCTCACGAGCTGTGGCGATAGGCATAGTACAAATAGTTGGAAGGCGTCGTCACTGTACATTCGTACTTCGTACGCTTCACCCTGCCCTACAGGTTTACATACATACATCCACTATATATATGGGGCAGTCCATACCAATCAACCAGTCACCAACTCCGATTATCGTGGATTAGACTTATTTATTTTTCCGTAATTCACCTAAAGTACTCACAATGTTTTTTACATTTCCAATACAAAATTGGACGGTTTCACGGATGCTGATAAAAAAAAAATGAACAAATTTGCGTGTGCTTGTATTTTTTAGTGCATGATAAATATCGGAAAATGTTGATTGCGAATCTTCTTCGTTTAAATTTTTTTTTATATACACAGATTGCAAGAAAGGTGTAACAACTGTACATGATGCTTTCTACGCGAAAAACCGTAGAAATCGTAACTCTGAAGTGGTGGAGCATTCCAATTTTTTCCATAAAATTCTCAAAAGTACTAAAAATTTCATGCTCGTAAAAAGTACAATAAAAACGTCACGAGTTGCGATTACGCCACTAGCAACTATTCAACGCTTATTTTTCTGTTTTTTCCTTGTGAGTCATAAATCGCGAAAATTTTTGTCACTAATCTTTGAAAAATTGTGAGCACTTCGTTGATTCGGGTGAATAATAAAATAAAAAAATTTGAACTTGGATCGTCAGAATGATCAATTGGTATGAATCGCCCCGTATATATTAAGGATGCGTATAGTATACTGTGTAATACTTAATAGTATATAGGCGTAAAGGAGGATCAGTAGGAGGAAGAGGAGAGCAACAGGACAGGGCAAGATAAGGAACTGAGCGAGTAGTGCGTTGCCTGGTATCAATTTGTCCGGCTGGTGTGTACACTGTATATATAGGTACTAGTGTGTATAGTAGCCAGGTCGACTCAAAGGAGCTGAGAGTCGAGCGCACCAAGGCGAAGGTCGCTTTGTACGAGCCGCTATCCAGCATTCTATCAAAATCCCCACTCCCCACACTGTGCCTCTCGTATCTCGCACCCAGAGATCGATTTACCCTACACGCACCCGTAAAATACCAATTATCGTACTCGCGCCATCTCTTAACGATGTGTAACTCTCGGATATGGGAACGGACTGCAGTATATGTACCGGGAAGACATCGAGCATCGGCAGTAGCTCAGGGAAGCTGAATAGTAAATCAAAATTGAATTTTTTTTTCACGTTTGGGTATAATTAAACTGTTTTACTTAAATACAAAATACACTCACGGAAAAAAAAAAATTTCAATATTTCTGACTGAATATTTTTTTCATGGCGAAATAAATATCAAAAAAGTTGCTCAAGATGTTAAAAAACTTTGCTAAAACATAAAAAATATTTTTTTTTTTTAACAATCGAACGTTATTCGTTGCTAATATTTTCCAGGAAAAGCATTAAGCTGAAAATTCTCTATGAGAAAAAACAAAACAACGTTTCAGTAATAGAAATACAAAAAATTTTATCTCTCAAGCTCCTGAAAAAGTATGATATTACTTCAGGGCAGGTCTGTCTAAGGTCTAGCCTACTTTAAAAAATGCACTGAAATGCAGTCCTTTCTCCGTCTTTGCCCATCATTTTCGTATCAAAATTATAAAAGGGTGGTGGTAACGTGGGCGCAGACAAGAATTTATTATAGCGGGCAGAAATGGGATCGGTCAAGCGATTTCAATAATTTTGCGTTTGATAATATTCAGGGTGAGACAGCTCGGATGATGTCGGTGTTTCGTTCGTCAATGTCCATCATATCTGCATAATTGGCCTCTTGTGAAGAGGACGAAGCGGTCCACGATGCTGCCAGAGATTTTCGTACTCGGCAGACATTTTTAGTGGATTATCACATCTGGTGGCATATGAAAAGCAATAAGATGCTACTGGTAAAAAAAAATTACAACAATAATAAAAACAACAACCAACTTATTTTTGTAATCTTCCGGAGTTTTTTTTACTCCTTCATTTTTTATTCAAGATTGCACATTGCTTAAATACATTTGGTCTCGTTTGAGGAACATTATATTGGTGGGAACTCGTTCAGTCTACTGCAACACTTCGCGAAAAAAAAAAAAATTGAACAAATGTCTTCGACTTTGTTCTTTTTCCCTCATCCAAAATTATTTATATTTACAATTTTGTAAATCTTATCAAAATACGGCATTTAAAATATAACGAGATAACACATCACACAAATAGATTCCGGAGATGAGCGATACTCAAATAAATATGCATTTTAAGTATTTTTTAATGGCAGTACAATTATAATTTTTCAGATAATTTTTTATTACCGAATTTAAAGAGTCAAATTATTTGAAGCAAGAAAGTGGTCACATACAATTTTATTCCAACATTGCCCATTCGTCGATCGTAGGTATACAATAATGTTATATTTAATAAACCGGCAAATTAACTATATTTACACTGATTTATCGCAAATGTAGATCAAGGATCGGAGCGTAAGATTAAAAAAAAAAATTAAGAAATCACATTCCTTATTCTTTTTTGTTTATTAAAAGTCAATTGGATCACATTTAACGAAATTACCACCATAAAAAAAAGTATATACGGAAATATATTATTACAAATTCTACCTACATTTTGCAATATACCTGCGGTGTAAAATATATTTCTATATCTTTTAGAATGCATATAAAAATGTTTTAAAAATAACACCAGAAAAATTAATATATTTCTCGTAATACTTTTTTTTATTAGTGAAATTATAACGGTCGGAAGGTCAGCAATCACTGTCGAGTCGAGTGTTGGGACGGTACGTGTGAATAACTCGCAGACACGAGCGGTTATGATTTCGTTAAGGTGTGACCGAAGACGAGTGACGTTGATATGACAAAATGTCAGGCTGGCTGCTGCTGATCGCCTAGCGTTCCGTTCTTGCACCGCCTTTCTCACTGTAGCGAACTGGCAAATGCTCCAGTAGTGAAACGCGCGTGCTCGCGCGCAAATGAAGACGTTGGAGCGGCAAATGATTAGTGTGCGTCTGCGTGGCCGCTGCTTCGTATTAACCGCACAAGAAGAAGACCACTGTGTGTGCCATTAGCGTTTTTTGCTTTGAAATTACTTAGCCGATACATTCACCATAATGGGACGCGCCAAGAGCTCCACTTTTTTATTATTTCTTATCCCACCTTCCGTCGATTATGCTAGACAATAATATCTCCGATTTTTAACGCACTGTCTTTCTTTTTTTTTTTCAATTAATATAATTATTCATTGTAAAGAATATAATTGCTTGTCAACGGCATATTGATGAAGAGTCAAGATATTTTAAGATTGTTATAACATTTCGAATGTTGCAACGCAATGATTTTACTGCATCGATCGGGATATTTAGGTAATTCTATTATTTGTTTTATTCTCAGAGGATATTTACGATGTTCTTGTCGCATTTCGTTTCTTCAATTAATTTAGCCATTTCTTTTCTTCCTATACATATGACTGGAATCTACGATGTCCTTTAATTGAGGAAGAGGATTCGTCGTATGCAGCAGTATTATTACATTACATTACCTATATAGTGTACTGTATTCATGCGTAAGTGCAACAGCTACGGGCTGTGCATAGCCACGTTTAATCACCCGCAGAGTCTGCTCTATTCATATGGCTGCGCGCAAGCCCTCGAGTCCAAAGCGACCTCTCTACTCTCCGGACTTCTTGTACGACCTCACTTTGCGCTTATACACCTCGAGTTAAAATTTTTTGAATTTTTCTCACTAGTCTTTTCAGACTCATGGCAAAAGTATGTTTTAAAAATGTCTCAATTGTTGGATTAATCAATATATTTTTAACGAAAAAATTGATATATTCGATAAATTTTCAGATATATGTATGGTATATGAAAATTTATGATGACATTCTTCATATATACTGTGAGAATAATGACAAATACGAAAAAATACATACGATAAATATATCAAAAACGTAGACGATGTAGTAAATGTTGCCCAAAAGGTTATTTCGGATACATTTTATATGTCCTCTCACGTACAATACGAAAATGAACTTCAATCTGATATATCTGAAAGTATATCAATTACATAACACTTTTTTTTTTTTAAATATCCAATATATATCAAAGTATATTTTTCCATATCCATTTTCCGGTAAGTAAAATTCGATTCTGTTCAAAACCATGGAAATCGAAAGCCGTAAACATTCCATACATCCGATATATTTTGAGATATATCTGAAATATATTTACGAGTTAAGTTAAAAATGTATGGATTATACAGAAGATATACATTTTTTGATATTCTTCTCCGTTTCAAGTCCCATTAAAAAAACCGAAAAATGTATTTATATATTTCATACATTTTTGACGAAATGTAAATATGTTTTATATATTTTTTGAGATACATCGAATCCTAGTTCTAAAGGTAGAAATCATGAGCCTCATTTTCAAATGCTCAAATGTGAGTCCCGATACATCAACGCTTGCAACCCTTAAGTGCATAATGGAACCCTTTGACTTTGTTGAACAAGAGCTGCTACAGTTGCTTGTGTCGCCGCATTCGGTTTTCTCACACTTGATGCGCGAAACGACATAGCATCTTACGGTACAAGGAGCAACACCGGTGAATGCAAGTGTAAGAGGTACGCGCGGCGTCGTCGTGGCGCGGTAGCAGCACAGCCCGTCACCATCTATCATTCTGTCAGCTAGGAGATTTCAATTTGCTCTCTTTTTGTGGCATTACCGGCGGAAGGTGTTCGATGGCCGCGTCGAAGGGGCCCCCAGTGCGTCTCCCTCACCCCTAACAACCCCCCTCCCCCTCCCCCTCCCCTCTCTTTCTCTGTGCAAAATTGTATTTAATTGTGATTGACTGCTAAGTGGAGAAGGGAAGATGCGAGCTACCCGTGTGTATATGGGAACGCACCCGTTGCCGCTCACTCATTCCTGGATGTATTAGGTCCGCGGAGGCATTTATGAATAACGATTTTTGAATACAAGGTTATTACAAATCACCGGTGGAAATCAACTACTGTATACAAGTATTCCACAGTAAGTGCAGTTTCTATACGTATGACGAATTAAAAAACCGGCTAACGCATCCCAGACTCAGCCCCGAAGCCATTTCCCAAGATGCTGAGGCTTAATTGAAAACCGGATGAAATAATCGTACAATAAACTAGCCTCGAGTATTAAATATTTACATAATTAGCTACGACAATAAATAATAACGCGCATTTTCAATTATCTAGATGGCATACAATATTTACAAATGTCACATGTTCTTCGAAAATCTTCTGATGAATAATAGATTTACATTTAGACATATTTACAAGAGATCCTACGAGTCGGATCTTAGTTTGAGCAACCATTCGTATCACATCGTCTCCTCGAACTTGGATTATTACTGCGGACTTATGTTCTTAAGCACAGATACGTCATTCCCTGTGCAGAAGTTCGTACAGCGCTGCTATGTAGGTTTGGGCCATTTGAAGCGTCTCGAACTTGCTGAGTTTTCTGTCGTTTCCCAAACTGGGCACAACGTCTCGAAGTCGGTCGAAAGCGTCGTTGAGGCTGTTCATTCGTCTTCTTTCCCTTGCGTTGGCTGCGAGTCTCCTCTTCCTCATGACTTCAACACCAGGTGTACCTGGTCCCTTCAATTTCTGAATTTGCAGACCTCCTTTTCCGTTGCCTTGCTGGATTGATCCGTATTCCGAGTCAAAACCGCTTTCGCTCATCATGTCCTCGTCCATTGAATGATATGTCTCCGCTGGCTCGTTACCACTACACTTTGAAGGGTTGTGATGTTGCGCCCCACCGGGACTGTCGTTTTTCTGCACTGGATAAGCTCCTCCACTCAAAAACATAATGTCTGTCCTCGCGGGCAAAAACAAACCCACGTTACTGTCACTTTTCGCGACAACGTCCGATTTCGTGGCATTGTAAGTCGCATGAGCTTTTGTCACGAGGTAACCTTGTTCCTGATTTCCTGTATAGCTGTGATGATGGAGATTGTGATCCAGGCACGATTTTTCTAAATACTGAGTATTGACATACGATGTCCTCGTTGGCTTTGCGGATTCGTAGCTGTAGTCGTAAGACTGATTGTTATGGGAATTCGTTCGGCTACCGAGCTTGCAGTACTCCTTGGACTTTCTAGTCACAGCGTCCATCGTGCCTGTTTGATTATTGATGATGTCTCCCTCTTGATGATAGCCCTCGTAAAATTCGGCAAAGTTAAAACTATCTCCAGCGCCGTTATAGCTCATCGGGTCATTGTTTGTATTATTGTGGTTGTGTTGATGACTGTCAACGGAGCTAACGCTTCCGCAACTGCTGCCCCGAGATCTTGGCGGCAGGGGATAAGACACTTGATGATAACCGGGCCAACCGGTGCGATCTCCGGTCGATCCACGAGGTGGATTTGACTCAGGACTGCTCGCGGATCCGTAACCTTCCGAATCAAGGAGATCGTACTGTTGGAAGCACGCGTAACTTGTCATTGTGTCGCCACAAACAACCCCGAAAAGTTTTTCAAGGTTTAGTCAAGTCGGTATCACTAGCCCGAAGCTCTACAATCAGGTTTGATTCTCGGGTACGTCAACACGGGTTGATCATGACAAAGTCAGGGTTGCTAAAGTGTCACCCCTGTTTGTATCCTCTTATGATCATAACACCCTCGAATCGAATTGGACGTAAAACGTCGCAGAACTTTTGGGCTATATTTGAAACTTGAGGATTATTATAAATGACACTTGGCTTGAAATCAAACACTAGGCAGTGGAATAGCAAACGAGCCCAAAAAGCCTTATAAGCGTTTAGGTAAAACGGAATCACTGGCCCGAAGCTCTACAATGAATTTCGATACTGCGTTAACACGCGTTGATCATGCTAAGATCAGGGTTGTCAAAACCTGTTTAAATCATGACCCTGACAATCCAATGAATGGGATGTAAAACGTCACAGAGCTTTTGGGGTATTGTCACGGTTGTAACAAATGACACTTGGCTTGAAATCGAACACTGGACAGGGGTTGAAAGCAGAGTTACTTGTTGAAGCTAAGATCGTGCTGCTGAGCCCTGTCTATCCGGCTCGGACCGGAGCGTTTCGTAAACTGACGAGCAGAGTGGTGAGTACGTCGGAGTACGTCTTTGCTCTTGGCCGGACGGTATCTCGTGGCTGGACCACGCTGTATCGTGCTCGTTGGTCCCCAGTGGTGGGGGGTTACCGGCGAGGGCCTCAAGGCCCTGGGCCCATGCGTCACTACAGAGGTAGGAGAAAAGCGCACCGGCAGCACACGCGAAGACGAGACCGCGGACGCGCGGGCCCTTCTTCTTCATCCCTACTCTTGCTACTCCTTTGCTCTGTCTTTGTTTCCATGGGGCCCAGCAGCAGGAGCACCAGCGCCAAGTGGGCAAAACTCTTTGTAGGAGCCGCGCAGTCGGACACGCCCTCTCTCTTCGTCTTCGTATTTTTCGCCCCTTTTTTTCTACCACGTTTTCGCCGTCGTCGGCGTCGTCGCTGTCTCCTCTTCCTTCGCTCTGTTTCTTCCTCGGAGGATTGTTCGTGTTTGCCAGCATAGTTGCGATTCTTCGGCTCTTTCTTCGATTTAACCTCAGGCTCATAAGGCGCTTGTTGTTGCAATGGGAATTAAAATATCATTCTGGCTATGGTGTCGCCTCGATTGCGGTTCTCCTCACTGCCAAATCGTTTGTTGATGCAACATCGTATGTTTTAAATTGTTATGTTAATTCTTACGACTTGATCCGGTAAGTGCTCAGGAAAAGGAAACGGAAATTGTGAAATGGTGCATTTAAGGTGGCCTCGTTTATTTTCCACGAAAAAAAATATATGTAGATTTCGACACGCATCTAAAATAATTTCGTTATATGGTAAATAATTTCGATACATTTATTTAAACTATTAATCGTATGTTAAAGACAGTTCTTTGTAAATGTCCAAATTAAATACCCTATTTTTTATGTTGTCTCTGCGATTTATTTTAGAATAAGTTATTGCTCAATTTTGTTTATTTCCTCAACATACTATTATACATTGTTCATCCTGATACTGTGATGTAAGATGAAAGCGTTGTTATCGATGAAGGCACTTGAATTCCGCGTGCGTGCGACAGCGACAGTGACGGATTTGCAACATATAAGTGGACGTACTTGAGAGATATTTATCGTTCCGCGTGCATCACTATATCCGAGCTTCTGGCCGTACTGCCGAACTGTACTACAGAACTGCTTTCATTTCTTCTTATGCTTCTTTGGATTCTTCGCCGATTTATGTTTCTTTGATTTGCATAAGAGTTTCTTCAGCACGTCATGACGATTCTCTGTGACTCGATGCGGCCAACACACGTCACGTAAATTCTTCTGAACAACAAAGACGTTATAAATGTATAAAATTATACATGACAAAAATTATCTCATCGAATCGTGTGTTCGGTCCAAGTAATTGAAGAGATTTTTTTAACTTTCCTCATTCCTGACGCAACGTAAATTATTTGTCAGGTTTTAAATTTTCTTCTAATTTGTTTTATTTTGGAAATTCGTTCATTCATTGAAATTTGGAAACATTGATTCAATTGTTTTTAATTTTTAATTTTTTAAAATCTTATCATTTTAACAAAATTTTCACGTTTCGAAATTTATCCCGTTTTCTGATATTTTTTTCAGTATTTTACAGTTGTTACTTTTTTTTAATCCGTTCCGATTTTTACAATTCTTGTATTTTTCAAATAGGTTTGATTTTTTAAAATTTATTCACATTTAATTTTTTTGTAATCTTGTTCGTTTTTTAAAATTTGTTCATCTTTTCAAGTTTGATGAATACCTTCAACTTGTTCAACTCATCCAATTTGTTCATAGGTTCAGTTCGTTTAATTTGTTTTATATGTTTAATTCGTGTAATTTGTTCTATCTGTTTGATTTAGTCAATTTATTCGATCTGATCAATTAATTTAAATTGTTCAGTTTGTTCGACTCATTCAATTTGCTGAATTTGTTCTATCTGTTCAATTTATGAAATCCGGTTTGACTGTTTCGTTGAAATTAACGACGTGGTCAATCTGGACCCGAGCTAGGACAGAAGGAAGAAAGCAAGAAAAAGAAAGACTCGCCTCTTTGCGATCCACGGGCGTTTCTACTTTACGAACTGTAAACGGAGGACCCAAATTAGCTCGCCTCGTGGTCCCAGTTGAAACGGGTCCAGTCGGGTCTCCCTTCCTTACGGTTGTACTTACTTTATGACACTTTAAACGCCCTGCAGGTTGGCAAAGTGTGGACAAATTTGACTGTTTTACGAGGGGCCAAGATCTTTACGAGTTGTGGCTCGGGTTCGCTCTTCCTTTATACTCTATTATGGGTTAGACCTTTCACTAAACACCCTGTCTTTCCGTAAAGTTATAAGGAATCAATGAAGCATCTCCCGAGATTTTTGTCCTTGATTACATAATCAACAAAGAATGCTTTTTCAACTGTAGGTCGTATCGTTAATATATTCTAATGAATCCGTGACGAAATTTATACGTATCAATCATAAATTTAAAAAAATGTACCGTAAACAGAATACTAATAAATTATATCGTGAATTATTTAAATAATTGAAAAAAAAAATTCCATCAATTTTGCATCACTTCAAGAGTCCCGGAAATCGCTTACCTCGCATAATGACCGTAAGGTCTCTCACTGACCTTAAATTGTTGTATTTCAATTATGATTGCCACCGAATTATTCCAACCATAATTACCAATAGTTCCTTTTACACTTGGTATCACCCATATTATCCTCCTTCTAGATTATGTATATTATCAAATTAAGTAAGGCCGAATGAAAAAATGATACGGTTATACTGTGAGAAGGTTCGAAGCTGACTGTACACCAGAGTCATTACTCTTGGCGCGCGCGGCGAGTGAACGTGTTTACGACTGTCTATGTGGACCTCGAGTCTTCGTTGCTCTTGGTCACTCCGTAAAATGTAGTATTCCGCGAACGGTGAACGCCCTGGCTTTACAAGCACAATAAATATCGTTCGCTCGGCCGTCCTCGGGGTAGCTATACGGACTAGTAAATAGTCACCTACTTTTCTAGTCATGAGGGCGGAGGGGGATGATCTGGTATTCGTGCTCTGAAATATCGAGTGCAGTATTTTAGAGTTAAACATGGAAAATAGTGTACACATATTGTACCTTTGAAATCATGTCTCCATTCTTGTCGTTTTATTTCATTCCTGTGCAAGGATTTTAATCCTTCGCATACAATCCTGTGACTCAGATGATTGTCCAATTGCTAGCGATTACTATTATTTCGTTACTTTTCACTTAAATGGCTAAGGATCGTTGCACTGAGCATCCGTATTTACTAAGGATCATGTAAATTTTAATTTTTCAAGTTTTGTTAAATTTGTCAAATGTCCTAAGGGGATAAGCATGGTGAATCAGCCCCGGAAAGATAATTAAATGATACTTAGAGAATATACTGATACTAATGAAATAATGAGATCCTGAAAGTTGTGGAACTATCACTTAATTGGTATTTGGGAAAAAGCAAAATATGTGAAAGACAAACATTATTTATTTATTCAGGTTTCACTGAACCGATTGCACTAAATTTTTGATATATTTCAGGAGTTTCTAGAAAAAAGAGCTATATTGCTTTATAAGATCCTTAAAAAAATTGTTCGAGTTCATTTGGCTGAAAATTTATTTTTGACTCAAGCGAAAAAAATGTTAATAAATAGAAAAAATATCGACTGGTTTTTGTTGAGTCCATGCACAAAAAATCGTTAAGCGAATTTGAAAAAAGTATTTCTTTGATTTTTATTTAAAACAACATTCAGCATGTTGCTTCAAAGCAAAATCATTTTTTTTCCGACGTGATAACTTCAGGTGGTCCCTTAAGTTTTCTCCATGATGAATCAACATGAACCTTAACTTTGTGAATGAACGAGAAAAAAAGACGAAAGTTCCTTAACCGATCAGCGAACACTATGAACTCAGGCTGAGAATAAAAGAAGCCGGAACTGCTTTGTATCAAAGAGTTTATTATGTTGGGGTTATAAACTCGTATGAATGAAGAATCTTCTCCATGGACCGAGCAGAAAACCCAACGATCTCGGTAACCCACAGCCAGTTTAGTGCCAGTCATCGTCCCGTTTTTTTTCCTTAGTTTTATTGCCCTTTAATTATCTTCGAGGGTGCAACTCATTTCTCAACACTTTTTTTTTCCTATCATCGCGAATATCAACCGTTGGCTTGTGCCAAGCTTTTCGAATGTGCGTCAAAGAGGCGGAAAGATTTGGGTTGTAGTCGTCGCTGAAGGGTTGGGACCCTTGGGTTCGATGGGCTGTCTCGTCGATCTCAGGACAGAAATTTAGGGCGTAACTCGTCTGTCTCCTTCGCTCGCCTTGATGTTTTTCCGTGTCTTTTTTGTTTTTCTCGTGTTTCCTAGTTTTTCTGGGAGCCGAAGGAGAGATGGTAAAGCGGCGCCTTTCGCAAAGGGCGCAGGGCGGCTAACGCCGAGACCTCATTATCCTCCGCTAATTCGTAAGCAACAAATGAGGCGGTTCCCACTCCCATGACCTCTCACGTTTCGGTCGACGAAACTAACTCAAGAATCTCGAAGAGAGATTCGCTCCACCTTTCGACTCTCTCTTTCTTTCTCTCTATACGGTCGCCCTTTTCGATTTTCTACGTTTTCTCTATTTCATTTTAATCAACCGGGAGTGTAATATTTGTCTTGGTTCTATTACGGGCTGGTTATTGTGGAACCCATTTTTCATGCCCTGATATGGCATTTGTATTCGAGCTACAAGTACGAAAATACTTTTTAAGGGTAACACCACTACAAACATTTGGAAAAATCATTTCTTTTACTTAATTAATTATTTAGGTTCATAATAGTATATTGTGCAACAAGTGCGTAAAGCAGGTTATTTCCGCACGAGTTACATATGTACGAAAATTCCCAAAAAATTCATGTGAGTTTGTTATTAATTATTAAACGCGATAATTATTTTAGATTTTTCTGTGCATTTTCAATTTTACTGACAAACCTCCTTAAGCATACATTAAAGTTTGTAACGAAAAATAGTCATCGACAGATATTTAAAAATAGCGTTACTAAAGTCGTTCTAGCATTGAAATCTTCATTTTAGTTTTTTCATAACAGTCGCTCGAAAGGGCTTGAAAATTTCTGAATATTTTTTATCGCTTTTTTCGATTACTTTAAACTTACTTTCTTTCAGTGTGCAAGAATTAAAAATATTCGAAAATTTGGGTGGCTGAAGTATCGTGGATTGCCTCGTATACATCGTATCAATATCATTTGTTGTCCTCGTTCAATTTCTCTTCAGAGTTTCATTTTAATTGACACTCAATAGGTCTGATGACTGTTCTCACGTTGAAGTCATCAGTAGCTATAAAATAATTTGCATATCGCAGCACAGTTTGTGTTGGGAGATTTACTGACAGGAGGATCGATCGATCGATCCGTATCCTGACACGATATGCATTCAGGAGCCGCGATGATGTCTGATAATCAATTAATTGCGTCTGATGAAGAGCATAAATTGATTACTACTTGATGCGACTATACGTACTACGAGCACCGAGTTACAGTTCACAGACAATCACCGGTGATTTACAACATAATGGCCGGCTTGACTGATGCGCATCTTGTGGGCAATATTCCCATCTCACCCCCTCTCCTTATCTTCCCATAGACGCCTGAATTATCTAGAAATAGTAATCGCATACGTGCATACAATATTCCCGTCAATTATAGAGTCGGTTATTTATATTCTCTTGCAGAGATGGTTACAATTCAGTGTCTAACGATCTGCCTGACAAATCTCATTACTATTCTCTCACAGTAATTGCCTTTGTTGTCTTTGTTTTCCTATTATTTTTTTAACAGGTGTTCAATGAATTTAATATATTATAAAAATTTCGCATTCATCTACATGTTAATCAAATGGGAAATCTATTCATCGTTTGAGCTAGCTCTAAAAAAAATTTTATCGCGCTAAAATTTTGAGAAGAGTTGCTTAAACGTACAAGCTATAGATTAAAACGATGCAAAGAGGAAAAAAAAAATTTCGCCACACCCTAATATATATATATAATTTTCGGAATAAACTGAATTCTCTTAATTTTTCTTGAAAGCTTCTTTTTTAATTTTGAATTTTTGAATTTTGACTGCACGCTTTATCTGACTTATGAACCGCGAGGTTAAACTCTGCATGGTACAGAAAATTGGACCAGCATCTCCGCAGTAAATACACCAATATAATACCCAGTAACCGGGTCAAGATTTATGGAGAAAGCGAAAAAGCCTACCTATTAGATTCACACCCGAGGTGTTCTATAATTACAGGTTTGCCGTGCTGTTTCGCACCATGCAGTCCCGCCCTTCTTATTCCTCAACCTCAGTCGTCCTGCTCTCCCTGACCCTTCGTAATGCCGCGAAATTTTTCCGACCACATTGGACCATCCGTGATGATGGTTGAGCTACGGAAACTCGAACGCTCCAATTTTTTTAGAGCGCTTTTTCTATCCTTGGCTGTCTTCTCCTTGTCCCGAAAGGTTAACGGGCCAAAGATTCATTAGGGCTGCAAGTGGGCGTCGCCCTTTGCTTATATCTTTGTGGTATTACTCCGACATTGCAGTGGAAAAGAATAATAACAATATTGTTGAAACATCAGTACAAGTAACATTGTCAGGTAGATTCCTCTGAATATGCCATAAAAAGAAAAATAATCTGTAGTATAATCTCGAGACCGCCAAAATTATCGGAATATGCCCCGATTGTTTAGTTGCTGAGCAACGACACTATGATATGACATGTTATTTAATTATTTCACCATTTTTTATTTACCGCGTTTTTTTTTTATTAATTAAGCTTATTTTTTAGTCGGAAGTTTGTTATCTTTGATTATTTTGTGTAATGGTCCAAGAGGACTATGAATTTGTGAATGAAAAAAATCGTAATTCGTTTTAGTTTTTGTGAGCTGCGGTCTTTCAAATCTTTTTAATCTAATGTTGAACTTCGTGGGTCCATTACCAATGATAGTGTGGAAAAATTTGCCTGGAGGATGAACGGGAGACGGTCCTTATATCTGATATCCGATACCCTTTCAGCTGTACATCATGGCTACTTCGTTATTTGCAGTCTGCGACTGAGGCCAGAGGAACGACGCGACCGCTCTTTGCGTTCATGTATTCAGCCGGAGATAATAAACGTCCTATAAAATAATTATGATTTATGTCGCTCCATCGACGCCACTTCCCGTACGCCTGTCCAATCGCGTAATATACGATGGATCGAGCGCACTAACTTTTTTCTCTTCTTTTTCATAACACAAGTGTAATCCTCTCGTTGCTCCTTCTCTCTTCTTTTTCCCATTATATACCTTTCGACGACTAGTTTTCCACGCTTTTTGATCAGCTCGTCACGGCTGATTAAATGAACGAAAAGAAAATCGAGACGCGAACAACGTGCAGTAGAAATTGACGAGTTGAGGATAATTGATGTAGTGAAATCTGATATAACACTTAAATAATATTGCGTGACTAAAGTTCAGAGTATCCATTTTCTATGCTTCTATATATGCTATCCGGACTTAAGCAATATGCATTTTATTCAATGAATTAACATTCTGTGATTGCGAGATTTTTTGTATATTCATTTAATCCTGAGCTGAGTTGATTCTTCAGTGGATTTCTGATCCGATCTTAATGTATTATTGGGTGCGGGTCAGATTCACCTTATTTTTTTGTAACCTTAACCATTATTTTCTAAATAGGCTTATAATTTTCGTGACAAAAAAAAACAGAAGAAAAGAATAATTTCCATTTTCTTATCATTGATAATATAGGTTTTGTAACATGTAAATAAACTTTGAAAAATAAGATCAATCACCTACGAGTAATTCTACATTCAATTGCATTTAAGATATTTGGGTATCCGGCAAGTGATATAGTTTGTATGGTAACAATTTTTGTAGAGATATTTAGTTGTCGTTTTCTTAAGTTATTTTGCTTCCTTTACCTTCCATTTTCTACGGTAAGCATAGTCTTTGGTGACTACACACAAGTTTAGATTCCTTGTACTCTTGACGTACGTTTGAGCAGGTTAGGTGCATTCGCGTCGAGCGATAGTTTGCAAGCATGACGATGCCACTCGGAAGCGAACCTCGGGTGAATCGTTAGCAGAGTATTCTCGATGCGCGCGGAATCGGTCACGATGTCTGTCTCGCTGTCAGCATCGCCAACATCATAAACCAGCAGACCTGCATTTTTTAACTTCCCTCGTGATTTTCATTTTCTGATCAGATTCTGTCAGTTTAATAGACCCGAGTCATCGACAGAAAAGTGAATTATACATTGGATATGTAGTCGGTGATCGGTAATTTTTCAAGTCATCGTTTTCCAAATTCATGATCGTAAGGATTAAGATTTGTACATGAATCATGATGATTATTCGCGGCATGAGTTCACGTAGATTTTGATCTGGATCTGGAGTCTATAATTCAGAGGCTATTAAGAGATCAAAGATTGCCAACTCAACATTGATCAGTGTCAGCGAATTTTAGCAGGGTCTTGACCAGATTGATAATTAACAACTCTAATAACAGGCACTTCCGGTGTACTGGGTGATTTCACAGGATCATCGAGACTGTGGAACAGCGAATGGAATGATTGCGATCCCTCATGAACACGACAAAGCATCAGTTCCACCTGTAGCGGTAGCTGGACTCGTAGCCCGTGGTAGCTATTATAATCGCGGAATCATAGGATCCCCAGCGCGGCGTGCAATGTGTTAGAACGTCGCGGGTAGGTATATAACGGCCGACCAGATGTTCCTCCATGGAGAAAAACAGACGACATACTATACGTAATACTCAAATATATATATATATGTATCCATACAAACTTCCATACATCCTCGTTGTGTTTCGTCCTGGACGTCATCCTCGTAGGCATCGTTGCTGCCGCCTAGGAAGTCCACATTGGCTATGATGCTCGATTCGCTCGTCTACGTGCCACCGACACCTGCCTCGTCATCCTTTCTATGCTATATACTTGTCGTAGAACGAAGCCAGGACAGACAGATGAATATAGACAAGGGTGAGAGAGGGATGAAACAAGTATTAGACCTGCATGCGCGCGCACCTTATTTATGCTTCATTTATACGGCGTTTGATTGAACTCCGTATTGCCGTCAAAGTTTTTTTTACTTTTTTTTTCTTTTCTTTTTTTTTTTCAATCGTCTTCCTTCTCCTCCTCTTCTTCCTCTTCGACGCAGTTGCGCATGGCGGCGACTCGACGATCATCTTCGGCCCATTTGAAATTTTTCAACGCTCCGTCAACGGCGCTGCTCACGCTCGCTTGCTTGAAAGCGATAAAACCCCGTTGTCTCGACCCCGTGGCCGCTCTTCTCGTTTATTTAGCGTGAAACTGGAGAGGGAGAAGAGGGAGGAGAGGGAGGGGGAGATGATGAGCCGCTTGCGAATCCGTTATCATCGTCCTTAATCGCAACACGATGAGCGGGGTGAGTTTCTCTAGTTTTCCGCGGACACTCGAAGCTTCGATGACTTACTGCTCTTGGAACAAGATACAACACGAAGAAGCGAAGAAAAGTTGCTGCTGGCGTATTTGCAATACGCGACTTTCTCATCAGTTTTGTTATTGGCGGAAAGTTTTTATCGTTAATTTACCGG
Source organism: Tromatobia lineatoria (assembly GCA_949699805.1). NCBI lineage: Eukaryota > Metazoa > Arthropoda > Insecta > Hymenoptera > Ichneumonidae > Tromatobia > Tromatobia lineatoria. The sequence continues at coordinate 9,417,446 of OX453052.1, forward strand.
AGTATACCTATACATTATTTCCCCATAGGGACAATGTATAGGTTCACTCCATTATAGTATAGATTATACATATATATAAATATTTACCTTGGTCATTGTACATGTATTCCATTTATGATTTTATTTAGATCAAATAGAGTCTATTTCGATCAGATAAAATTTCATCCGATATTCATAGGCTCTATTTAATTGAAATAAAATATTATCTATTCCAAATACACTCCCTTATTGATTAAAATAAACTCGTCAGAACCATTTTTCTAGGTTTGACAATTTAAACATTTCGAATTCTAACTGTTTTAAAAAGGTTCTTAGAAACAAATGAAATCTCTTTCACAAAGTTATACCGAACTCGACAAGTCGTTTGTGGAAGAACCTCCGTCGAATACAATTATCGTAAATATAAAGTACGATGAAAATAGTGAGAGACACTTTAATGAGAAACTTCCGAGCGTCACGCCTATTAAACTCGTGATATCCCGACGTGATCGCGCGGGGACAGAGTCTCACACGAGCCTGGGGGAGAGGGGCACGTGCCCCGAGTCATGTGGAACCGACTCGGCTTCTTTACCTGGTCGCTCGTGCCCTAACATCCTTAAGGATAGCTATACATGTATATATGTATGTATACAAGCTTCATGAATACACATATATGCATAAAAATGTAGACGCGACGACGGTTATCGAAAGTAGGGAACGCCTGAGGATAAATTCGAATTAGCCCTTGGTCCATTATTCCCTCAGTTGCAAGGTGGGCCCACCAACGTGTGAAGACAATAACCGACTGATTAATTAGCCCGATTGTAGAGCGCACCTCGTACGAGGCGAATAACAATGACCGCTCTTCTCTATCTAACTGATATGTATTTATGGTAAACATCATATAAGTAGGTAACGTCTCAGCTGTTGCATTAGACCTATATTTAATGCCAAAAATATAAACACTACTTGCAGTATCATAATTTCTGTACATTTCCGCTTTCTCGTAGAGAAATCTTTGTTTACATGGATTTTTTTCGATTTTTTCTATGTCAGGATATTTTTTTGAGTTTCCTGACAGACAGATTTTAAAAAGCTGCAAAATGGAACTTTGCAAATTGCATCTTCGTTATTTTGGTTTTTTTTTAGGAAGCTAACTTTATGAGGAAGTATGTTGGTCGATTTTGGCTTCCTCATAGAGCTTCGTAAAACAATCCAAAAATAATGAGGAAACAGTTTGCAAGAGCGAGACTTACATGCTTAACATGCCATTAGAAACATAACGTACATTGTATTTGCGCGAAAGATATATGCGATAAAAATACAGCCAAAAAAATGGAACGTAAATGTTTAAGGATATTTCTAGTGACACTTCTCACTATTTATAAATTTCAGTAAGAAATAATTTCGACTCCCGATTTGACCGGTCATTTATTGGCTGGTAAATTATCCCATATCAACGCCATTAATGCAATAAATTGAATAATAAATCCCCTTGAGGTGCCCCATAAGAATCAATAATTGCGATTTGATTGATCCGATCGATACAACTAATTTAATCGACCCTATGGTACTTAAAGGGCCATCCGATATAATAAACGGAGGTGGATGAATGAATATCTAGAAAAAAAGTAACCAATAGTGAGAGAGAGAAAAAAAAGCACGCGTGCCCCTTGTGCCAAAGCGATTTATGACTCATTAGCTCCGAACGTTCGGAAAGCGATCCGCAAGAGCGATCACTGTACAAACCGACTCCGTGCCTCGAAAGGGACTCGGTAGTGGCGCCTGCCAACCGTGACAATTCGGCCCGCACTCCATAAACACCATAAAATCCAACGACTCGAGAGCGGCGTCCCTTTATCGGCACTTTCCGATCGAATTTTTCGGCATGACGAATTTTAGCCGATGAGCCACGCGCCACGGTGCGAAAAAAAAAAGAACAACCGACGTTAGGTAGAAAAAATAATTACTCGGTAATTGAATATGGTGAATTTACGGGTGGGTGAGGTTCAAACACGAAATGGTACTTACCGGTCGTCGCGAAGACAAGCCATGTAATTCGCGTCCTGTTGTGCTAACCACCGAAAAGTCCTTAATACATTGCCAGCCATTTCAGTGGCGCCGTCTTGCTGACTTTTCGGTTTTCTGTACCTAACGATTTTTAGAATGATCACCGTGAACGTGACAAAATTGATTTGTGAGTATTGAGAAAATTTTGTAAAACCTGATCAAATTGGATTCAGTGGTTTGTAAACTCACCTCCGAAGTGAAGTACATTTCCATGGAAAAGAAATATATAGAAATATATATCTGACATATAGAACTTTTCGGACGATGTCATAACGAAAAATTATTTTCAATTCATTTTACATGTGTTCCAGATATATTTTTCACTCGTATATATTTCGTATATATCCCAAAATATGTCTCATTGTCAATTGAAGTATTTTTCGGACAAGAGATATGTCATATTTTATATAGCCATGATTTTAAAACATCTTATCTCATTTTAATTGGAAAATTCCGAAAAAAAATTGGCCGTGAGATTTCTACAAAAATAAATCATTTATTTTAATTCTACTCAACGATCAGCAATTTACCCAAAATTCAAAAAGTCCACCCCAAAAGTAATATTTCTCCTCAATTTTTATTCACGTTAAAGTATTCAAAGTTGTTAAAGTTCAACTATTCAATACTTAAGAGTGTAGAATTATTTCATTATGTTGAAAAGTACAACAAGAAAAATGACAAAGAAATTAAAAACGATCTCAAGCCGGAAGTACTTTTTCCTTACGAAAAAAAAGAACGTATACGTATTAGGTTAGATGAGATCGTCACGCGTGGAAGATCACACGCTTCTCGGCAAACTTTTGGCAGGAGATTTCAGAGATATGATGTAAAATAGATAGGGGAATAATTATGAGCAATGGGTATAACCGTTGAAATGCAGATGTGAATGAGGCAGAAAATGAATAATTTTATAGTGCACTAAAAAGTGAGTTGTGTGACTCAATACCATCAATTTCTATCAATGAAAAAAAATTGATGGGTTCTTCAAATAGATATTTATTTTGTTTTTATGAGCCGTTGATGTAGCTGAAATAGTTTGGAAGCCTATAAGTACTAATGAGAACGTCAAGGGCGATGGATAATATTAGGGGAGCTCCCTTACCCTTGTATCATTCAATCCTCGTGGGTCCATCAATTAAAGCGTCAACGGACCCGCTCTTCACCCAAACGGTTTCATATTCTTCCATTGCCGTAAATTATAATTTAATAGCGATGTTACTTCCAAGTATCAACAGAATTTAAAAAAAAATACATAGTAACACTTTCAACACTATTTACACTATCACTTTATGGTGATAAACATATAAATGAATCAATATTTTCTGCAGTTTTAAACATAATCGCCGTTCAGCATGTGTATAAAATATTTTTTAATTATAGCCCATGTTTCCAGTCATCGATTATAACAATAGTTTCCAATATTCTTCAGAGACATTAAAGGCAGAGCGGATATAGGGAAACCATTTGTATACAATAATAGTTACACATTGGGTCGTTGGATCCGATTGGCGGGGTCGAGTTTATGGGTCTGACTGTTGCGTACTGGCTGACGTGAAACTGTCTACGGTATAACATCTCCTACTGTTCCGTGCAGCTCACCATGAGGTAAGTACTTTTGTAACGAGCGACGAGTCACGTGTTTACTAAACGGCTATAAGTGTAAAGAATATCCGTTATTCCCGATGAACAGCACTTACTTGCAGCGATCGCACTGTGTGCACTCGTAATCTCAGATATATGTTTATAAATATATATATATATACACATACGTATACAGAGGCATTATAACAGGTGCACGGACAAATTGTGCAAGTCAATTGTATACACGCTCCGAGTATAGAACTAATCGGCTGACGGTGAAGAATATCATTTCTATTTAATCACTCTCGTGGTTTTTCACATATATCGAATAAACTCTATGAAACATATTTAACTCAATAATACTGCTCGTCAAAAACCTTTCGCTCGAAATTATAATTTTGTTTCAGAATTTATATAAATTTGAAATACACTTTAAATGTGCTTCAAATACACATTTCCTTTAAGTTTGAGCTGACTTCAAATTCATTTTAACTTTAAGCCATCTATAAATTTACTTTAATGTAAAAGCAAATTCAAATCGATTTCAACTGCAACATTATTTTTTATTTATTTTAACTTTAAATAGCTGCTAAAGTTATTTGGTTTGATGCATGAATTTAATACATTACGTAAAAAGAAGCCTCAATTGGGTTTCAGGAATTTTATGATGCGGACGGTAAAGGATGTGTAAATATTTTTTGTGACCCTCCTTCGAAAGTGATCCTACACGATTGCAGGTATATGGTAGGTAATATTATATAGTCCGTGCTGTATCTGATATAGGTTAATACAGTGCATACGCTCTTTCGGAATGGGGCACTCGTGTCGCGTGCCGTCGCGCTCTGTGCTTTGGGGGGCCCCAACGATTTGCCGCACATGACACACGACCGGAATACAACATTAGCGATACGTTAACCCTCGTGGACTATTATAACCCTGTAGAATTATTCTGGCCTACCCAACTCACACGTGGCGTGTGCCCTTCAGGTACCTGGTTGGGCATCTTCCGAACGGACCACTGACCGCATAAACGAAGGGTCAAGTCATCATCCCACTTCGGTTTTATTATCTCACGTACTTGGACTTTTATGGTTTTTTTATTATTGCAATAACGTTTTATTAATTACCTAGATGACGTAGGAAGTATAAACCAGTAATTTAGTGGACACCAGTGAATGGTCAATAGCTTTTTGAGAGTTCATGAGAAATTTTGATGGTTCAACTTTAATTTAAGATTTCGAATTCAGCTATTTTTGCTTGCTCATAGTTAATATTCAAGATAATTCAAAATCATTTAAAAGATGTTTTGTATCTGGTAAATTGTGAAGTGACATTTTTGTCAACTTCTTAATATCCAGCAACGGAAAAAAATTTAAACTGCCACTGTTGATTACCGTGCCAAACTTATTGGCGGAAGAATTTCGTTTTAGTTTTTACCATAACGACGCCCCATGGCATCAATGGACCCAAAGGGGTTAATGGTTGTAAGGGAAAAAATAAAGGAGGTTTTTTCTACCTTTCGGTCTTTTTTAACAAGCCTTCGTAGAAAGTTTTTGGAGAAAAACCGTCATGACATAACGATCATCTATACTTTCCTATAGACTCAGGGAAAGTATCGGAAAAAAAGGAAGGTTAATACGAGCGCAACGAAGGCTCGCCAGAAGCTGCCATTACCTCCGACCTCCATAAATTCTTCTCGGTCTTTACTAATGGATCTTTCCTGTCCAAGTTTGGTGATACACAGAAGGAGGATCTGCAACGAGCAGCGGCCAATGGACGTACGCCGCAAACGGTTCTATTCGCAATGTCAACTATCTTCTCTTGGTATATTTGCTGGTGTCCGAAGGGCGAAGGGATGACCATCCGTGAACCCGCAGACACTTAGATACCATGTCTTTTCATCTTCAGACACGCATTGATGAGCCGCCGTCATGCGACTATTTACTCACTGGTTATCATCTCACACCTTGAAAATGTGTGTTCCAAAAAGAATTTGAAAATTTATAAGTGAACATTGATTTTTTATTTGATTAGACTTTGAATGAAAAGTCTGTTGGCTCCATGTATAATTTAAATAAATTCTTGAGCCTCAGTATAACTTATCCTACACTGTAAAAAAAATTTACTTGAAATTTAATGTATCGGTACAGGAATTTTTTATGCATAAACTGGTATAATAAATTATCTATACAAGTCCGATGTAAAATTGAATTGTGGTACAGTTATTTCAATAATTCACATTAAATTTATTGTAAAAGTACATTACTTTTCATAGTCCGCTGTAATTTTACTGCGAATTTACATGAATTTCATTTCGCAATTGTGATAAAATTCAATTTACGATTTATGCATTAAAAATTCCAGTCGTTTTTAACAGTGTAGTCCAAATTTCCCGAGTGCACCTAAAGTTAAAATGAATTTCTATTCGACAATTATACTCTACTTTCGAAGCTTGATGTATATACCAGCACTTAAAGCACTTTGAGGCTAATCGTAAATTAGGTGTCTCGATGACGTGGCAAGGGTGGTCAGCGATCAGTGAAGAGGAGTCAAAAAAATGTTTCCGAGGGTCTTTTTGGATTAGTAGCGAGGGAAGGAGAGAGAAAGGAGAAAAGTGAGAGGTCTCCTATAACGGTATAGCAGTAGTCGGTGGTGCTTCTCGACGATGTGGCACTGCACCACATGGCACGAGCCGCAACGGCCCCCTAATAATAAGGGTGAACCCGCTGCTGGTGTTGGTGGTTGCTCGGGTATTCATCGAGTCACTACCTAGAATAGCTATATGTATTCTCGGGGTAGGCGGTAATACAGAGAGGAATACTGGCGCACGCAGGAATCGTCGAAAAAGCAGTGTCATCTGTTGCATCGGTTACAGGGACAAGGTGGCCGCGCGTGAGTCCCTAAAAAAGCGTCGCCGAATGGACTTATGATCGACAGAAACATGCGACACGAAGCACCTCCTGTAATCATGACTTTTTTTCTATGCCACTTTTGTTTCTAGAAAAATTATTAGTATATCGACGTCACGTGCTGCAGAATAATGGGGTGAAAATCGGAAAAGAATAATGCATGTGAAACGTGCTGAAAAAATTGATTTCGCATAATAATAATCTCAAAATTTTATTAATAAATTGGTGAAAAAAACAATTGTTCAACAAACAACCAGTCAACCTAACTTTTTTTTCTAATGAAAATGATATGTTAATTTATTTGAATGCATACGAATTCATTCAGATTTTTTTCTTTATTTTTATTTTTTTTATTTTGAAAAATGCGCAGAATATAACAAATTTTGGATATGAGTTTTGTAAAAAAATCTTGAGTGTAGTAGATGGTTTTATGTCGGTATTTATACTACATTATATATGAGTTTGTTATGAATTATTTGAAACGCGGTAATTATTTAAGATTTTTCTGTGCATTTTCAATTTTACTGGCGAACCTTAACCGTGCGAGTGGAATCGTTGATATTGACACTGTATAGTCAGTCTAGTATCTTGCATGCACATATCTATTGTATAACCACAGAATTATACATTTCCCAGTTGTATAATATTGTGTGCCTATAAATGCTACAGGCATGAAGCGGTTAAGGTAATAGGCACGTTGGATAAGGGCGGCACGCGCCCACGTCGAAAACATGGTGAAAGCGCGTGTCGCACGATACGGAAAGAAAAAGTGTAAGAAACAAGCCGACGCAGCTCCTGCATAAGATAATACGTATTCTCTCTTAATGGCAAAGCACGTGGGATATTTTGAACGCGTTTTCGCAGATGACGGACAGCGGTACCCAGCATGGCACAAACCGAACTCTTTGACAAACCAAAGCTTCCAAAATAATAAAAATTACATACAGTCAGAAATATAGCTTCTGCCGGAGAATCAGGCAATTTGACACGTGAGCTCTCGGAGCAAATTTTAAATAAACTTTTGCGTGTCACGTACCTGTTGCGTAACAGATGGAACATGTCTTGATGGTAAGCTTCTGGATCAACTCCATACATTTGGTTTATTTACGTGTAGTAAACGATACAGGTACCTCGAGATAATGGACTCAATGGCTGCCCTCAAGCATGACTTCCGGGTAAATGGAAAACGGATAAAACTGTGTTCGATGTACTTAGGGAATTTTCTCATTAATGGAATACTGAGTCAAATTAAAGGTAATTCTGCCTAACATCTGGAAACGAAAAAAATTCCTGTAAGGTTACACTTTTTTGCACCATAAATTCTCCCCTTCAAGTAAAAAAAAATAATAATGCATTCTAATAAAATTAACAGTTCGTTAAATTTTTTCAACATTCTGTAATTTGAAAAAATACGGAGGGACTAAGGTGACGGAGTGACTAAGCTGACGAAGTAACTGCGATGGAGTAACTAAGGCAACGGAGTAACTAAAGTCACGAAGTGAGAAAAGTAATGGAGTAACTACGGTGATAGTTACTCCATCACGGAGTTACGGAGTTACTAAAGTTACTGGGTGACGAAAGGGACGGCATGACTAACGGGACGAAGTGACGATAGTGTCGGTGTCACTGAAGCGACGGAGTATTTAAATTCGCAAAGTGCCTAACGTCCCGGAATAGCTACAGTTTTAATGTATCTATGATCCCGGAGTAGCTAACGTCACGGCGTATGTCAAAAGACGATATCGGGAAAGAGCGAAAAGAGATGGTCAAGTCGGATGATCGGCGCGTGTAGCGCGCAGCAGGCCACAGCACCCCAGCATTATAATAATCATATTGTGGATTGCTATATATTTACATTCTTTTTAATCTTGACATGGTATAGAGACTACAAGTGATCCAATGTAAATTTTGTAATGGCAGGTGATTCTGCGGGTTTTCTACAGATGCGCTTAATACACTAGCTCACTGGTTCCGCTCGGTTTCTCGCCTATTATTAGCACGCGCTTAGACATCTTTCGTACATACAAAGAAACGGGTCGTGCGCTACACAATAGTCCCGACACGTGAGAACCGAATTTGAATAGAGAAAACAAAATAATACCACCTAATAGTATATAAACCGCTTTGCGTGAGGTGCAAAATCAAAATAAAAACAAGAGATCGATTTCATACCAGCGAATACAAAAGTCGTGGAATAAATTGTAAGATAAGTAAATAAAAAGTGTTTATTCCATGATAACCACAGATTCTAGCTCCTGTAGAAGTGATATTTGAATGGAAAGGTGCAAAAAATGAGTATAAACAGCAAAGTGTTACGAACCACCAACATTTTTAATACTTCTTAATATTTGTACCGAAGAATTATTAATCCCCGAAAATAAGAAAAAATGATTAGTGCTGATTACTGTCGGAATATTCTTCTAACGGAAACTGATAATTCATTTCATTGCTCCTGATTGAATTCCAAATTCGGTACGAAAATGATTTTAAATTAATTTGTACTGACATATTGTTGACCCAAAATTATTTGCTTCTAGTTTCTTCCGTATTTTAATTTCGTAGACATCAAGTCAAAAAACGTAACGCATGAAAGCGGGTTTTCAGATAAGTGGGTTCGTTAAAGTGCGTCGATTTTTTGGAAGCTTGTTCGTCTCCGGCTGGTGTTCGATACTCAATGCGGCACTTTGAACTCTCAAATGTTCGACGAGTCGCCGGACTACGATCTACCAATAGAGATAGAGAGAGACAGAAATAGTGACGACAACAGGCCAACTTTTAGTGACCCATCGATACCGCTCGTCGCCGATGCTTCTGAACTGCTTTGGAGTTTCGCATCATTTCCAGTTCGTTAAGGACGATTTGTCAACTCCTACTCATGTTCCGAAACGCTTAGGAACTCTCGGAAGTGTCGTTCAGCCATAATACTATTTAGATAACTGACAAGCTTCCGATCTTTTTGTTTTCATTCTTAAGTGGGTACGGCTCGTCATTGACGCTCCTTGATGTTCGTTTTTCTTTTTTCACTTGCCGCTTAAGGAGGTTCGGTGACGACTATGCAAGTCAAATTAGTGCAAAAGTTTCGTAATTGGTTTTTTAAAGTTTAATGACGACGTTTAAATACGTCGATTGAACGTATTTAAAGTCTCGGAGTATTTTGTGTCACAGAGTAGCTAAAGTCACGATTTGGCTAAAATCACGGAGTTAGTTTTTGGTATATTTTTTAGTTTTAAGAGGATTCGTCTCGTCACGGACGCTCCTCGATGTCCATTTTTTTTCACTTATCTCTTACGCCGTTTATTTAATACAATCGACAATAATGTAGAACAAGGGCTAATCGACCGGCCTGACGAATCTTTTGTTTATTTTGCCGGCGCACGTTTCGTCCGCCTTGCAAGAAATCTGCCGGTCAGCAAACTAGATTCTCGTTCATCTTTTCCGCGGTCTCGTGACTCGCCACTTTCCCTTACTTTCCGTTTTTTTGTTGTCGAGGATCCGGTGCCGACTTTTCGGCGCACGTTTCGGTACAGACGGTTCCATTCATCATTTTCACTACACAACTTCAAGACGATTCACCTAAAGATCTACACCCAATACAGCCTAAAGTTTTCATATATTCACTGCATTTCACCAGTAGCTCGATTTTCATAAACTTAAATCTGCCATTTTTACCGCTTGACGGTCAAAATCCTTACCCACATATTTTTTTCATCTGAAAAAAAAAACAATGAGCTAGATAATTGCAGTTTTAAATAATGTCTTTCCCAATTTATTAAAAAAATTTAAAGTTCAATTCTCATATAAAGCAAAGTGCAGGTTACGTTTTTTTTTTATCAATTTACAATGCCGAATAAATTTTTTTTCAAAATTTTAGAATTGGTATTTTAAAAATATATCTTCAATAAGATCAATTTTGTTAGTATCGTAAATAACTAAGTAAATAATTGGAGAATTAAATAAAGAAATTAATGCTCAAATAGGTATCGAATATTATAAAATTGATTTACAGCAATTATAATGCGCCATTGGGGTTCGCTGATGTAGACGATTTACACGATTTACACGATTAAAATAAATATTGCCTGGGGTATGACTTCACCTTCAACAAACTGAGGCTCATCACACCGAACGACTACTGTGGCAACCCTTGCCAGCATCACAGCCGCATTTCCAAGAAATAATCAATCGGCTTTCTGTTTACTTTTTTCTATCCGCAAAATTACGTAGGACAGTTCATTGCAGAGTGAAAAAAAAACGTCTTGGCCGTAGCGGCCTTGCCCTAAGGGCACTCACGCGAGCTTGTGCATGTGGAGCTGGAACCACAAAGAGCGCTGAAAAATCTGTGTTAACCAATCGACACCATCTCAATTGCCTTGACGATCGCCCAAACAATAACGATCTTTTTCTTTGAGTATTTTTAGGATCGAATTTCCACTCGTGAAGTCTTAACATAGAACTTGAGGGGTATTTGAAATTTTCAATTGATCTCAAAATGCAGCTCCAAATTAAAATTAAAACAAAGCGTTGGTCGAAACTCAAGATGTAAGCTTTGATTAAATGCACCCAATTGATAGTTGTGCCAATTATTAAAAAAAAATTTGTACGAAGCACAAATAAATAGTTATCACTATATTGTTACTAATACCATAATTTTCCCTCAGTGTATTTTTTCACATGAAAATCGGTGGTAGGAAAAGACGGAAGCGGACTGCACACTTTATTTTTTCTTGAGATACTCGGAGCTGTGGGTACCAGCGAGACGAATTGCGGCGGCTATAATGAGAGAAAGCGCAGGAGAAAAAAAAGACAGGGTTAAAGAAATTCCAAAAAACAGGATTAGATCAAATTACAAAAGATATTTTTTGTAAGGGCTGCTCCCTCAGTAGCGAAAAAGGTGATTTGGTGTCAGGTGGTCAAAGAATAGTAACTCGCTGCTCTATACGTTGTTCTGGATTATATAGGTGTCTAAAAAAATTCAAGACACCATAAGGCAGGTAGAAAGTATTATAGAAATTGTATTATGAGAATACGGCCATTTTTTAAATCCTGTCGTTGCATTTTTACCCTTCCCATCATTCGATACGCAGCCAATGGGTAGCGCGCATTTGCAGTGACCGAAACTGCGGCACTCGGGCCTCGTCGTTTGTCCGTATGATTTAAGACGCCTAGAGTGAGAGAGTTGCACAACAGTGACTAAAACTGGGCCGTTTACCTTATTTAATTAGATATTGTCGCGTTTCAACTTAATATTCCATTGGTTAAAAAAAATTAAAAGCCACGGTGACCGTTTAATAGAAATACCTTGATAAACATACACATTCAATATAATTGATACCGGTTAATATAATATAGCTGCGTATGAACTAGATTCTTACACGTTTTCTTCATTGTTCATAATTTCTAAAAATTGGTATTTCAATTTTTTTTTCTCAGTGTATTAATAATCATATTTTCGTCAATAGGAATTTACACGAATCCACGTAAATTCCCATAATGTCATATCCCATGTAAAATGGGTCATTGATTTCAGTAACCCCTCGAAATCCGAGGGTCCAGTTGAGAGGCGAGCAATTTGCATTGACTGATCACGCTCGTGGTCACGGTAAATTGTGCTTGAAATCAGTTTTCTCAGGTTCTGGTGAGAAGGTCGATTCCAGTGTATGGTTCTCAAGGGATCGAAATGAGCTTAGAAGGGAGTGACAGATATATACAGAGGCATAGAACTAGTGGGACTGCCACTTGTGGACGAGTGTTGGCGCCGCCAATGAGTATCCAGAAACCTGATCCTTTCTTCAGCACTTTTCTCTCGTTCTTCATCCTTCGGTCAATCGTGTCCTTCTCGGAGTTGCTGTGGCTCACCGTAGCCTCACTAATTCAATCATATGGTATCTATATCAGGATTCCCCGATGACATGGAACAACAATGGGGTTTATTAAAGGCCCATTGTCATTGGAATAGAGACGCGTTGTATCGAATGACAGCGACTGTATTCTTTGACTCTCTTTGTAGCTTCTCACTATTTTATTTCTATTCTATCCTCTCCGTTTCTCTTCATCGCCCAGTGTCTTAACGTCCTAAGAATTTCGCACCTCTGTATCACAGAATTTACTGAAAGGATTGATCCGTAATTTAGCGGTTAAAGGATTGCATCCTTTACTGACTATACTGATATAGTTCTCAGGAGACCCGATCATATCGATTTTTACGGGATACTATGTTTTTGTTTTGTTGACCTGTAATTACGTTTGCAGCTATTATTTTTGTCATTGTTATTACTATAAATGTTATTGCAATAAATCTTTTGCTGAGACAATGATGGCATTGTCTTATACACCAGCCTTACCAAAAATCTTCTTTACCTAGCAAAAAAACTTTTTAGGATGGCAAATAACGCAATGCTCTTATTTTAGCACAAAATTTGCTGTTTCGTTTATATTCTCACAAGAAATACGCCCCTATAGATGTTGTCGATCCTGAATACTACTCGAGCAACTTAATAAAAAATCTTGCCGTACCTACATTGTAAGATAATTGAATTTTCATGACTTTAACGTACCGTCGTCTTCTCGTGTTGTCACAATCCTAAATACTATCGTCACTCGTTAAAAAATCTTGCCATATCTACATTGTAAGACAATTAAATCTTCATGACTTTAAGGTGCTACGGTTCGCCAAAAATGTATTTCTCAGTAGTGTGAGCAAAAAATATCATGCTGTGCAACACTTAAATCCTCCTTGAATTATTCTCACGTGATATAAAAAGAACAACGCGTACCAATGTAACTACCGTAAAACGTTAAAAAAATCTTGCCATATCTACATTGTAAGACAATCAAATCTTTATGACTGTAAGGTGCTACGGTTCCCTGAAAACGTCTTACTCAGTAGTGTGCTCGAAAAATATGATGCTGCGCAACAGTTACATCCTTCTTGAATTATTCTCGCGTGATATAAAAAGAATAACTCGTACCAATGTACACAGAAAGCGCCATACGTGACAGGGTTTGCAATTTGTGCTGCGGCATAAAACGGGACAGTTTATATCGTGCTTCCCGAGTTCCACGCTCGAGTCGATATACCTTAAGGTGTGTACCGATATATTGAGTGCTTAAGGACGCGCCCGTAACTATATAAACTCGACAGTATACTTCAAGTTTTTTTCGCAAACAACAAACGAGACTGGAAAAGTCTTGCGACCCATCTACTTTCAAAGCTTCCAGCGGGTCCTTTCAAGTCCAGTGTCTACCGTGTGAGGAAGATTCGCTTTTTCTTATATTCGTATAATCGTGTCTCACGGACCGGACGAGTTTTCCCTGAACTGAAACGGCGTTCAGATCACATTTATACAGAGCTAGTTATTTAATTTTCTCATATTCTTTTTATCACTGCATCTTTCCACTCATTCCAGAAATGAATAACGAATCCATTTGATTCGATATTTGACAAAATTCTATTCGAGATATATAATTTTGAATGAATGAAATATTAATGGCATCGCTGGGGAAAAACTTTAGATATTTATCCGAAATTCAATATATGAACAAAATAATAATTTGAGATATAGAGTCCAAATTTGGTATGTAAAGAAAATAAATGAAATTTAATAAACAATTTTGATATAGAATTTATGTACTTTTTCAGTAAAATTAAAATTAAATTATTAAAATTCAAGTACGTTTACTTTAAAGCTAGAGTAAATTATTGAATATGCTGTATCATACATTGATTTGACATTACACTTGTATACTAAATTCCATGTACTTGTTTATGAATAAAAACTTCCAGTAAAAGTACATTCAATTTCAAGTAGATTTTTTTTGCAGTTTAAAATTACTTTTATAAAAAATGGATGGCCTCGATTGCTCATGAAAACGATTTGACGAGATTTCCTCTCTTCTCGAGTCTTTGAACTACTAATCGTAATAATGTAAATGTCAGTAGAAATAAAAGCCTTGTGTTATTGAACACACAGACGCTTGACCATCGTCCACGCCTACCTTCTTTCATGATGATCGGTTGACGAGAATCGCGGAGAACCGAAAAAGTACAGAGTAAGAGGGAAATCAATATAACGAGAACCCATTGTTCGGCACGCGTCCAACTGTTCTCTGTCCGCCCACCTTTTCTTTGCTAGTATTAGAAATGACGAATATCGTTTTCTGATGGATACCAAAGCCGGAACGAATTACCGGACGGAATGCCTGAAAAGGGTAAATGCCTGTTTCAGTACAGCAATTCAGCATCAACAGCCCAACAGTCAACAGTTGCTAGAAAGCCTTTCGTTTACATTATTATTATAAGCTTTGATGTACTTTGATGTACAAGGGAATTTTCATGCTGTGTCCCTGACCTACTCCAATGATTAAACTTTTTTTTTTCTTCAAAATGAATTCTGCAATCGGCAAAACATTTACTTTGTTTAAATTGAGCCCACAATATGAACATTTCCGATGTAATTAATGTCTGGTAAAGGGAGTAATCGTGATTTATTGACAATGCAGATCCTTAGAATATATATGTATTCGACGATGTACATTACGATTTCTCTGAATGAGTGGGGGACATTATCTCTCGGTTATACATAAAAGACAATGCCAATTTTCAGTTTAAAAAAATGAAAATCGTTGTAATAATGTTATTTTTCAGCTTTGGGATTGCAATGAGAGATTTTATGGTATTCCGTAAGCGATACATCGCTATTGTGAGTATCGGAAGGAAAATGAGGTTGGCTCGCACGTGTGGCTTGGTATCCGTTGCTTTCTTCTGGTAAGATACATATATGTGAGGATAAAAAAAAGGAATTAATGCGTTAAGGAAGAAAAGACGGTGCTGCAAGACGGAAGGAAGAGAGAAGGAAAAGGATATGCACCTCAGTCGGCGAATAAGGCGAAGGCTATGGCACACGCCATGCTTCTGTCTGGGCCTTATGGTGTTTTGTGCTACACAGGAGGGGGTTCGAATGATCTACCGATTTCCACTGGAGTACGTCAAGCCCAATAGCCAGAGTGGAATGGTAATACATACAGCAATAGAAATGGGACCTTCCACCTCTTGACTCAAGGCGAAGGGCCTTATTATAGGGAACAGGGAAGGGAAAACGCGTGACCAGCACGTGTCCTCTTTTCCACGCGAATATATAAGGATTTCGATTAGAAACGCCGATATAAAATATAGCCATTAATACATGATCTGAATCAACGTTTATTTACAATATCATATGGCAATTTACTTAACTTTGACTGCATTCTTCACAACTCTACATCCTTATATAAAAATAATTAACCTACCTTTTCATACGATTATTCTCATACAATCTTTGGAAAAATGAATTACTGTATATAAAACAAGGGCTCAGGAATCAACTTAAATTATTTACAAAATCTTTGGTCTCTGAGTCAGTCAAGGTACTGTTTTACACTCATATAAACCAATATGAAAATGTTAAAACGCTATACAATACAATTGGGCAATAAATCAAATAAAATTAAGTTCTGACTAGAACAGAAAAAACTTAAACATATCATGAAACTCCGTAGATGAGTATTTCGATTACATTGAACATTAGGACGGGCTCTGCTAATGGTACTTGCCATGAAATAAAAATAATAATTATTAATTAAACAGAGACGAACAAACAAAAAATTCGATGACTACAACTCAAATCATTATCAACTAAGAATTACAATCTAACAATGTACATTATATTTAATCCCGGCGCGAGATTTTCTACGTAATCTTTGGACGTTTAGCCGTGTTACTTATTCTAAATCCGAACTCTTAAGGAGCCAAGATAATTGATAATTTGAGTACGCTATTCGTAAGACGTTATTTGAAACTTATCATTCCTAATAATATCACTGTCACAATCTCTAAAATCCGAACTTTTGCCGTCGTGCTTTTCGAGAAGATCGCAAAGAGCTGCAATGTAAGTCTGCGCCATCTGCAGAGTTTCGAATTTACTTAATTTGTGATCTGCGTCGAGACTCGGTACCACTTCACGGAGTTTGTCGAAAGCGTCGTTCAAACTATTCATTCTTCGCCTCTCTCTGGCATTTGCAGCTAATCTTCTTCGTTTTAAAACACTCGGTGAAGGTGGGACGTCTCTAGATCTTCGTCGTCCTCTTTTTGGACTAGAAGTTGGAGACTCTAATATCCTCTGCAAAAAAAAAACAGAAAAAAATCTGGTATGAAATATACTAACTTACTAAAGACTCGATAAATTGAGGGAACCATTTTTCCCATAATATCAATTAAAAAAACAGTTTATCCTAGATTTGTTCTAAGCATCATTAAAGACAGGAGTATCATACATTATATTGTACCAATTTGTGTATACAAAAAGCATTACGCCCATTCGTGGAAAAAAAGTTAATTTTATCAAATTTCTTCAAAAAGCCACACGGATATTCGGTCCTATCCGCTAACTACTAGAGATAACAATATTTTCATTATTTTTTAGCAAATCTAATTCAATGTCTCCAAACTAGTTTCCGAAAAAATGTCACGAGTAAAAAAAATGGAACTTCAACTGCTGTCCACGATATTTACCTGGGAAGTGGAAACCGGATCCCAATAATTAGTTTGAGAATCCTCCATGTGGATTTGGTTCTTGTCACCCTCAATTGAATATCTTGATTCTTGGGGTGGTGTATCGTAGCAATAAAGCGGTGGTTTATAGTCTACTGAGTTGTCCTCATAGATGGTTGAACGTGGTGATGTTGCATGATCGACAGGATGATGTTGATCGTACCTGCGTAATTCGTACAATCAGATTATTCCCGTTTAAAATTATCAATATGATCAAATAATTCTGAGCTAACTCTATCATTGACAACTTCATTCAGAAATCCCATCGAAAAGCTGTCAAGCTTGTAAACGATTACCAAAAACTAGATTCCATCAAATGGTTTTCAAAGTATTCGCAATTTCAAAAAACTTCACTTACTTATGAGGTGTAAGTGGTGTAAGAACCCCATAAGGTTCCCTGTCGTATGCTTCCGGAGTTCTGGCGTACTTCGTCCCTTGATCCTTTCCATAGTCAATGCCTTCCAACTCACTCCTCGGCGTAAGTCCAACATCATTCGCATAGTTGTTTCTAAATCCGAGCCGGATGTTCCCATAATCCGGTGAATTATAAGGTGAAGGATAAAGCTGTTCATAGGCTCTGTTGGGATTTTGGTAAGTCGGGGTCAACATCTCCGACGACGATGATTGATAAGGACTGTGATGATTCGACAACAGAGCCATATCCTTCCGATGAAAATCCAGCTACTCCAAAACACTGACGATCACTGACCTCCAATGATTCACCACGGAAATCTCCCTGTCTCCGTTTCCCAATCACTCTGACACCGTTCTTCGCTTCTTCGTTGGAAGTCCACGACAACACATTAGCCTTTCCACGAAGAACGACCCACGGCTTTTTCGAAATAACTCATGGGTCGATAATCCAGGATTTCAAATGATAAACGGCTTTCGAAGAACCTTCCGATGGTTCGTATGGACTTGATAAAATTTTGAACCTCTGGCTCTTGTGGAGAACGCGATGATGGGCCGTCTTCTTGATCCTCGCGGGACGAAGGTTCGCTTTTGAGTGCGGCGCGTGCCGGGGCGTTCTTTGGTGGTGGATCAACATATGGTGGTCCCACCTCGTTTCATGCTCATCCCTAGATAACGCGTGCACCTGGTGTCCCGGTTTCGTTCTTGGACTGAATAGCCGCTACCCTCTCTCCTTTTTTTTTTCTCCGCCGTCCATCGGGAGGGACACTCGCGGCATGGGCATACAGGCCCCGTAACGCTGGAGACGCCACCTCCACTTTTTAAACGGTCTCTACTACCGATGGCAAGGAATGAGGCATTTTGGTCTCGCGACCTGCGCACACACATATCGTGGCTAAGGCGATGAACGCGGAGCGGTTCAGCGATCCCTCGACGAGGACATCAGGGGAAGTGGGCAAGGAAATAAAAAGAGAAACAATGGATATGAAAAAAAGAAAATTAGTGGAAAGAGAAATGACAAACGAAAGACACGGACTATGTTTAAAGGGACTCTTCGGGGTACGAAAAAAAAGGAAGAAGTGAGGGGGCTGCTGCAAAGAGACCTCTCTAGCGGGCCGCCAGCTGATAGGCCCCCGACCGGGTGCATCCGAACCACGCTGCCGACCACTGGTACTACTAATGTAGAGCTTAGTATATACAAGAAGTCGATGATGTTGGCAGGTTGGCTTGCCTTCTTAATCGACACAGGTTGATCGCCCTCGGGTTACAGGAGTTCAGGAAATAACAAGGAGGATTCAGTGTACCTTTTTTTATTTTAGATATATCGATCTCTCTGCCTGTTCAGATCGAGTTTTGAGAATTTCCTGTTGATGAATCTTAGTCAGAATATTAGATCTAACACTACCCAACTGAATGTTCCTGCGATTTAGGAACACAGAGTCTCATACAGGTTTACGACTTTAGAAATCCTGGGCCACTTTTCTAGTAACCATATATGTACGTAAAAAAAACCATTTCTTAGAAGTATTGTAATTTATAAATAACTGGGAATACCCGACAGACTTCGCTTTGCCTGTAGCGCCATCTAGTGGTAAGTTGCGACAGTGTGGATAGTTGTAAAACTCTTCCCATGAAAAAATACATATATACAATTGCAATTTTATCGCATGAGAATAAATTGTATATTCATTTTAAATAAAATTGATTGGATATAAAAAATTTTAAATACCAACATCCATTTTTATATCTGTACATAACATAATGTTACTAGCGAATATAGTCAATGATGATCGTTAATCGAAAAAAAATCTATGGATTGTTATTTTACTAAGTACTTCAATGATGTGAAATATGAAAATACGGATATAGTCAATTTTAAATGATCTCTTCCCAGTCGATCCACCCCGAAAATGTTGTGGTCGATTCAGTTGGAGTGAAAGTTAATTTTCAATTTCCGATTTTCCGCCCTCGATACATCATCGGTGTATGGTTATATATATATATATATATATGAATATATCATATTATAGTCTCCTGTCGGCACTTTGCGCGGCTTTCACTCAGATCCGAGTGGAAGCCCAAAGGCTACAAAGTCCTTGCTAACAGCAGCGCCAGCAGTAGAACGACAGATGCTTCCACAATGGAAACCGAAGCAGAAGCCGATGCACGCTGTGTAATAACTCGACGCTGCGATGAGTTGAACGTGAACTACCGACTTAATGACTCCATGAACAACGCATCGAGTCCAAGTCTGTTTGAGAGTATCATTCTCATTATCCTTAATGCTAGAATAAAAACGAGTCGTGAATATTTTGATGACTTGATCCAAGGAAGTGTGACTTGTGCATTGGCACATTGACTCAAATCTAGGTAACACATCTCCTTAAAACTAACTGAACTCAATAGGTAGATATTATTACTTTCGAAGGTAATTGAGAATAATTTTCTTTTGAATATTTCTACAAACATCTCTCTTATAAAATGAAGTGCTCACGGTAAACAGTGGTCTCTCTGTTTGGGCTTTTTAGTGAAGAGGTTCTTAGGTTTTTGCTCTCGGAAACAAGTATCCGAAGTCAAGTTACGATAGAATCGGTAGTCCCTTTAAATTCTGGCAGATGAAGAGATAAACGTACTGCGGAATGGAGTGAAAAAGGGTGCGTCGTCGTTACCGCGCAGGGAGCTAGGCCAATAACGGTCGCGTGCGCCAGGCACGATCGCTGGAGCGAGCGCGATCGGATCCCCTTGTCTGACGACAATTAGCGATATACATCTTCCTCCATCGGAACACTAGCCCTATGACTGTACGCGGCTTTAAATAAGGGGAAGGCAAGGCTCTTGATCTATGTAAAAGATGTTCGTACGTAGACGATCACAAGGAGCAAGGTGTTGTCACGCGCTGCCGCACTCCGAAAGGCGCGAGATTCACTTGAGATAATTTTTTTTTACAGGCCATTGTGTAGAGGGGGCAATCTACAAAAAAAATGAGAAGAATCTAACTGTTTCTACCGTAAGATCATTGTCGTTTCTGCAGCAGTTTGAATCATACTTTGATACTATTATTCTCATTTTTTTCTCATTTTTTTTTCCAATACTCGACCCTTTCGATTCCGTTGCGAGAAATCTCGAAAATACTACATTGAATATCCAACATTTTGAATCCAAGGCCATGATGGAGAAATTATTCCAATTTTTTTTCTTCAAGTTTTTATTTTGCATGATGACTCAGTCGGTATCATAAATGTAATTAGATTTGAAATGATGTAAAAGGAAAAAAATTGTAGAAAAATTTAAAGTAGAAAATTGACAGTCTCCCTCAAGTTTCAGTCAAGCCATTGAGAAATTATTGTTTTCTAAGTTAAGGTGTATTTAATTGTTGATTCGAGAATTGTCAGATTTATAAATTCGCATGATAAATTTAAACTATTATTATTCCGAAATCGTCTTTTCTTAATTCTTACTTTTCTTAATCCACGAAAACAAAGTAGAAAATCATATGGTTTAATTCTTGGCCCCAAGCATGAGGTAACACACATGCAGCTGTGCACCACCGGTTGCCTATTTCAGGCGCCAGCTCGCCAACATTTCTCCGGTAAGTAACTCTTGTTCGTTTCTGGGTGTACTTCTGTAATAAACATTATCCATCTGTCTAGATGTTTTGCTATTTCTGGCAGAATCCATTTCAGGTAAAGGCACCACGTGCGGTCGTTATGGCGTAAGGGAAAAAAATCCTTATAACTTATTTTTTACTGCTCACAATTTGTACAACTCCTCAGATCGTTACATATTATTTCTCCTTTTTAAGCAATTATATATATCACTTTTTATTCATTTTTTAATAACATATATGAATGGATAACACGACATGTAATTTATTTACCACAATAATATATTGTACTCTCTTCTTCAGAATATAAACGGAAACCAGTTTAACGCATCGAAGTCAGTACGGTGAAGTAGGACATGGAAGTTTGAGCGACCTTTCAACATCGATTAATAATCAGAATTTGGAAATAGAGTAAAGAATGTTTTAAATTAGAGGATAATATTTATGATAACTTACAGCACAGAATCTTTCCAAGTCCATGATGAATATTTTCCCAGCAGTCAATTGGCAAGGCGTCCTACTCCTGAGCATTATGAGTTTCAATAGATCTCTTGAATTTTTCGATATTGCATACCAATTGCAATTGTACCTATCGAAACGTCGAGATAAAAATAAGGTTGTTATAAAACTGTTAAGATAAATTTTTTGTTTTTGCATCATGATAATAAACACATCATGATTGTAAAAATCATACAACAAACGTTCAAATTAATATCGTATTTCTGAGTATTTCCACCGAGACCAAAAACATTTAACAAAGTATAAAGAATTTTTTTACATCTTGACCAAAAATTTATGTTTTTACGAAAATTAATATCACTTTATTAAAGAATGGAGTTGCGTTTGCGACTTTAGTGGGTCGTAATAAAATAAAGTTTAAAATGCCCGGTAACAAAATAGGATTCGATAGTTTTGCATTATTTTCATATTTTGACGTTGGAAGAGGCAAAATTAAAAATTTTGTCCAACCAGATTTTCAGTATCTCGAAAAATTTGATAGACACTCACGCCGAATGAAAGACCATTGAGCTATGATCGTGAATTGCTTGACCAGGCACACTGGCGTACAACAGATGAATGAGTTCACCAACAGTGAAAGTACCAAATCTCATAACCACCTCCTTTTGATCAAGATGTATGACAGTCTGAGAAAAATCAACCAAGTTACATTCATAACGTTTAAAGTCTACCTATAATTTGAAATAACTCACTTGAACACCAGTGACACTGATGACTAACATGTTGATCATCAACGTAATTAGATTTGAAATGCAGTAAGTGCTTTCGATGAATTCAGCAAACCTTCGTGCGAAACCAAAAAAAGATTTTATAATTTTTTTCAATTATTTCATAATACTTTCAAATATTGCTTCCTTATAGAGAAAGTTTTTCTTTCATTGTACTTTTTTCTGGCTTTTCATGTCAGGACACTAAATATGGTCCAAAACATCGAGGAAAGTGGTTTAGAAAAAATTTGGGTATATATGTGTGTGATCGTGTCGATGCAGGGCTTTGAAATTTTTATAACATGTAACCCAAGAACTTTTGCACTGACTGAGTTAAGGTTCGCGTCGATGATTTGAAAAATATGAACTGACTAAAATACCAAAATTACGCCCTCATATACTATTGCTTATGGCTTCTAGTGTTACGCAGAATTAGAAGAGGACAGTTTCTTTAGACTCTAGTTGGCCGGAAAAATTCCCGTCTCCCACTTTTGACTTCTTAGAAAAGAGATTTTTATTATCTTAAGGCTAGCGAGTAATTTTTTGGGGCAAGAGAGGGTGAGCTTCTAGCCTCTGGTTGGTCGAAGGTCACCGTCTCCAACTTCGTTGGGCTTGCGTGGAGCTTCGCCTAGTTTGCGGACTGCGGATAGGCTCACACTCCTACTACTTTTCCTTACTTATCGACTACCGACTGTAGAGCCCTTTTCATGGCTTTCTTATTTGTCGACCACCGACTGCAGAGCCCTTTCTTGAGGTATGCAGCGGTGTTCGGAGGTTTGCCTACTTTGTGGCGCAACGATATGTCATGACGTAACACTATCAACCATGCATCTTTAATCCATTCTGCTTCGTGCATAGGAGCTAAATATTGCCTTCTATCAGTCAATCTATGAAGATTGTATACTTCACCTTCTGTTGAAATGTTCTCGTTCATTCTGCATTGACACAAAAATTCTTTGCCACTGTCATGATGGACGAATTTCATCGAAACGGAATTGATCGGAATTATAACAGCTGTTATAATCCGTATGTGATGCGAAAATTAAAAGGGTGGGGGTCAAAATAGCAAATGACTAAATAGCGAATGGCTAAAATAGCGAATATCAAAGTAATGACAGTAATGTTTCTCAATGATTCTTTGATTTGTGAAATACGCTAGACTAATTTATTGAATAATAATTCCTTTAAAAGGTGTACCAACTTTATAGCCTTCTTGTGCTCCTCAATACAATGTACCAATTTGGCAAAAATCCTGTTGTTTTTTGTCGGAGCATGGAGCTCTTCTTCGTACTCTTCTCCGTCGTTTAAATGTTGGAGCTTGTAACTGAAACAATGCGTTTGATTTTTTTTTTCTAAGTCCATATTTGTCGATGATAAAGACGGTGTTGATCACACAGGTCGTACTTCACTACTGCAAATATTCCGCAGGCATGTTGCACATATGTGATATACATAGTGTCGCAAATTACCATCGTAGTAACCGAGGTGACCGTTCCTAGACTCTGATGCAAAAATAGTGGTAAATAATGCTGCGTTGGCTCTTTGATGACGAAGTATTCAGCATGTGACGGCAATTGCCGCGGACGAGATTCGTTTAGTGGCTGCACGACATTTAATACCATAGGTACCAATGGCATTAGAAGATACGCGGACATCGTAAAATACATCCAAACTGAAAAACGTATCAATAGAAATGAAAAGTATTGCAACAGAATTGTGACAATAGAATTTCCGCAATATATATTTTAATATACAGGGTGTCCCATTTGTAACAGTACGGCCAAATATCTCCTAAAGGAGGCATCCGAATAAAAAGCGGCCGGGAAGGCTGTACTTTCGGCTAGGGGATCAAGAAAAAAAATTCACCATAAAAAAAAACCACAAAAAATTTTGAGGCCAGGTTTTCGTCCGAAATTTGGTGAAATATAACCCAAATGAATAAATGGTTTTTTTTATTTTGATTTCTACAAATGGAAACACTTTTTATTTTTTCCAACAATATATCTGGAGAAAATAGCTTATACCACTTTTGCAATATCTCGCATTGAATATAATAATAAATAAATGGCTGATTTTTTTTCGTTTTTTATGAACAGTAATATGTCTTCATATTTTATTCTTTATGTTTTTATTTGCATTTTATACGAATATGCTGGAAAAATTCGAATGGCGTAGTAAAATTAATTTTAAAAATCTATTAATCGATGGATCTGTTTTGAGAAGTACTCAATCTAATAGTTTTTCTCTTACCTAAGTATGCAAATGTGAGGAATTTCGACTGATTGGCATATTCATGAAGAATTCTCTTTTCCGCTTCGCCTGATCTGTTGTTCCAGTCGTCTTGCATTCGTGTAAACAGTTCCCTGACCTGTTTGTCATTGTACTCGTAGATGTTAATATTTTGTTTTAATATAGGCAATAACATTGGAAATAAAATTTTGATTAAAAGCTCACTGCTGCAGCGCCGACGATAAGTGTGCCAAGCTTTATGAAGCTGGCGGTATTAACCATCAAAGGGGCAAAGCATTCGAGTATTTCATCAAGATTTTTCCTTGAGTCGATTACGTGACTAACCTAATGTATGTAAATATTTAATTAAGAACAATATGAAATCTGGATCGTTGAATTTATACAAAATATTATCCTTCAATCTTTTGGTTACTTCGAGAATGTAAAGATTTCCAAGTGCGCCAAAAAACATTACGAGTCCGAGGCGTTGTTGCCAAACTGGTGAGAAAGGCCACTGACCAACCAACCGCATAAATAGCTTGTTCAATTTATAATATTCCAATGTTTGGATATCGCGTTTTGGATCGGCCACGTATGTGCGAAGAACAGTTCCCCACATTTCTTTGCTATAGAAGTCGACTTTATGTTACTGAATTCCAAGTCCAACTGAAATGTCGCTCTCCCTACACATTCTGAAGAAGCACGGAAGTGTGTTTTTCTCTTTTTCCGTAGAATTTTTTATTTCTATGTAAATTACAAGTTCAAGTTATATGTGACGGACGTACGGACGTACGTACGACGGACACGCCTAACGCGTCACGTCCATCAGGCAACATCAAGAGTCTACTTTATAGCTAATTAAATATTCCTTCAGAAGGAAGACCGTCGAAGCTGGATCACCATGATAAAAGGTGTGGGTGATGAATGTTGACGGTTTCGGCTGCATTGAGTTGCTGATCATAGAGGAATGGCATCGATTACACGTAATCATTCGGGGTAGTTGTCGAGAGCCTTCGTCCGTTGTTCACCGTGACAGTAACGCTTTGATCGCCACTGTACTTATTGTTGTCAGTCGGGAAGCTCTCAGCCTCCCGACGTGTCTGGCGATCGACGATCAGCGCATAATGCTTGGAGAGAGATCACTGACTGAAGTGGTAAAAGAAGCAAGAGTGGCTTCAAAATCGAGCAGGAAAGAAATGCAAGAGCAGGACACTCAATTGGTAGGCCAATTATATGGTGCAGGCATTGCAGATTGAAGGTATATCGATATTATCAATGGAACCCTTGGAACTATATATTTTTTACATTTTAATGATTTTTTGTGCGTCTAGTAAATACATTTTTTTTAGCTGCATTCCTGATTTTCGATATTTATGAATATCAATATCGCTGACTCGTCACCCACCGATCGCAGCGCAGCTCTTGTGGCTGTGGTACAATTACAAGGTACAATTTCTTTAAAGGAACTTCCGATTGTCAAGGCGCTGGACACACGGTATACATTTTTCAATTTTCTTATCGCAGATATTCATTTATCGTAACATGACAATTATATCTTCAACGTTCGTATAGATAAAATCGTATAGTGTTTCAAAACACATCGCAGTATTTAACTTGCCATTGCCCTAAGCTTATTACGTGTATCCTTGCAAGAATTTCATAGTCACTTCGTATAAATTGTTGCAATTATGATCTGCAGTGAAAACAACTTGTAAAAGTTGTTGTTGTCAAAAAATTTTGAGTATTTTTTTGTAAAGGAATTCAGTACTGAACATCTTTCTAGGACGTTATAACAGTATAACAACGTTATAAGGTCCAAGTGAGATCCGAAAATTCAAAAAATTCATTCACTAAAAAAAAAATGAAGAAAGTTGCAGGAAGAAAAAGCAGAAATCATACTGACCCCGACGCGCACAAGCTATTGATAATAAGAAAGCTTTTTAATACTAAAGCGATCATTGAAACATTAATTACTTTCTAAGTTTCCGAAAATATTGATATATATTTTTCAGTAACCCAAGTCTGCTTTTTTATCGAATGGAGACGGTTTTCTAATTTGGCAATATTTCTTCTCAAAGATCGGTGTGTGCTTAACATACAAATATGCAGAAAATACATGCAGATAAAATATTTATAATCGAATAAGTTTTATGACAAATCTATATTTTGATATCTGATATAAAATTTTGAAATAAAAGTTTACCGAAAAATCACCTTTCTTCCATACTATTCAAGTAACACTTATAAGCCCACTTAATCTGGAAATACACTTAACGACATGCATATTCAGACAAAACTAGAGATTATATTTGTATATGTTACAATTATATTTAGAATAAAATAAAAATCTCGAATATTCATGTAGTCGAATAGCTATTATCAACTTTGAGTTACATGCATTCATATAATCAACTTCGAAACTTGCTCTCTCCCTTTCTTTCTCTCTTCCGAAATTGATTTTATAATTCATGTGTACCAAAGACAGATTTACAGGAGAATATCGATAATCTTCGACATAAGAATAAGTTGTGGTTAATCGACCATTATTTCACGGACGTGAGCACAGTTAAGTAAGACATGGATGTCCGGACGACCTTAGAACAAAATAAATTGGATTACTTTTGGGTCTCTTGAATATCTGCGGCGTATACTTGGCATATGCATATGACGGTTTTTCTTCGGCTGGTTACTTACCGCCCCAAAGTTTGCCAAATTCAGAGTGTAAAATTTACCAGCTGTTAATTGACTGGGCTTTCGACTTCTCAAAGTCATCAGACCGACAAGCTTACGTGTTCTTATCGACGTGAGATACCATTCAGTATTGATTCTACAAAATTTATTAAACATTTATGAATAGATATTTAGAATTTATCATTGACAAGATTTTCGCATTTTCCAACCCAGCACAACTGATTCAGTAAGACAAACGTGCCGTTTTGTTAGCACAGTGGCGCCCCGTGCCGTCACGACCTGACGTCAACGTGTGATCATATACGGCCGCAACTGATGACGGTGCTAGCAGGTCTGATAGCTCGACCTGCGGGCACCGTGTCGTGAGGAGCAGACGTACATGACGGCACGATGACATGTTTCGCTAGCAGGTCTGATAGCTTGACCTGCCGGAACTGTGCCGTGAGGAGCAGACGTACATGACGGCACGATGACGACATGTTTTGCGGGCTTGCCGTGCTAGCGCCGTGCTGTAAAATGCGGACGTACATAATGGCACCATGGGAACATGTCATGACGGCACATACTGGAATGCCGCGCCAGTATGTGTGATGGTACGACATATCAGCACTGTGCCGTCAGATGGGGATGTCTATGACGGCATGTTGACGACATGTCGTCACGGCACGCAGCTGTATTTTATTCTCAATCATGACGGTAATAATTAAAGATATGTGGCTCGCAAAAATATAATTTTAGGCTATCCGAAGTATTATTAAAATTCCTCGTGTAAGTTCCCCATAAGCTGTCAGCGTCCATTATTAATTAGTTAATAAATAATGAACGCCTGTGAACAGTAACAAGTCATAATGCTCTAGATGTTAATTATATAAATGATATGAAATAATTAGAAAATACGAACACATAATTAGCGACTCGCTCACTCTGATCGTACAACATTTGTCCCGGGTAACTTTGTAGAAACAGAATAACCAATTGCGTCAGGGTAAATGCCGCATATCTGACTGATATTTGAGGTCTATCTAACTGCATCACAGTCTGCGAAAACAGAGTACAATTAATGTTAGACGCTCATAGATTCGGAGCTAAGACAGCTCTGGAAGACCTAAAAAAAATCATCAACATGGCAAATTACCTGAAATCCAGTGAAGCTTAGACATACCATAGTAATACCCAGTTGAAAAAAGTACGAGATATGGTTTGCACTTTCAATTATGCAGCTATACCTTGAATTAACGAGACATTTATTCACAACCGATCAATTGTGACGTAACGTTAGATCAATAATGCATGAACATAAACTTGGGAGGACTAAAGCTCATACATTTCTACCAAATATTATAACAGATACTAATAATGTGGCACTAATTGCATAAATGTGGTTGTAGGTAGGAAATGGTTATCACGACTTAATATCTTCGACAAAATATATCTAGCTGAAATATATTGCGCTCAAATATCTTTAAGGAAACTTGTGACTATAACCAGATAGACAAACTTGCGTTTTTTATCTGGCATGTTGGGACCGTTTTACGATTAATTTAATTAATCGTAAAATTAATTTAAGTAATTTCTATGTTAACTTGCCGCGATGGAATACTAACAAAGACAAAGTTGATAATAAGAATGAAATGCGATTACACACGAAAATCAGAACTTTGTTGAAAAATTTTTTATTGCAAGGATATTTTGTCGTAGTTATTTCATCACAGGATATTTTTGTCGTGGAGCCAGGAGATGACAGAAAGGAAGTGTTGGAATCAGGTCGGTACCAACTGTAAGATGTGATTGTGCAGCGCGACGCAATTAACCATATTTTGATAACTTATGTCGTCAGTCTTCTGAGGATAAACGTCGACGTCGTCTTTAACACCATCCACAAGGTGTTCCAGTTGGTATCTATAAAACGTCCACGCAGGAACCTAACTTGAATCTTAATAGCATAACATTATCTGTCTCTAATGTTGGATTTTCATTCTAATCTATAGATTGAGCTAGTCATCACCTACGAGGCTATCAATGAATGTGCTCATGCTTTGGGGTATCCTCACCCTAAAACGGCAAAGCATCCACAGGCATGTTGGACATACGTCATGATCATAGTATCAATAGCGACGACCAAAGTGATGAACGCCATAGTGCCGAAATATGAATGAAGCAATAGAGGATAATAGTACTTTTCAGCGTCCAAAAGAAAGTCAACCCGAAACATCAATATTTTTACGTGCGTCTCATTGCCCGAACCGAAAATGTCCAAGGCTATCGGCACTGCAGGTATGATCAAGAAAGGCATCATTGATCCGTACATACATCCTGGAATGCACGTTAACTTGACATCCATTTTGGGAGGTATTGAACATTGGAAAATGCAAATAAATTAATCCCCTGACTTATGAAGTAAGCACCTGCGTATCCGATCGTAAGTCGTCGACCTATCATCGCGTACTTTTCCATTATTTCAATTTCATGACGGCCCTTGAACTTTTTCCAATCGTTTTCCAGTATCAGAAGAAGCTTTTTCATCTGTAACGTGGATAATTATAAATAGTACAAGCATAATATTCATCATAAAATCCTGTCCTCGACTGGATTGGTTTTTTTTTGCGTTGAATACTAATGGTAATACGTCGAAAATCCACTCATCGATTGGTGGGAAATTTTAAACTCAGTTGAGTTAAAAAAAACTGACAGTTGTCAGATTAATTTTTCAAAGCCCAGATTTATATCGATTATCGGTTATGATTTATTTATTCCTAAAGAGGTCCAATCATTCCTTACATTTTTTTTCACTTGCCGTTGACATCGGTACTCACTTTTTTGGCATTCCCGATAAAATTGACGACTTTAGCTCCACACACAAAGTCTACAAGAACCGGAGGTATTGATTCCAAGAAGACATCTTTGTCCTCCCAAGCCGCAATCATGCCGCCGATCTAAGTGAATCATAAGAAGAAGTTTAATATATATCGGTGCACACAGAAACAAATTGATTGGACACGGTCGAAGTGTCAAAACTGATCGGGCCAATAAAGTAGTTGATTATGGAAACATATCAAATGGGTGGACCGACAACTCAGTTGGCTGAAGCAACAAATCAGTTGTTCGTATGAACAGTACAATTCGTTGGCAATCAACGGGTTGGCGGACAGAACCAACTAGTTTGTCAGCCGATCAGAAGAATTTGTTAATCTAGGCAACTCCATCGATTGGAGTGTCATGCCAGTTGTAAATAAATATGTTAGATAAATAAAAGATGTCGTAATTACCTGGAGATAGCTTTGGCTTGTTATGCAGAAGAGCAGAAATGACAAAAACGTATACTTCTCGAGTCCCTTTTGATGGGGCCATAGACCAATCACGTAGAGAAAATTTTTGTTAATATTCTGGATTGGTGTTGCTATTGAGCCCGTCATCCTGTTCTGACGTCGTAACGATAACTGACGAGCTTCCTTTTGGCAGAAGCCACTGCCGAATCGATGTCTATTATGTATTCCCTCAGTAACGCACAGTTTCTTCAAACCCTTCGCTCCGTACGCGACACATCGGCGACTTTTCATTGTGTGCCAACGTACGCCCAGTTATAATTACGGACAGTTCGCTAAATTTGCATTTCTGATCACAAATGATACTCAAGTAACACTTTATAGTGCTCGTTTGAAGTTCATTGAAAAAGGGAATAAGGACCTGCATTCGACATTTGATGCTCAGTCGCGTTAGCTACAAAACTTCAATTCAAACTTCCTCCTTGAGTATTGTAAAGAGAATTCAATGTCATTCGGTTTTTACCGAAGTTCCAAGACAAAAGGCGTCAGGGATAAAAATAATGAATATTTTGCGAGCTAATTTCTTGTGTATATCTGTGGAAATTGATCCTGAAAAATAGTACCGAAAAATCCATTAACATGTGCAGGTAAGATACAACATTATTTATTTTGGTGGTTGATCATTGTGTATATATTTATTCATTGTGATGTTACAGGTATTCAACAGACGAGATTATACATCAAATCACACAAATTGATAAATTCTGTATTACAAATAATTGTTAATGTTAAGTAAAAAAAATCAGTCTCCGATCTCAGAATAGTATAAAGTTAGATCGCAAAATTAATGTCTTAAGGAAGGAGCAATGGAAAAAACCAATGTCGACGTTTTTTGTGAAATTATTATTCTTATTATTATTATGAGGTTTTTTATACTTAATAATATTAATAATAATAACAATAATTAATTTCGTAATAATATATGCCATGTAAAATAACTAATCTGATAAAAAAAGTAACAAAAAATGTTGGATATCATGAAGCAAGATTACGATAAGTCTTAAAATAAGTAGATTCCTACTTATCTTAACTCCACTCCTACCTATCCATTGGCAGAACACAGACCGTAAAAGACCGTGTTCATGAAATAATGGAGGGTACAAGATCACGGTTAAAAACGAGTTCAGGAGTCAAACAAGTTTGTCAAGACTGCTGCCCTTATTATCTTTACGACTTTTATGGAAGTTTAATTTTTAATCTGAAAGGAAACCTTGAAGAATTTGACAGTACTTATCTGTGGGCTAAAGACGTTAAAAGTTAATGTTTTAAGAATGATCGCCAATCAAGTCATCTTACTCAATCTCGAAATATACTCAACGGCATATAATCTGACAAAACAAAATATTGTATTTCTGCAAGTTTCAATGATGTCAATAATAAAGTAGACCCTCCCATGGAAGTTGGTCTGAAATGGTCGATGATCGACCCAAACTCGATGCCAAAGTCGTCAACATCGGCAATTGATGATTTAAGATATCGACCTTTATCTGCCTAAGGTTGTTTATCCTCCAATCAGCAGACCAATAATTGGTGCGTTGCTACTCGGCCGGGCATTCAACTCAAATTGGGAAACTTAAGGATGGCAAGCCACTACTCAGCTAAGCATTAGCTTTAAATGGGCAAACTAATAAATGGTCAATCAGTAGTCTCCCAGGTATCGGCCTCAAATTGTCAAGACAACAATTGTCGAGTCGATACTCGGCCGAGAAGTGGCCTCAAATAGTGATTTCTTTTCTCCTAAATGGTGATGTTCATCGTTTTAAAATTTTACCAGACTATTTGCAAAGGGATGATGTATATTCGTGAAAATTTTTATGACGACAGTAGCATTTTGACTTCGCCCCACAACAACCTTAAGGTTACAGTGTCCATAGTCGTTATCCCAGTGTTGACCCGAATATAAATTGAACGAAAAATCACTGCGCATGGGAAAAAGAGTACAGAGAAAAAGAAACAATACGAATATATGGCAAATAAAAGACTCAAACCGCACGATCACCCTGCTCGGATGCAACAAGGTTCCGAAAGAGTCGTTGAGGCGCCCTCTGAACGACTCAAGGTACGAAGCTTTCGTGATCGAAACAGAGAATGCACTTTAAAACCGGACGCCAGATGTGAGAAGTGAAAATGTTAGGAGATGGCATGTTAAAGGCAATTGATAACATACACACGAATAATCTACTACTCATTCTTCGACTCGAATGCATCACCTCAGATACTTGTTCCTTTCTCTCTCGCTGTTTGCATCTTTATAAGTGGGAGAGAGGTGAAATCAGTTGGATAAGCGAAATATTCGAGCTTAGCTTTAACGCCGTCACTCGACTGGCCAGGTGGCGCAACAGACGCCCCCTTCCGCGCGCCACTATAGACGGGATTCCCGCGCGCTCTCCAGTCGCACACTTCCACCAAGACCTCCGAGGTGTGAAGTCGTTTTTATAGTCTTCGCAGATCATAATCATTTTTCCTCAACAGCTTGCGCACGGTTTCTTGTGTTCGATCGAGTTCGACTCGTATTTCTTCTCATAACGAGCGTGTAAATTAAATATTTATATGCCATCAAGGACAAAGACACTATAGGATCCGCCAAAGAACCGCGACGGTGTGCGTTTAGTGTGTGTGTCGATGTGCGTAAAGTATGTACCTTGAGGTAACCAGGTCTTCCTTATTAGGAACTTTGTCCACGAGAAAATCTTTTTCGCACGCACGCCCGCGAACGTGACCCGTTCGCGGGTGTGCGTGTACGCGGCAACCTGGGTTTCGTTGCCCGGCACCACAGCATCGGTTCCCCCAAGACGTCGGGACGCTCCGTGTGCGGGCCGGCGGCCATCTTAAACTCTTCCCGAGGCCGGCTTCCCCATGTGACTGAAGCAAGGCTACGGCTACGGATTTTCCTTTGCCTACTCTTGCTAATTTAAAGTTTTGAATGATGATATAATTCGCGTTTTTTAGTAAATAATGTTAGTGTATTCCGTCTCATTTTGCAATATCTTTTCCTTGTTCGCGGACGACGCCTGAGTATTTGGAGGCATTTTTTGTGTCATTTGTTTGTACTTTATTTGTTTCATATCTAAATAACGACGTTGCGTATTCCGGCTTTTTCTTCTACCCTGTAAGAAGAATTCACTCTGCGCGATTTAACGTTTTGTAGTTTTGTTCTCTCTTTTTTCTTTTTTTATGTAGATCATATAATTAATTTGTACCAACGGAGATGTGTAGTAGAATATCCATTCGTGGTTAAATTGTGGTTAAACGTCGATTATTTCACAGACGTAAGAACAGTCAAGTATGACATAGATGTCCGAACGACCTTGAATCGAAATAGTATAAATAATTTTTGTATCCATTGCATATGCGCCCAACAAACTTGGAATATAAATACGAATTACGGTTGCTCACTTACCGCGCTGAAGTTTGCCAAGTTCAATACGTAGAATTTTCCAGCTGTTAGTTCGCTGGGTTTTCGAGTTCGCAAGATCATTAGATTGACAAGCTTTCGTGTTCTTATTGACGTGCGATACCATCCGCTATTGTTACTGTAATATTTTATGAACACATAAATAACAATTTTCGGAATTTTTCGTAATTTAGAACCGGTGCAGAATAATTAAAAGCGATAAAGATTTAATGAGCCTCCAATTTTCATTTATATAGTGAATAAATGAAATCCTAAGGCTTACGAAACAGTAATTTCAGAATTTTCGTATTTTTTAAATTTATCATTGGATTCCCATTCGGAAATAAAAAAAACGTCAAATTTCACTTAGGTAAAATACTACATTTGGATCGTAATTAGTAAATGCTGGAAACATCATTTACCAAGATGGTAATACTTACATTTTTAATTTAAATAATTGACGAACAGGTTTTAAAATATACGTACACAAAATCGGCGACTTGTTCACTATGGTCGTACAACATTTGAGCTGGGTAACTTTGAAGAAACAGAATGAACAGTTGCGTCATAGTAAATGCTGCATATCTGACCGAAATTTGAGGTCTATCTAACTGCATCACAGTCTATGAAATGAGTGAAACAAATGCCAACGGATCATAACATTATTCCTCGTCCAAAATCAATGAACATTCGCAACAATGGGAAATTACCTGAAATCCAGTGAAGCTTACGCATACCATATTGATCCCCAGTTGAAAAAAGTACGATATTGTGTTCGCATTCTCAATCGAGCAGCAATATCTTGAATTAATGGAAAATTTATTCATATACGGTCATTTGTGACCTAAACATTAGACTGAAGTTGTATTAACGAAAAATTAGGAGGTTCAATGATCGTTCGATTCTACCAGATAATATCACAGATACTAATTATGTGTCACTATGTACATGGATGTGTATGTAGGTGGGAGATGACGGGAGGGGCATGTCGGAATACGGTCGGTACAGACTGTAAAGCGTGATTGTGCTGCGCGACGCAATCAGCCATATTGTGATAACTTAAGTCGTCAATCTTCAAAGGATAAACATCATCGCCGTCGTTAACATCATCCGCAACGTGTTCCAGTTGGTATCTATAAAACGTCCCAGGACCTAACTTGAATCTTAATAGCTTAATAATGCCCTGGTTAAAACAATTTCTCAGAAAACGCTTAGAAGTTTCTCCGAAAATCTTTGAAAAACCCTCTGAATTTCTAGCAATTTTTGTACGTTTCACAGAAAGTCAATCATTCCCCTGTATCAACCATATCGTGTTGTCTTAAAAAAGTATGATTGTAAACCCGATTCTCTTTTATATTGCGTAAAAAGTGGCAGTAGTATTCGAAAATGTCGGAAAATCACTGATTTCATCACGTAAGAGTTTTCCAGATAAATTGTCGAAGAAATATTTCTACTAGGGTGTCCGTTTTCTAATGTTGGGGATTTATTCTAAGCTATCCGTTAAGCTGATCATTCCCTACGAATCTATTAATCAATTTGCTCATGCTCTGGGATATCCTCACCCTAAAACGGCAAAACATCCACAGGCATGTTGGCAATACGTCATGAACATAGTATCAATAGCCACGACCACAGTGATGAACTCCATAGTGCTGAAGTATGAGTGCAGCAATAGAGGATAATAGTACTTTTCGGCATCCAGAAGAAAGTCCACTCGGAACATCAATTGTTTCTCATGCGTCGCGTTGCTCGAATCGAAAACGCCCATGAGTAACGGCACCGCGGGTATGATCATAAATGGCATCATTGATCCGTACATACATCCTGAAATGCAAATTTTCTGACAATTACTTCAAGTTCAACTAAAGCGATGAATCAGTTGGTTAGGCAAAAAAGTTGGTTTGTTCACAAAAAAGTTGATTGGCCCAAAAATTAGCTGCGTGAACCAAAAATAAGTGGTTGGCCCATCAAATGAATTAGTTGAAACGACAAATCAATTGTTTGGTCCAGAAATCGGTTAGTTGATCCAACAAATCAATTGGTTGGACCGATAAATCAACTGGTTGCAACAAGAAATCGATTGGCCGGAACAATAAATTAATTGGTTGTGCCAATAAATCAATTTTTTGGGCCAATACATCAATAGCCAAATTAGCCGCTTGAAGCGCATTTAGCCATGTCAGTTGGTTACGGTAACAGATTATTTCTCATCGTGTAATTTATGAATGACGAACCTGCATATGAGACCGTAAGTCGTCGACCGACCATCGCGTACCTTTCCATTATCTCAAGCTCTGGGCGACCCTTGAACTTTCTCCAGTCATTTTCTAATAAGAGAAGAAGGTTCTTCATCTGAAACAAGCATTACCATAGAAGCTTTTTTCATGGAGGAGCCGAAGTCTAAGCGCGATTTTTTTTTTTTTTTTTTTTTTTTTTTTTTTTTTTTTTTTTTTTTTTGTTGGATCGCAATTATTAGTTTGGAACGAACTTATGCAGAATTTTTAATATAGAGCCGAATTAAAAGTCCCAAGTTTAAACTCAAGCTCGCACTTAAAATTTAATTTGACTAATTGTGTGTGTGTGTGTGTTCTAAATTTCTTTAATTTAACAACTTCTGAAATTCAAATGCTTATAACTTGAGAATTGATTTAGCTATCGAGTTCAAGTTTGGCACACACTTGAAGTACCAGGTCCTTAATTTTTTTATGTAAATTTTAAAAACTCGGCCATGTTCATCTATTTATTCTTCAGTCGTACTTACTTTTCTTGCGTTGCCAATAAAATTGATGACCTTTGCTCCACACACAAAATCCACAAGGACTGGAGGTATCGATTCCAGGAAGACATCTTTGTCGTCCCAAGCGGCAATCATACCGGCGATCTACGTGAATCAGTAGGAAGGAGGATTAATATACATCAACGGACCATTGATTCACCATCGCAATCGTGACATATTTATATCTCGTTTTCCATAGACTGTTAATATGTTTCACCTGAAGGCAACTTTGGCTCGTCATGCAAAAGAGCAGAACGATTAAACGCGTATACTTTTCGAGACCAGTTTGATGGGGCCATAGTCCAACCACAGAAAGTAATAATCTGTTAATATTTTGATGGGGGACCTCTACGCAGTCCGTCATCCTGCATTGACGGCGTAACGATGACTGCCGAGCTGTCCTGTTGGCAGACGCAATTCTCGAATCGATGTCCATTCAGTATTCACTTTGTAATGCAGTGTCTCTTCAAAGCTCTCGCTCCCGAAGCGACACGTCATAGGCTTTTAAACGGTGTGACAATATTCGTCCCGACATAATTACTCACTGTTATACGAATTTGCATTTTCGATCACAGACAATGCCTAAGGTACACTCAGTAGTGTACGTTCGAAAGTAGTGAGTAAGGTCCTGTATTTGGACTATTTAATTCTTGGTAATTTTAAGACTGACGAATTCGTGCAGAAAGGAGAAAAGTCGAAGTATTCTTGCTATTGGAGAGAAAGTTTTAAGCACATCCATATCCTAAACTTTATGACAAACGAGCGAGAAATGAACTTCCGGCTAAAACGAAAGTTTAATTCACCTTCACGATGAAGTACGAGTCATTGTTTATCAGTGGAACTACTCAAAATTACTCGTCTGTTCCAATTCATAAAAGTGTCTTACCGCTTCAAAAAACTCGAATCGATTACGAGTATGAAGGATCTTATTATTCGGCACCTGAAACACTCTAGATCATTCGTATAGTTGTCGGCAGAAGGACTTTGGAAACTTCAGTGTAAACATGTCATCGGGTGATCAGAAATTATATTGAATAATGGAATACCGGTACGTCATATTGGCCATGCCGTTCTATTTTTTTTATTCAAAATAGACATTGTCTTGTTTATAAATGTTCCGTCAATGTGGTACGTGAAGGTCGGTCCAGCCGGAGAAATTTCTTAAATTTATTGGACCGAGCGAAGCATCGTAAAATACGAACCTGAAGTTTTTAGTACCTGAAGAACGGTGTTTATCAGTTATTTAATATGGATTCAATTAATCACCTGTCAGGATTTGTTTCCAAGCTTCAAATTAGGTTTTATCTTACCCAGCCGAAATTTTCCATGGACATGACGTAAAGACCACCCGCAGTCAGTACACATGGCATTAGGGTTCTCATTTTCATCAAATACAGCAATTTTCTTGTTCTTATCGAAGCACGATACCAGTGTGAACACCAGCTACAGGATTTCATTGCGTTAGAGTGAGTATGTATTTACACAAAAAATCAATCAAAAAGAATCAAACCTTACATATTACAATGGAGACTCGAACTGTGATCCATTAGTTTTTGAGAGTAAAAATTGTCCACGTATAAATGAAACATTTGTCCTACGATCATGCTACTTTGTCGGATAAGCAAGTGCGGCGTAGCTGCATCCGAAAGAATCTTATTGGTGAACAAAATAATAATAAGAAATTGGTACAATCCTCAATACATTCATTAATCAATAATTTGTATTAAATCCAAGCATTTTTTGCGCGTGAATCACCTGAACTCCACTAAAGCTGATGATGACCATGTTGAGACCCATTATAAGGACAAAAGAAGTTGCGTGAGCTGAATCGATGAGTTCAGCAAACCTTGGCCAACAAATACGATGCAATAATTGCAGAACCTGATCTGCTCTAGAAATGTTTTTTTCCTTCATTTTTCTCTTAATACCAACTCTATTGCTTTGTTGTGCCGATCTATCCAATCGAAAAGACTCCTGTACTGCCGATCGTCGTCTTTGTTCATGTAGACATTGACATCATTATCACCATCTTCGAATATAGTTTGGACTCTATATCTAATAAGCGGAATCAATATGATGAATCGAAACGAAACGAACAAATAGCTGAATTTAACTATCCAAGTTGAATTTTTGGAACCTCCAAACACGGTCGGCTATGATCGTAGACGCACACATCGGCCGCTAACCCAAATTAATTTAAAAAACTTTTCATTATGTCTTCGTGTCGAATTTATTAAGTCTTGCGATTGCCGAAAGGTCCAGATTCAGATTCAGACTCATGAGCCACGTAGGTTCCAAATATCAACTTGGATAGGCGAGTTTTAATATATTACGTAAGCAAAGCGAACAATCCACAGGCATGCTGAACAAAAACAACAAACATGGCGTCCGTGGCTATGAGAACTGTACAAAATATTCCAGCTGTTATAGATGCGTGTAGTAGAATTGGATAGTAGTAGTCTTGGATGTCAATGTGATAGTATTCAACTGGAGTTGGTAATTGTTTTGGTCCAGTGACATTCATGGGTGTCAATATCCCAAGAATCTGAGGTAACAATGGAAGTCCGATAAATGTAATCAGTATCGAATATATATAATCTGAAAAAGAAACATTGCAATCGAAATATCCTTAATTTAAAAACACTCTTATTGTCACGTTATGTTCTCACATATCCAAAGTACTGTAAATTTCCGCCCATCATCAGCATATGACTGAAGAATCTGCACTTCATGTGCTGACATACGCGATTGCCATGAATGCAACATCTCCTCAAGAAGTAACTTCATCTGCAATAGTCAACGCGATAGCACTCGTGTAACTTAGGTGTAAGTTCGTATTTCCCACTCAAAAATGTTACCATGTTATGTTGTTAGTACATTGCATAATGTTACTGAAATGTAACAAGTAACGTAAACGATCTCTAACCAGAACTTCGGAAGGTATCTTCGCGTGAGGTTCTTTTGTAGATTAAAAGTCCACAAAAAGCTTCACGCGTTGCGAAATTGCAATCTTAGGAAGTAAAAAAAAAGTTGCTACAATCTCCCGCTGCTTATCTTGAGCTACATAGTCGCTCTGTTTTATACCCTCCTGCGTCACGGATTGCTTGCGAGAAAAGTTGCGATCGTTAGTCATCTAGCGGACATAACACGCGGTATTAATATGTAACGTTCGTGCAATGTTGCCGCGTTACATAAATGTAACATGACTGAACTATCGCCACAGTTACACTACAGTCGTTACATACAGGTTGTGTTACAGTTACACACTTTTGTTAAATACCTGTTACGGAACTACAGCATATAACAAATACTTAACGTGCATGTTTACGATGTCACATAACTACTGCAATATGCATGTTGCGTAAATGTTCTTATATTACATCACTGAAACATTGTCTTCCTGTCACGGAAGTGACGTCCCAATTATTACACATTGCGTAGCGGTTTCATAGCTTTCGTTATGCAACTACTATGACAATATGTCACACAACAGTAACATTAACTGCATATCACAAATAAAACATCACATGTTACTCTTACATTATATATCCTCAACAAAACACAACAGTTACATTGTTATAACGACACAGAACGTCCAGATTACATTACTGTTCAATAACGTGCTTACTGAGGAATACCACATGATTCGACCCTAAGTTCACAGCAAAATGAATCGTTACGTTGTAGAATTATGGTTTAATTGGTTATAACGCTTTTGGCTGAAACCCATTGTCGAATGATTGCTCAACTTGTTTTCGACTAATGTTTCTGAACGAAAAAGTTGGTGTCATTCGATGGTAAATTTGCGGCAAATAAACCATGAGTCTAAGATCAGTTGTCTAGATTTATGTGATTGTCTCAAGAAGCAGTGATACACCCCCGCCAAATTTCGAAAACGGTTTTCTCCCGGATTTAAAGGAAAAATAGTGCGAGAGAGACGGAGCTATGCTAGAGAAGACAGACCTATAGGCGTTTAAAAATATACATGACAAAAATATACATACATGAAAAATGTGCATGGATACTGCTGTATCCAAAAGATAGAAATGTAATATGAAATTTGATTCGTACCTTATGCTTGTTGACGACCCAATTGAAGAGTTTCACTACACAGGTGAGATCGATGATCAAAGGTGGCATACATTCGATGACAATATCCATGTTCGACCACGATGACATCAGGACATTTATCTAAATTAGAGTCACATGCAATAGCAATCAGTGTCAATCTATCTGCCAATATATAATTGTTATTGGAGTAACTTGCCATTGAGAAATAGTATGTACTCGAAATATACCTTGCAACAGAGTTGACTTCCAGCGACAAGCACAAGAGTGAAGACAGTCAAATTGGAGTAAGTTTTGCGTTGAAACGGCCATATACCTACACAACTCAGCAAACGTTTGTTAATACCGTACTTCTGTTCGTGTAGCAAATCCATCATGATAGAAAAAGAGCAATTTTCAACGCCACGATACAAGAGAGCTCTTTATAAAATACAAGGTACTATTTTGTGTAAAGTATGTATATCGTTGAAGTCGAAGATTTCATATTCTAATTGCAGACTACCAGAGTATCCCATAGTTCCACAGAACGCGTTGTGGTAGTAACAAAAATCGCACAATTTTATCCGTCAATCAAAACGTCACCGCTTTAAAACTGCAGCATATTACGTTGAAACGTATTTCTTATTCATGACATTTCATGCGGAGTGATAGAGCTTCCTGACGAAGTCAAGCTGATTGTAGGGTTATAAAAAATATATCTAGTGTACTCTATGAAGACAGTAGTCTTATTCAGCTGCATATCGTGCTACATGGATTTTCATCTGCCTTCGATATTTTGTCTATCCTTGTGTCGTTCAGGGGAAACTTCGCTAGTGCTGGTCTTTTTGGAACACGAACAAGTTAAAATTCGGAAAAATTTACCATACATGCATATAATTCTTCTATCAAGAATTGGACAATACTTAAAATTAACGTTTTTCAAAGGAAGTTTTAAGATGGTAATATACTTGTTCTTACGTTTTTTGTATAAGACTTATCATAATAAGTGGTGAAACTGCAATTATTTAAACAGAATATTTTTTTTTCATTTAATAACATTGAGGCCGCAACGGTCTGTAAATAATTTTTTTTTAAATAGATTTTTATTTATCCTTGATATTCGTTGGTAATACAATGGAAAGTCGCCGAATTTATGTTCTCACAACTTGTCGACCTAATTTCTATTTATCTTGTACCTCACGTTTGCTGTCAGATCTACTCACACACACATACATATCATTTCACAACGTGTGAAATAAAGTATATTCTCCGTAGTCGGGCGGGACACGTTATCGAGTTACGATTATCGTCACGGAAACGAAAAATTTATGACTGAAAGGGTTAAAACGCAGTGGCAATCTAATATTTTTCGGTCTCGAACGCGCCAAAAAATAAATTATTAATTCATCAGTTAAAGACGTTAATATTACATTAAAGTCGAAAATGTGCGTGTTTCAGCCCGAAAATTGTATGAGAGAATTGCGGCAGTTTTGACCAGAGATTTAATAAATAATGTTATACCGATATGCCATAATAGTCATATCACTTTATTCAGTATTTAAAATAGGTAGAGTATTCTTTTAAAAAAAATGTTTGATATGTTCCAGTTTTCTTGATATAAAGTCGGTCCAGCCGGCGAGATCTCGTTAGATTATTGGAATGATCGAAGCACTGTAAAATACGATGTTGAAGTCTTCAGTACCTTTAATTGTAATTTTTTAATTAATGTTAACTAAGCTTGAAGCTTGATGCCGATTGTTTCGCTTCACTACAACTTTTAAAATGTCTTACCCAACTGAAATTCTCCATGGACATGACATACAGGCCACCGGCAGTACATACACATGGTACTAGGGCTCTCATCTTCATCAAATTCAGTAACTTTTTCGTTCTTATTGAGGTACGATACCAATGTGTACTCCAGCTGTACATTTCAACTACTTAAAAACTATCGATTATTTATGCAAGACGTAGAGGGAAAATATCGAAACTTACATGGTACAATGAAGACTCGAACTGTGATCCATCAATTTTTGAGAGTAAAAGTTGTCCACGTAAAGATGAAACAATTGGCCAAGGATCAAACTGCTTTGTCGGACAAGCAGATGAGGTGTCGCTGCATCCGAGAGCATCTTATTGTCAAAAACAAAAAACACCTTATGAAACGACTCTTAAGCAGCAATGATTTGGGTAACAAGAATATTGCGGATGTGGAATGGCTACGCGGAAAAAAATGCTTTAGATAAGCCTAAACTGGTTGGGCACCGATTGAGCCAATCAGTATTAATTGGTTACGGAAAAAATCAGTTGAACTAACGAATCAATTAATTGACGACCAACAAATTGGAGAACAGAAACAACTAGTCTGTTAGTCAATCTGGAAAATTGGTTAACCTAGCTAGCTCAGTCACTTAGAGCGTATTTAGTCATGGCAGTTGGTCAAGGCAACCAATTATTTCTTTACGTATAAAAGTTGCCTTTTTACGTAGTCTAGAACGCTATAATAAGAATGTGGATCCTCATTTTTTATCTGTCTTTTTGTTAACCATTTTATTTAAAGTCCATAATTTTGTGTGCCGAGGATTACCTGAACTCCGCTGAAGCTTATAATGACCATGTTGAGCCCCATTACAAGGACAAATGAAGTTGCGTGAGCCGAATCGATGAGCTCAGAGAACCTTGGCCAAGAAACACGACGGAATAATTGTAGTCTTTTTTCCGTTTTTCAAACGGATCATTTTGCTTCTTTCTCTTAATACCAACTCTATTGCGTTGTTGTGACGGTCTATCCAATCGTAAAAACTCATGTACTGCAAGTCGTTCCTTTTGTCCAAATATACATCTTCGTCATCATCACCATCCTTCAATATAATTTCGGCTCTATGCCTGCCGAAAATAATCAATAAGTAAAATCTAATTGAGAAAAAAAAACACAAGTGGCCTGTAATCGTCAGAGTTGAAGTTTGGAACGCCCAAACATTTCGTGTTGAAGTCAAATACGTTTGTTAGTCTGATATAATCATGTGATAAAATCCCTTTTTTCAGTTAGATCGAAGGTACAACGAGTCGGAATTTTGGCACAAGTAG
Source organism: Tromatobia lineatoria (assembly GCA_949699805.1). Taxonomy (NCBI): domain Eukaryota; kingdom Metazoa; phylum Arthropoda; class Insecta; order Hymenoptera; family Ichneumonidae; genus Tromatobia; species Tromatobia lineatoria. The sequence continues at coordinate 9,461,358 of OX453052.1, forward strand.
CAAAAAATGCATTCAAGATCAGTAGGGATCTAAAATTTCAACTCAGCCGGCCAAATTCCAGTATATTACGCAAGTAAGGCGAACAATCCGCAGGCATGCTGGACAAAAACAACGAACATCGTGTCCGTGGCTATGAGGACCGTGCAGAATATTCCAGCTGTAACAGAAGCGTGGAGCAAGATCGGATAGTAGTACTCTTGCGGGTCAATGTGATAGTACTCAACTGGAGTTGGTAATTGTTTTGGCCCGGTAACATTCATTGGTGTGAACTTTCCGAGGATTTGTGGAAGCAATGGTAGTCCAAGGAATGTTATGACCACCGAATATATATAATCTGAAGGAAATACTTTGTGATAAAAGGAATATCTTTGATTCAAAACTTCCATTTATATGGACTGTTATTGCTATCGGAGATGTCCTCACATATCCAACGTATTGTAAAAGTTTTTCCATCTTCAGCATATGACTGAAGAATCTCCAATTCATAGGGAGTCATACGCGACTGCCAGGAATTAAACATCTGCTTCAAAAGTAACTTCATCTGCAATCGTCACAATCCCAATGAACAAGTCGCCATCTAACATTCTCTCATTTCAGTACACGTGACAACCTGATAAAAAATTACTGTGTCGCATCGCACGTGAAAAAAATGAGGCCAGAACTGAGCTTATGGTAGAATCCAGGGCTAAGTCATGGGAGAAATCTAGGATAGCGTTTAGGATTACGTATGGGCTGAAGTCCTAGATGAGAGTCCGTGATGGGATCTCGGATGAAGTCTAGGATGGGGTCCAGGTTTGAGTAAAGGATGAAATCTGGGTAGATGATAAAGGTTGAGTCCAGAATGGTGTCAAGGATAGATTCTAAGAGGAAATACAACATGGGGTCCGGAATAAAGTACAGGATGAAGTCCTGGATGAAAGTGAAGATGGAGACTAGGCAGAAATCAAGGGCAGCGTGCAGGTTTAAGTCTAAAAAGAGGAAAAAATCAAGAATGAAGTCCAGCATAAACTACAGGGTAGTATTCAATGTGGACTTTGGCCCATCGGATTCAGGATGGAGTCTAAGCAGTTCGGGATGGAAGATAAGATCATACTGGTCTACTCAGAATCTGTCTTGAACTCTTTTTTCCACGCAGGATGAAATTGACTTCGCACCTTATGTCTATTTACGACCCAATTGAAGAGCTTTACCACACATATGAGGTCGACTATTAATGGTGACATAGCCTCAATGACAATTGCCATGTCCGACCAGGATGATATTAGTACATTTATCTGAATTCAATAAAAAAAATGATATGAAAAACCGAACAGAAATATAATATATAGCAATAAGTAAACAATTATTCTCAATATTACCCCTCATATGAAGAAGCCTTGTTTTCATGTTAAGAAACTGAGATTTCCATATTGGCATATTTGAAATTATACAAAAGGTCCGAGAAAGTTGATGAGAAACATTTTGGGTGGATTATTTGTACCGAATTTAAAAAAAGCTATTCCTTAAGGACGGCTTTACCAAACAAGCCACATTTTGGGGAAGTAAATTGAAAACTTATGGTTCCCTAGTTACTGTAGTTTATGCGTAGATCAAAAAAACGGTTCGGATCTTTTTACAATTTAAATTATCCAAGTTTTAATGACTTTTACCTCGGGCACATTTCAAGAGTTGACGACTTTAACTTATGGCAATTTTTACGTTTTAACCACTTTATCGTTGCCACATAGAGATACCTTGCAACAAAGTTGACTTCCGGCGATAAGCACAATACCGATGACTATTAAATAAGAAATAGTATGGTGTTGAAACGGCCATATGCCTACGAATCTCAATAAACGCTCATTGATGCCATAATTTTGTTCCTGCAGCACATCCATTATGACTGAAGGGTCGCAAGTATAAGCGCTGCGTTTCAGGGGTTTCTTGAAAAAATATGCTCATACTTTTTTGCACCTTTAGCACATCATTGTATCTAACGTTGGGCGATTTTGACTGTCAATCAAAACGTCATCGGTTGAAAAACACAGCACGATACGCTTGAAACGTATTCATTATTCATATTCATTCGTATCATGCACAGAGACTGGGATTGGTTCGCGCGAAAGAAACAACGTATACAGTGAACCTTTCCTGGTCTTCGTATCGTACCGACCTACTTGTCAGCCGGAGAGACGAAAAGTCGTCGCTATATTTTCTTCGACCGAACATAAAAGAGTTGAAAATTCTACACGTATTTATTCTTGACGAATAAAGTATAGTTATATATATTGCTTCGTCGAGATAGAATATCGTGATGGTGAATCTTTTGTCTTCAACCACTGACAAGAGAAGTGTGTACACATTAAAGGAGGTTCTGTTACTGTCTGTTCCGACAATATCGCTAATTGATAAAAAAAACTTTTTAACGAAAACAATTACATTGAGAATACTAGATTGTAAGTCGATGTGTTAGTTAAACATTGGTAAATTAACCCATTTGTTGAAACAACGTCAACATGTATGCTCACTTGACTTTGATTTCCAAGTCAGGTTCTTTGGTGCAGACGATAAAACAATATTGGTCGCATAATTCAAGATTTTTTAACTTGCAATTATTCATTTCAAAACCCTGTGGCAGCTCTTTCTTCCCTACATCGTTCCTGAAGACAGTTGGACGAGTCTTTCAACGACGTCGTTTTGGGTCATCCGATTATTTGGCAAAACGATGTTGCTTATCTACATCCTAAAACTTTACCGCAATGTTTTTAACAAACCGCGATTGTTGTTCTAACTGTTTCGCACGATTAAGATTTTTCCATTTTTTCGTCGTCGTAACATCTTTTGAATTTTTCTAGTATTTTGACGAGGTAACTGTCTTAAACTATTTTTTTATTTTCCTACAATTCCATTGTAGAGAATTATTTTCGGCTTTTTTACAAGGCTACTGACGAAATATTTTAATCGATTTTGGCTTCCTCATAGTCATCAACTAACTATTTAGTTCAAGCAACGATCAGAGCCACCCACCTGAAAATAAGTGATTTAACCAATTAATCGTCTGTCTCTCAGAGCACAAAGTCAGTTGGTTGGGTCCAACTATTTTATTCGTTATTGTAACAAAGTCGTTTTTTCCGTGTAAAGTAAAGTTTTTAGGCAGTACCGGTACAAACATTATACAAATAGTGAGGTTAACAATTTCTCTTTATTTCACAACCGCTGATGCTTCGATTTCCTTCCCTTGATCATTTATATGATATCTGTAAAGTTGACAGAACTACGCGGTTTATTTGTTCCCGATTTGCTTATTCCATCGAACGCAAAATTGTGAAATACGACATCGACGTCTTGACGACCTAAAAAATTATGTTAGAGATGTTGAATGTTAGTTTTGCAAATAATTGTTTTCTATTCGGTAACCAAGATTATTCTCACCGCACCGAAAGTTGGAACAGTCATTATACAAACTTTTCCTGCCGTCAAATAACAGGGGGTAAAGGAACGCATCGTGATCACACTTAAAAGCTTTCTGGCCTTGCCAGAAATATTGTACCACTCGGAATCGTACCTGAAAATTGGATAAGTTAATAAAACATATTATCTTAAATGTATCATTGCTATAAGTGTCGTTTCATGCCAAGTGGGTCACTTCAATTTTTTGGTTGTTCGAAAATCATTCAAACTTTTTAAAAGTTGTTCTAAGTGTACAAAAAACCTAGAATTATTTATGGGATACTTTAAATTTATGATTTCCTCTATTATGGACATGTTTTTCGTGCAATCTCGAATTATACAAGGACACGAAATTTTTTTTGTCAAATTAAAAATAGAGGGATTTATAAGTTCGAAACAAAGTTTCCTCTGTGAGGAAACAAAATCTAATAATAAATTCTAAGTATTCTGGACACTGAAAACTATATTCTTCAAAAATTTTAATAATTTTTCAGCAATCGAAAATTTGGAAGGCCCCCTTTTTCATGATGCCCATTATGACTGTAAATATATCTATAAGGCTGACACTGTCAGACAGGTTTTGCTACCGATTCACTTACAAACAGGCGCGAATATCTTCACTATGATCCGTGAGAATTTGGGCAAGCCAACTCTCCCCGTACAGATGAGCCATTTGGGCCCCAACAAACGCTATATATCGTATAGTAGCTTGGGGATCGTTTGTTTTCGTAACAATCTGAATTATGTGGTTATTTTATAAATGATTCAATACGAATGAGGTTAAGACTCAAAGTCAGACCTGGCATTCGTGGCTGTCCAACGGGGCATCACTCCGACAAGAAGTGAAACAAGTTAACGATATCGCGATATCAATTATTCTCGTGATATAATCCCCGTAAAAAGATTTCTATGGGATGGCCCCGATAGAGCGACTACATCTTGTGACCTAAAATAACTCAAATCTACGAGCGTAGTCTGGAGAGTAAAAGAAGGCTGTATGCAGGGTGTAGGGAGGGTAATGCGCATAAATGAACATATAAATTTCACCCTACCAGATTCCGCAAATAGCAGAAAGAAGACATCTTGACTTAACAGAGGGTCACTGGAGGTAATGTCCTAACATAAATGCGACTGGTTGACTAATCGCGTCATGTAATTCTTTTATTCTGACAAAAATGTTAATAGAAGTCTTCCGTTTGGCACTTAGCGTCACAATATGGACAGCCACGTTTGCGTGAAGTATCTGACACTGCATGCCTTATTTTATTTGAGCAATAATTTATATTCAGAATTGCTCAAATTCTGACCTGATAACCTGTTACGCTCAGCATAATCATGTTACAGCCCAAGACTAAGAAAAAACACCATCTATATATCTCCTCGATGACACCTGCAAATCTGTTGATAGCCAATATGTATTAATTATATTGACTCTGAGAGCTGCAACGCTCAACGAAAACGAAAATCACATCTTACTCTATAGCATCATTGTGTCTGTCAATGCATGAAACTAGGAGTTCGACATCTCTGTCTCTTTCGTCTAGGAAATACTTACTTTCCTCATATTTTCCTAATAGCCCTAGACATTTCAATTTCTCCCTAACAAATCAAACACAAAATTAATCAGCTCTTCGTCTTATTATGTGAATAATTAGAATTTGGCTCTTACCCCAATGCAGCAAATATACCGCAGCAATGAGCGACGAGAACCATAAACATTACGTCAGCTCCAATCAAACTGAAGGTCATCGCTGATACGCATATGTAGGAAACTGCCATTATTGAAGTATAATATTTCTCTTGGTCGATAGGTTCATAAGCAACAGGAAATGGGAAAACCCCTGGCTCGGAGCCGTTCTTGAATAATGAGTCAATGATCTTTGGCACAAGCGGTTGAGTCATAAAGAGTATCGCAGTTGAATAGACGGAAACTATGCACAATAAACGTTATCGATTCATTGTATTTATTAGTTATTATAAGATAGCTGTTCTGGCACGTGCTAGTTGAATTCATGAGACTAAAAAAAGATGTTTCTAACCATTTCGATGATTCGATTGACGGTTTCGAAATGTAATTTGTCGTTTGCCAATTAGAATATAAAATACACTGATATACTGTACAAATTAAGTGTATTCATCAACCAGTTTTGTAATAGAAAAAAATTCTTAATATTAGTCCGATTATGTCGCGTAATCGCTGATGTAGCTCATTGGAACAAACTGCATAGATTAATCGGGGGTAATCCTTTATGCTTGAAGTTACTAATCATAAGCGTTGGGCCGACTTTGAAATGACACTGACAAACTGTGTCACCGATTTTTTCACCAGTGTTTTAAGCGGCCTCGATTAGCCTCTGTTCACCGAGTATAAATAACCTTCTAATCGAATTCATTGTTTATTAAGCGATTTTTACTGGTATAGTAACCGACATCTAACCGAATTATAATTATATATATTTTGTTTAGTGAATTCCACATTTTTTAGCTGATAATTTAATTGAACAAAATTTTTTTTTCCTTTTCAAATATCGGTCAAGGCCGGTGCCAGAGGTGTCTTATCGAGACTTACCTTTTCTCTGTTAAAAACGGTTTACTTCAGTTATTTTTGCTTAACACTTTGATGACACTTTTTGATAGGGGGTGTATTGTATATTCAAACCGTGTTTGTTTGTGTATTTATATATCAAGAACACATGCTGATGTGCAAAGTACTTTTTTGAAAAATCGTTAAAATTATTAAAATTTGTAGAAATTTGATAAAAAAATTAGCTCTGATGTAAACAGCACGTAGCAGAACACCTACCTTAAGCTGCCGTTCATGGATCTGTATCAACCTGCGTACACGAGCGTAAATTTCCTTGCATTCTCGGTGTACTTATGGAGAATCTTCACTTCCTGGTCTTCTTCCCAAACTTGCCAATCCTTGCGCATTCGCTCTAGCAGCTTTAACACCTGTGTATTTTAAGAGACACATATGAGAGATTCTTCGTCAATTCAGCCACTTTTTTTCAACCGTCTTTGATTACTCCCATAATTGGCCAGATTTCAGTACCACTTGAAAGTACTCTCTTCCAAATTTTTTTAGATTTTTAAATCCAATAGCACAATAAATGAATTTAAAAAAATGTTGCTCAACACTTTTCGGTAACTTAAATATCACTAACCTGCCGTGAGTGAATTACACAGTTGATCAACTTTGCAGCGCATATTAGGACGTACATTGATGGTGAAAAACATTCGATAAGAACTTCCGCATCGTGACGATACTTGAAAATAGCCATAACCTGAGGTGCGACTTGACAAGAGAAGAGAAAGCCTACAAGTGCGTTAATGCTGCGCCGAGTACGCACGGTTTGGTATGGCCATTGTCCGGTCGCTGACATCAACACTTCACTCGGCTTGTAATAACGGGCTTGAAGGTAATTCATCGTACCTAGGATTCCCATCAACGCCAATGAGAGGTATGCCAACACCATTTCGCAGAACAACTGAGAAAATAGCCTTAGACTTAATTACTCCAAAGTCCATCAATTGTTTTTCCAGTGTAGATTCACACAACATTGTGTCAAGAAGTATTCCTTCGTTTGACGTGTAAATTGCTCTAGCTACAGGCAGTGACGTTCAGCGAACGCCACTGGAAAGCGCTTTTAATCCATATGCTATTTACATACAATGTAATACATCGAGTTTCAAGAGAAATTTACACTACGAAATTTTAATTGATATTTTTATTATGATTATTTGTTTTTTACATGATTCTTCAGATATAATTATGATTTAATATGATATTTAATACAATTATATTTACAATATAGTGATTGAAATAATTTTTTAAGCATATATGATGTTTTACTCCAATGTGGATTGTAATGTTTCAAAAAAATTAAATCACTTTTACGAAAATCTCAAAAAACTTGAACAGTTCTTATGCTTAAAGCTTTTTGATGTAAAAGCAAATATTGATTTTGTAGGAGAGTGGTTTGTAGGTTACTGAAAGAAGTCTGTAATTATCAGTCTTAGTTGATGAGTGACGTTTTCATATTGCGTTCGCTCTGCCCTCGACTATAATTACTAGATATCCGCAGCAAAGTTTGTAATTACACAAAGTCTTGGCCCCGGTGAGTCGCACGTGTTTGAATTGCGGTGCATAGCAACCCTCACGGAAACGATACGACCAGTCATTTCGAAGTCGCAGTCACACTGGAGTTTGTTTAAGACGGGATCATAGTTGCGTGAATTACAGTGAGGCGGAGAGTAATCGAAAAAGCGACCGATATCTTTTTGCGGTGTTTCGGTTTTCGGGAGACTCATTTGACACTAACGCACATCCTCTAGTTGACTATCATGGTGCTTTACCATACTAGTGCGATAAAGCTTCTTTGACGAGTGTCAGCTTGTAGCAGGAACTGAAAGTGAGTGTTGTAATTACGCGAATTGACTGTTTCGAGCACGGTGTAACACCGTTGTCGCACCTTTTCAGACTTGGAAAAAATGAATTAAATAGCAACCGATTTCTTTGAAACCTCACACTTAGTGGTTTTTAGGAACAAAATAAAAAAATATACAAGGCGTACCATATTTGTTTTGGAAAATATATATTCATATATTACCAAAATTATATTCATATTCATGCAAATGCATGTGCTTTTTTAAGTGTCATCTATCAAAAGTTGATCGGATCCTTCAACGCAGAGACGTCAAAACTGTAAGATACGACATAGCTGCTTTGATAATTGTACTGAATGTCTCCAGGGATACGAAAAATAGGTTTCCCGCTGATAATTTACAAGGGTAGGCGCTTTTCATCATTATCAGGGTAATGAGTCTTCGAGATCGAAAAGACGACTTGTACCATATCGAATTGTAACTGAAAATTTGAAAAAATGCAAATCATTTTGACGTATAATATAACAATACAGATTCATCTCGTTCTTTCCTTACATAGCCTCGTTGATGCGTAGACTGTGGTCAATCATCAGTTGACCATGCCAACAACCAAAAAAAACGTGCGCAATCTGTCCTACTGTGAAACTGCCATATCTCATTGCTGCATCAAAATCATCCAATTTGAGGACCGTCTGCGCATGAGAATAAAATTGTAGACATGAATGTGACAATATAAAAAACTCCAAAACGATAGTTGTAAAACAAAAATTACTTTTTATCCAAATATGATAGAACAAATGGAAAAATTGAAAAATTTAAAAAATTTATTTTTGTACTCTTGTGAAATCAACAAGGTAAGAAAATTTTCAAATGTTCAAACGTCCAGAAATCTCAATTTATTTTTCACTGTTTACCCTTACTTGTACACCTGTAAAGCTCATAAGAAAAATATTTGTTCCTGTTATGAAAAGAAAATATAGTTTGTAAGTAGATTCGAGAATGCTGGCAAATCTGTAAAATAAACGAAAAAGTTAATTAAAATTTATTGAGCAGTTTATACCTTATGTAACGATAATAAATAATAGATTATTCACATACTCTAGAGCTTCTTTATGCTTCTTCACACATTTTACAATATTGTGATATGTATAGTCATCTTCTTTGCGAATGTCCAAGTCCCTAGGATCGTTATCTACATTTGAAACGACGCTCTCCAATTGATCACTGCAATCAGAATATAACCGCTTGTGAACATTGCATTTGACGCGAAAATGTGACTTACCATTATCCACTCACCCCAACTCAGCGAATATGGCGCATGCGTACTGTAAGTAGGCACCGTACATAGTGTCAAAGGCGATGACAATCGTTACTGACGTGAAGAGCGTTATGGTAGCGTGGAGAAATATTGGAAAAAAAAATCGATCTTGATCGATATAGTATTGTACATGGAAAAGCGACTCTAAAGGTCGTGACTCGTTGAGAGGTTTGACGACGTTAAGCACTACTGGAATCAATGGTGGACACACCCACAGTATTCCGGTTAAGTACATGTGACCTTTAGATAATAAAAAATAAATAAATGGTGTATTCGATAAGTATAAAATTAATTATTTCCTTATAAATTTTGCTCACAAGTGTAAACTAATGTAATGATTCTCCCTCGTTCCGCATACTTCCGTAAGGTGGCGCTTCCCATTCCTTTTTCTCGGGACCGCCAGTCGTTTTCCATTCGGATGAGTAAGCTCTTCGACTTTGCGAAACCATAAAATAGTTAGTATGTACGAATGGATACTCTTAGAGTGGATAATTTATACTAGGCTGTTTAAAGTTAGTTGCGACCCTCGCATTAAGTTTCCATTTATTATAACTATTTATTTCATTCAACTGTTGAACGGATGTTTTAAATTTGTTACGACAAAATTCTAGGAAGACTGAAAAATAGTTATAAAACCGTAACCTTCGCGAAATAACAGTAATATTGAGAAAAGTTGCAAAATGACCACCTCGGCGAAATAATAGGAAGATAAAAAAACATTTATTCTAGCGAATAAAATTTAAAAAAACGTCTTAGGACAGTCTCCTCGTCGAGAAGATTTCCTTTATATATATTTCCGATTTGTCAGAAAAATTGTGATGCAGTTTTGAAAGGTAGATAAATAAAGTCGCCGTCGCTCATTGTTATCTTCGGCCCATTGCAGACAACTCTTCACTAATAAAAATATAATTATTGATGGAACAGTTAAAAAAGTTTGACAGTAATGAAAGTTTCACAACTTTAATGAAATAACGGTACCTTGTCAATATTGAAGACGCAGTTGATCCACTTAACAAAGGTTACGGCATGAAATCCAAGGGGTGGGATACATTCAAACACTATATCCAAATCACCTCCCCATACTTCGCAGAATTTGATCACCTACATCACAGAAAAAAGATTTTTTAATAGTCTAGGCCTCTAAATTTTTATCTCCAAAAGTCAAGCAAATGAAGAAATTGTGCACATTTGAATTTTTGTGGTTTCAGATTCTGCATTTTCTCTTTGCTATAGAACGAACTTATAAAATCGAAGGGAATAACGTAAATGTCATTACGATACCCCATTTTTCGCGCTCGTGTGATCTGTTTGAAAAATGACTAGAAGTAGAGAAAAGGCAAAAGTTTTCAATTTTTTGCTGCTTTAGCTCCGAAAATGTGTGAAGAATCTAACAGTCATCGAATACTAATATGTTATCCGTCGCTTTAAGTCGTGATTCATTCCGAAGAGACTACACTTACAGAAAAAAATTATACGTAATAACAACTATTGAGTTACTATTAACTAAACAGTTACTAGTTATGTTTGATAGATCAAATGAACTCAATAATATTTTGCTGAATCTAATAGTTTTTTTCTGTACAGGCAAGCATAAGCTTGAAATGGCTTCTCTATTCTGTTTTGAAACTATAACTATTCCAGCAAAATCCTCTATTACTCATGAGAATAAGAAAAAAAATGTATTAGATGCACACAACATTTTTCAAACACGATTCGATTTATTATCGATATGCGAAATATCATTCTGTCTTTTAAAAATGTAATCACGAACACTTGTCTTTGGATACACGTCACACATCGTCATACCTCAGGAATCATAATAGACATAATGCACGAAACGATGACTGTACGGTGAAAACGTTTTTGCCACGTGGACTGACGTGGCCAATGTCCAATAATTGACAAAAA